>CAKOAT010552931.1:632683-647492 GCA_932364175.1 Eruca vesicaria subsp. sativa
GTAAATTAGCATATAGACGCTGAATTTAGGTCGCAGCCGCTGATTTTTTCGGCGTTCAATTTTTATTGACGCGAGAACGCAGCGTCTAGACGCAGACGCAGACGCAGGAACAGCGTCAATGAAACGAACAAAAATTTTTTAAAACATTGCCGCAGACGCAGCCGCAGGTAGCTGCGTCAACGAAACGAACAGCACTAATGTCATTTAGCTGAGTGTACACTGCATCCACGAAACGTTGCGTTTCAATAAGAGGCTTGTCCATGGCTTCCTTCAGCTCCATTAGAGTTGAGCAATACGCTTCCTACGTGAATAATTAATTTTATATATTATTGTTTTCTTCGAAAAAAGTCAATTAAATATGGGTGAAAAATTAAGAAACGTGCATAAAAAGCATGTGAAAAATGTTATTTTTGTTGTGAAATATATATATTGAGAAAAAAGGAGAAGAATACCATGAATTGATCAAGTTCTGGAGAGGTGGTGGCTTCGAGGGAAGAATCAGAGTGGAGAGAGAGTTTGGTTAGGTCAAGATCATCCTGCGGATTCATAATCTCTGGTAAGTCAAAGTCGTCGGAACACACCTGTTGTAGTGGATCCAAATATGTTAGAGACTGAATTAATTATAAAAGAAACAAAACAAAATATTTTAAGAAAAGATATATAGAGAGAGGACCTTTAAACATTTGAGATGTGACTGAAGAAGAAGCCCATACAGAGGGTGGTTTGATATTCTCTTCTTAAGAACCTCTTCTTCTTGTTTTGTAATTTGATCAATATCTTGTTTCATGTTTGCAAAGAAATTGTTCTCATCTTTCTTCCCCTCCATGTTTCAATAGTATATAACACAAACTCTACAAGGACACACAATATATATATAGAGTAGATAGACGTGTAATCTAAATGGGATGCTAGGGTTTTAAGATGACTTTTTGGTTTGTTTCTCGGTCTATGAGAGCATGTTTAATAAGAGATTCTTATAATGGGGTTATTGGCTGAATATATGAACTCGTCTCTTAATTATTAATTAAAAAATTAAGAATCCGCTCTTAAATAAAATATTTAAAAACTGGTTTTTATATTTTTTAATTAAAAATTAAGAACAGTTTCTTATATTCCGTTAAGAACTCGTTCTGATACTCTTTACCGTTACAGAAATTTATTGTACATATATATTATCTGATAGCATTAGTCATTGGTCAATGGTAACACTAAGGTCTACATGTCACACATGCATTGACATATATGATATATCATATTCTTAAGCTGTTGTTATTTTACGGATTATCCAAAACAAAACTATACGGGGATATTATCTATTAAGTAAAATATTCACATATTAACTGTCACTTTTTATATATATGAAGATAGTTATAGTAAGTAATTAAACAAGAAAATACATAAAGGATGAGAAACAAAAAGGAGAGGGAGAGTGGAGGAACAGTGGAAGCAGAAAAGATTAAGAAGAAAAAAGGGTGAAGCATTATTTAGTTATTGCTTACGAAAGCACTTTGAGCCAGACTGTCGATAAATAGAATCATGCACAAGTCTCATTGCTTCCATTTTTGTTTCCATCATTTTTTTCTCCAATATTTCAATTTGACAAATAATATTTGCTATATATTGAGTCCGGGTTTATAAGTAAGTCTACTTTTAAAACGAAAGGAATTTTTAAAATGTTTGTACATTTTATTTTATTTGCTTGTAACTTTAAAATGCAGTTTAAAAAACCTGCAGACAAATAGCTTGTCTACAAACGATTATATATATAGTTAGTTTATTTGATAAACATGAAAAACTATGGATTATCTCTCTAAATCCATGCATCTACATATTATAAGCTTATGAGTTATGACTACTATATAATGACTGATTTGAAATTTACAATAATATATACATATACATTGATGATTATCTGGTGTGCTTTCGTATACTAATGATAGAAACAATAGAAGAGTCACATACTTAACGAAATGTGGATCAGGTTTGAGGTCTTGATACAAGAAAATGTTCTTTACCAAAATAAAAAGATAGGATTGAAGGGTGTCTTGGTAGTAACCCGATGATCCAAGAGTGATTTATTTGGTGATAGAGTGGGATTAATCTTTACACATTAAAAAGATATAAATGAAGGTTGTCTTGATGATAGTAATCCGATGATCCAGGAGTGGTTTAGTTGGTGAGATAGTGGGATTGATCTTAACTCATTAAAAGTTGTATTTTTGTAAAATCTTGAATATTGGAGGAGAGAGAGAGCATCGAAGCTGGAAAGAGAAAAGAGAATCAGAAGAGTAAACAGTGAGAATATCATAAATAGGAATAGAACTGTTGTATCAATGGGACAGTTCCATTTTTGATGAGTTATGTATTTGCCAGTTTCGGTGCCCCAAAACCCTATTATTGATCTCTGGATAACGACCTTTCGTACTATCCACTTTCTTCTTTTCTTCAAACACATGTAATGAAAGAAGTAAATTCACTCGTCTCCAACTATCACAACTATACAAGTATACAACCTAACGGCCCCTCATTTATTGCCTCTTGAATCTTGATCAAAGCTGAAAACCAAAATTAATATCCTATTTTTGTTGTTAAAAAGGCTACTTCATTTGTAGTGGGCTACGCTCCGAAACACTAATGCTCTGGCTGTGGGTTGTATCTTTTTTCCTTATTCATTTAATCCAAGAAACGTTTTAAAAATACGCTACTTCATTGTTTGGTAAATACATTGGCATGGGCATAAGTCGATACTTGGCATTTTTACCCTACCTACTACTTGGGTTATTTTGTTTAAGTAATATAATTTTTGACTTGTACTTGTATTTGTTCCGGTCAAGTATTTAGTCAGTCAAATACATGTCTATATTTAAAATACTTGCAAATTATTTATTAATACTTAACATTTGTTTATTTAAATATGTACCAAAATACAGTTAAACTCAAAATAAATATTTTTATTTTCATTACTATTCTATTTAATATGTTCAAATAATTTGATTTATTGTGTGAAAATGACGTATTTGAAATAAGACACATTACACCGAATACATAAAAACTAATATTTTTATTTTATTAAAATGTCACTAGTAAGACAAGTATTTTAATAGGTAAAATATTTTTTTTTAACTAATAACAAGTAATAAAACAAATAATCATATCTAATATTATAAAAAATTGTGATATTTGACTTGTATTTATAAATAATAAAATTTTCAGATTTATTGTTTGACTTGACGTGACAATACCAATTTTTTTTTTTAAAGTTGGATATGAGTCAAAAACAATCAAGATAGCTATGAGGCAATCAAATATCTGTACGTAGGCCTCAGGTTTCTTGAATTAAGCTGAAGGCTACAATCTACATACAAAGTACTTCTAATGATGACCCCCAAAACGTCATATTAATACACAAAAAGATAGCTATGAGGCAATCCTTGATATTTTAATAACTGGAAAATATATTAGAGATTCATATTTGTGTGGATGTTTTTAGCAGACATGGAAGAATACTAGTGTATAACTAAACTTAATACAAACGAAGACTTTGTTTATTAATTCTAATAACTGTTTTAGGGGTCATAGACAAGTCATGCTGAGAGAGACGTGACCAGAGTAATGATAGCCCATCCCATGTTCATCAAATCTGAAGCACAAGTAATGATAGCTCCCAACATACACATTACGAATTTGGCAACGCATTCGTATTCGATACACCAGAGCGATTAATTGGGCCGTTTAGGCCTTGCTTGTTAAGTTAAATTACAATAAATATTATTATATGAAAAGGCCTGACCCATTAGTTGGAATCTTTCTGCATATGAACCTAAAACAATAAAACGAACAGCGAAAGACGCGTAGCGAAAGCTGGCGTTCACACAGACGCTACACGTAAAATTAGATCATGATAGTGATCAAATCATCAATCTTTAGTGATAAACAGTTGTACCTTTTTGTTTTGTCAATTGTATGTGTCCGTACCTTAAAACAAACCACCAAACCCCATTGTCACTCAACCACTTATTAAAATGGTATACACATAACCAATTGTTATCGAGGAGAGAGGTAAGTAATGTGATTTTGTTTTTGGCTTTATAATACCGACATAATAACATGTATACCTTCTGCGTGTACGTGAATCTGTATAGTCACATCAGATTAATGGTGCGTGTGTGAATCTGTATAGTCTTCACAAGTAAGAAGAATAAAAGGCAACTTCTTGTGTTTATAAAAGCCCTTTTTCAAACAAAAAAAAACTTCTTGTGTGTTTATCTGTAGATGCTTTAATTACGTAAGAAAGCGACGTAGGACATTGCTATCCTATTTCATAAAAAATCAGTCAAACAAGTTTTGAAATAGAGTCAGGTAACATGTTCATATTACATTCAGTGTTATCACTAGCATTGGGATACTGGTACGGGTTAACTGACCGTGCAGGCTACTTCCCCCCTGAACGAATAGAATTATATAATATTCACAGTTGAGATAAATGGTTATTGCGTTTAAGTTCGATTTACCATTATTCATTACAGAACTGGAACTTAACACATAAACGGAATATCTAAGGGAGAAAATGGCAAATACTATAAAATAGAGAAGAAAAACTTATTTTATTAGTTTTAAAGCTCATATGCAAATTGTTAAATGTAATCGAAGAAAAACCGATATAGGTTTGACCACGTATAGGACATTGGAAACTTTCTTGTTCTTCTTGAGACGCGGGTTATATGGTCAACTCAAAGCTTACAACAAAGCAATTTAATTTTGATATCTAAAATTGCTAAAACTAGATCAAATTTAAATAAATGCATGAACTGCATTAAGAATATAACTTCGTATGTTTGATTCCCATGATTTAATATAATCAAATAAAGAGCGAAATTGGTAAAATATCGTAACTTTACTAATCAGGATCTCTGGATTATCTGCTAATACATTTTAGTCAACATAACATATATCAGAATCGTTATAACTCTTAAATTTTATTTTGCCATCATATATTTTACTAAAGATAGATAATAACATTTACATGCTCAATTATTATTTTGAATCTGTATTTAGTGTATATGCGGCCTTCAAAATAAATCTGATTGCTCTTAGTGATGTCTTGACCATATTTAAGCACTGATCAGTTCTAGCTTTATTTGTTTTCCAAGATAACCTATCAAGATATTCCTTTCACTCAGCAAAATTTCCCTGCATAACATTAGTATACCATAAATATATATAGCATAATCATAATTCCCATCAGCAGATTGACGAAGATGATTGAGTCCTTTAAGGAATCTGCGATTCTGGAAGTATTGAAGTAATCCTTCGACGTAGTGGGCCTTTGAATTACCAGTATTCAAGCATTAATTTTTGAAATGTTTATAAGAATGTAACATCGTAAGTGGCTTTTCCACAAAAAACTGAAGGTCAAGATTCTTGAAATATGTTGTTGGATCAGTACTCAGGGGGTTTCCTTCACAGCTACCAATACTTTCGTCAGAGTTATAATTGGATTCTGAATTTTCCGAATCCATTTGTTTTTATTAGTTAATGGTATTGGAATCTGATAAGTGAATTATCTTAATGAGGTAGCCTTATATATTCTCAAAGAAATATGTATTGAAGTATAAACGTATTTGATAACATAATTTAAACTTAAAACATAATACCTACCATTAACTTAGAAACAAAACTGTCTCCAAAGAAAACCTTCGTAGAAAATTAATTTATTTTTCATAAATGGATGGCATGTAACTTCAATTTAAACAAAAGAAAAACATCAGAATTAATACAAATTTAAAACAAAAACCATTGTTTGCATGTAACTTAAAATACAATAACCATATATATACTTTCATATACACAATGTATTACTACATCGTACCAATACACCTTTTT
The DNA here is from genome assembly GCA_932364175.1 of Eruca vesicaria subsp. sativa. Taxonomy (NCBI): domain Eukaryota; kingdom Viridiplantae; phylum Streptophyta; class Magnoliopsida; order Brassicales; family Brassicaceae; genus Eruca; species Eruca vesicaria. Next base: position 638,567 of record CAKOAT010552931.1, read on the forward strand.
CACATAAGCATGGATCCAGACCAAGATTATGCTCTTTCGTTCGAATCCGAAACCCATCTCGCAAATTCGGAAGCAACAAGAACTATTACGATCAATATAAACCGTTGTCATAAGAATGAGGACATCATTTCCATATCCCTTCAGTTTTCAACTAATGATGTTGGATCTCTTTCTGATTCGACCTTCACGATCATGCAATATATGCTCACATGTCACGACATTAGCAATTACTCTTCTTTGAGAATCACTGAGAAGACCTCTACATACGTATACAAAACTGTTACATCCCTCAACAGCTATGAAGACACTAATGTACACATTATATTACATTTAACTGATTTTAATCCTCCTTCGGTTCACCAAATGGCTGTACGCAGGGCTACATCTGTTCTCCAATCTGCAAGGACAGTGCAGACACCAAATGATGAATATGAACGGTGCATTATATGTATGGACATAATTAATGAAACCCAACTTATGAATGCATTGCAATGTACTCATATTTATCATCACCAATGCATTACTGATTGGATCAAGATGAATATAAGTTGTCCTTTATGCAGAGAGACTATCCCATAAATGACATGTTACCGAGATTGAAGACGATAACATCATGGATTTTTATGTTTTCTTTTACTTATATTTACCATTATGAGATCCATTCTTTCGATATATATAATTAAACCTACCTCTTCAATAAACAAGTAAAAATTACACATTAACAAAAAATAATGGAATTAATACGCCTCAGTAAAATATGAAATTTTAGACTTTTTTTTTGTTCTTTCTCCACATAAAGAAATGACTACAAATAACCAACAAAATTATCCAAAATCAAACAGATTCAAATAGCCTGAAGCCATTTTCAAAACCAAATTCACAAGTTTAGTTAAATTGTGTATCCTACAAAGAGCTCAAAATTTAAAACTGGTGGAAAATTGAAAGTATTCATCTTTGACCAAAAAAACTTATAACAAACTGTTACTTCCACCTTCTTACTTGCACAAGTAGCTTATCTTATGATTCTTTAGTTCCCTTGATATATATATAAAAGAAATTATATTTTAAATAAATGGTCTAATAAATCAAACAAAAATACAGTAATATTCTCTAGATAAAAAAATAATAATATATAAGAAAGTCAAGAGTACAAAAATATTCCAAAAATTCATGAGTAATTATATTTTACATAATCTAATAAAAATCTAAATTTAGGTAGAGATATATTGTTTATGAGAATGTCTTTCTTTAAACAAAAAACAACAACAAAAAACACAAGGAATATAATAACTAGCATTGTATACATGTCATACAATATAGACAACAAATAAAAACGAAAACATGTTAGAAATGTAAGCAAATGTGATATTCAGCATCCTCCTAACACTAGCATTATTAATGATCCTCCTTTTAGTGGTTTTGACTTTTGAGCTTAAAACATAATTCCTCACTCTTCATCACAAGTATACAGATTTTAGTAAATTTTTCAGCTGGAACATACATATACTAAGGTCCTCCAACCTATGATATTATTTTATTGTCAAAGTTATATTATTTAGTGTGATTTTAGCACAAAATATTTTTGTTTGTCCAACCACAACACGAAATATTACACTAAAAAGGAGAATTCTTATTATTAAAAATATTAACTAATATCAATTTAAATAATAGTGGTATTTGAATCTGATAAGTGAAATATTTTAATGAATGTAACCTTATATAGTCTCAAAAAGTAATGTATTAAAAGAAAAAAGTATTTGATAAAAGAATTTAAGATTATAACATACTACCTAACATTAAATTAAGAACAAAATTGACTTCAAACAAAAACCTTTGTAGAAACATTAATATTTATTCATAAATTGTTGGCATGTAACTTCCATAGAAAAAAAAATAAAACATCAGAATAAATACACAGGATAACCTATCAAGATATTTTTTTCCCGCACCAAAATTTACCCTGCATAACATTAGTATACCATAAATATATATACTGTAATCATAGTTTCCATCAGCTGATTGACGGAGATGGTTGAGTCTTCTAAGAGATATGCCGTGCTGGAAGTATTGAAGCAACCCTTCAACATAGTGGGCCTTTGGATTACCAGTAGACAAACATTCATTTTTAAAAGTTATGTAACAATGTAACATCGCAAGTGGCTCTTCCACAAAAAAAATTGGAGGTTGAGGTTCTTGAAATAGATAGTTGGGTTTGTGTCTCGAGGGTTTCCTTTAGAGCTACCAGTACTTTCGTCTGAGTTATAATTGGATTCTGAATTATCCGACCCCATTTGGTTCCTTTTTTTAGTGGTACTGGAATCTGGTGAATGAATTATGTTTGTGATTGTAGGCTTATATACTATATGTATGCCATTAGTTAAGAAAGATGTATTAAAAAAAGAAATGTATTTGATAAAAAAATTAAAATTTAAACATATTACCCACACTAAATTAAGAAATATTGACTCAAAAAAAAACGTCCCTAGGAACAATAATAGTTAATTTTAAATTAGCTTAACAATTTTCATAGATAAAAATCAATACATCATAATAATTACACGTTTCAAACTGAAGACATTGCCCACATGTAACTCCAAATGTCTAAGTCTAACCATATAAGTACCTTAATATATTATGCTCTTTCATTTGAATCCGAAACACATCATGCAACTTCAGAGGCAACAAGAGCTCTCACGATCAATATAAAACGATGTCATACAAATGAAAAGATCATTTCCATTCCCCTTGAATTTTCAACTACTGCTGTTGGATCTCTTACTGATTCAACCTTTACCATCATGCAATATATGTTCACATGCCACGACATCAGCACTTACTCATCCCTAACAATCGATGAAAAAACATCTTCATATGTATACAAAACTATTTCGTCCCTCGCCAGATATGAAGATATTATATTGCATTTAACTGATTTTAATCCTCCTTCAGTTTATAGGATGGACGTTCACAGAGCTACATCAATTCTCCAATCTGCGAGGACATTGCAATCAACAAAAGATAAATATGAACAGTGTACCATATGCATGGACATAATTGTAGAAGGCCAAATTATGAATGCATTGCAATGTACTCATATCTATCATCACCAATGCATTACTGACTGGATCAAAATAAACGTAAGTTGTCATGTATGCAAAGAGACAATCTCCTAAATGACATCTTTCCGAACACGAGGAAAAAAACGTTATGGATTTATATATTTTCTTTTACTCATATTTACCATGTTTTTCTTAGTAATAAATTGTCTTCAATATTATGAAATCCATTTCTTTAAGTTATATAATTAAAATTATCTCTTTTAGAAATAAGTAAATATTACAGATTAACAAAAAATATGAATTTCAAAAAAACATCTTCCAATCCTGCGCGTAGCGTGACCCCTCCCCCCTCCCCCACTAGTTAAGAAATATACACTTCCTATGTTTGATTCCCAAGATTTAGTGCAATCAAATAAAGAGCTAAATTGGTAAAATATCGTAACTTTACTAATCAGGGATCGCTGGATTAGCTGCTAATAATCTTAGGCTTTAACTGGTGACCAAAGGAATGTGTGGGAATAGTTAATTCCTCTTTATTCCTTAAATTTGACACCATTTATAAGGAATCATAATAGTTAATTTCTCTCCATTCCTTAAATTTGCACCATTTATAAGGAATAATTTTTCTTCAATATTCCTTCTCATTCCTTTTAATTTAAGGAATCAAAGAACAAAACTATTCCTTATCAAATCCGGGGAGGAACAATATGGAACAAATGTTCCTATTATTTTGTTCCTCTTCATTCCTTTCCTCGTTGTTCCTATTATTCCTTTGGTGGTCACCAGTCAAAGCCTTACATTTCAGTCAATATAACGCATACCAGAATCATTATAATTTATTATAAAAATATACCGGTGCAACTAATCTATTTACTTGTTCTTCCGTAGACTTCGTAAACGGCGCTGTTAATCATCATTTTAATAATTTAATCAGAGCATCACGTTCATAATTAAGTTGATGATTAATCAACATTACTAGCTATCAAACATTATTTTAGTTTTTGTCTCTATCTATATATGTATGTTCCTTCTTTCCACAAAAGACTCGCTGCTTCAACTACCAGAGGAAACAGAGATGAACGGAGGCGGCGGTGGCGACGATGTGGTAGAAACGGTGGTTAAGAGTCTTGGCAAAGGGTTCGATATAACGACGGATTTCCGGTTAAAATACTGCAAAGACGGAGACGGTGGAGATGACAGACTTGTTGTCCTTGACGAAACTCAAAACAGAGAACTTCATGTTCCTGGTTTCGGGGCTTTTCTTAATGTCTCCGCCGACATCAACTGCGACAAAGGAGAACGTACTCGGTTTCGTTCCGACATTCTTGACTTCAACAAGGTCCACTTCAATTAAATAATTTATTCCTTTAATATAATAATAACCAAACCTTCAGTTGTTTATAATATATGTTTATTTGTGTGTGTGTGGTGTTTTGCAAATCAGATGTCGGAGTATTTTAATAAGAGATCGTTGGTGACCGGAAAAATACCGTCGGGAAATTTCAACGCGACGTTCGGGTTTCAAAACGGGTCATGGGCCACTGACGCCGCAAACGTCAAATCTTTAGGTCTTGACGCTTCTATCGTAACGCTATTTAATCTACACATCCATAATCCCAATCGTTTGCGTCTCACTGATCGCGTTCGAAACGCTGTTCCGTCTTCATGGGACCCGCAGTTACTTGCCAGGTATTAATGAATTACTTGTGTGGCATTACATTACAAGCACAAACGTATTATCATAAGAGTTTTTTCAAACTCGCCAATTCTTTGACTAATTTTATGTTATCAATTAATAATGTGGAATATTTCTGTATTTCTCCAATATTTTTTCAACTTAAAACACAATATCATTTGTCAACGTTTTCAAGTAAGAACGTACTGAAAAATCAGGAAGAAACTTGATTTCTTCTAGACACTTTTTAATTGAACCTGAGTTAGCAAAATAATATAAACTGTGAATAACAGTAAACTGAGAACTGAATGTTATTTGCAAAGACTTTGAAAAAATAATGTAAACCCTGAACCACCAAACCTGGTTTTATATTGTTTTGTACAACACGTAAAATTTTGTCAGTATTATCGTAATAATAAAAAATTGAACATTTTAAATGGACAGGTTTATAGAGAAATATGGAACACACATAATAACTGGGGTGAGTGTAGGAGGACAAGACATGGTTGTTGTGAGACAAGACACGTCCTCCGATCTTGACACCGACCTCCTCCGTCACCATCTCCACGATCTCGGCGACCAACTGTTCACCGGATCTTGTCTTCTTTCTTCACACCGGCCCAATAAGGCCAATCACCACTCACAATCTCAGCCCAAGGTCAGCTCAGTTTAACTTAAGTTTGATAAAGCACAAGACATTACTTTTGTGTTCACTATTAGAGTTTGGTGTTGCAGCTTCCGGAGGCGTTTAACGTATTCGATGACAAACAAACAGTTGCTTTCAATAATTATTCTATAAACTCCAAAAACGTAAGTAGGTTTCATAGAATCTAAACAACAAATTGTAAAATGTAACATTTTCATAACTAGAAATGTAATTTACATTTTCAGGGGATAACGGTTATATGCGCGAAGAGAGGAGGTGATGGACGAGCAGGGAGCCATAGCGAATGGCTAATAACAGTCCCAGACAAGCCAGACGTGATCAATTTCAACTTTATTCCGATCACATCACTACTCAAAGACATCCCTGGATGTGGTCTTTTGTTTCATGCGATGACTCTCTACCTTAGATGTAACTTCTTCACCTTATCTACTCTAACCTTAATAAGTTGACTATTGAAGAGAGTAGTATGGTCAATAGTTGAAGGTGTTAATTTGGTAATTTTGAACAGACAAGCCGCCATTGATGGACCTACAGTACTTTTTGGAGTTTTCTGGGCCTAGAACGTGGGCTCCTATTCATAACGACCTTCCGTTTGGAGCAGCGCCAAATATGGCTTCGGCGTATCCCTCACTTCACATCAACTTCTTGGGTCCAAAACTATACGTTAATACCACTCCTGTACGTTTCGATAGATATACATCTCTAATTCTTGCTTGCATTTTTTATTTCCTTCTCAGTGTCACTTATACTTACATGTAATTAAACGTATTAATACGTTTTACTAATTGTTGATTTTTTTTGTTTTGGGTGTTAGGTGACTAGTGAGAAGAACCCAGTAACAGGAATGCGATTCTTCCTCGAAGGCAAGAAATGCAATAGGTAAAAGTCAACCAAAGCAAACTACAATTGGTTATAAGATCTATAGAGCTAGGGATGGAAATAATATGGCTCTAAGCTAAACATACATTAGGCAGAGAAGGGACTAACATAACACTTTGCTAATGCTAGTAAGAAGTTATAGCTTAACCGTCTAGTAGGATAAAAAAATAATAATATGAAATTTCTTAGATAGTACAATAAAATTATAACAATATAATAGCATACAAAAATCCTCAAAATAATATCAATTAAAGGATATTAAACATTAAATTTCTTCAAACCTGAAACCAATATTTTTAACCCCGCCTTTTAAATAATAAATTTTAAATTCTAACACCAAACTCAAACAAAAATATTATTTTTAATTATTCTTTTTATCTAAAGAATTTTTCATTTGTGTGCAACTTTGTAAAAAAAAATGTGTCGAGTGTTGTCCTATGCTTTCTCTTTCATAATTTGTGTACTAATACGCTTTTTAACAAGGTTTATCTATATACATAGCTATAAATGTAAAAAAAAATTAACGAATTTTCTGTACATCAGGTTGGCTATACACTTGCAACACCTAGAGAATACGAGGACAACGGTTAATGAAAAGATCACCGACGATCATATATGGAGAGGCTCCGACGAAATCTCCGACAGCAACCGTTACTTCGAACCATTAAACGGTAAGAAATTCTCATACGTGTGTACAGCTCCAGTGAAGTATGACCCAAACTGGATCACAACAACAACAACCAACAAAACCTTAAACAACGTCGCTTACATAGTCACCGGAGCTCAGCTTGAAGTGAAGAAACACGGCTCAAAATCAGTTCTCCATCTCCGTATCCGTTTCACTGCAGTTTCTGATCACTACGTCGCTCAGAAAGAGTGGGTTCATGGACCAGGAACTTCCAAAAAATCTGGTATCTTCTCTACCATGAGCGTACCGTTGACTAGTGGTAATGTTCATCATAAAATGGTTGATAACAGAGACCAAAACGAGGTCGTTTTGGATTCTGGTGTCTTCCCTAGAGGACCTCCCGTGCCGGCTAATAACAAGATAGTGAAGTTTGTGGATCTTTCGCAGTTGTGTAGAGGACCTCAACATAGTCCTGGTCATTGGTTGGTTACTGGAGTTAGGCTTTATTTAGAGAAAGGGAAGCTTAACTTGAAGGTCAAGTTTGCTCTGTTACATCGCAAACGCCTTCTTGTCTCTTCTTGAAAAAATAGCAGTATTTTTTATTGTCTACAATAACTTTTTTTAGAAAACATTTATTGATTTATTCAGAGTTGAGTTCATGATTGAAAAGTAACAAATTTGATCAAATGAGGAAACAGAAGAACTCTTAAAAAACAAAAAATGAAACAAGTTCGTGGCTCAATAAGCATTTGAAATCAGAGAAGCATTTCAGCGATCTGAACAGCATTTAGAGCAGCTCCTTTGCGTATTTGATCTCCACAAACAAATATGTCCAGCCTGAAAATTTCACAAAGTTATTATTAACCAAATGAAAAAAACACATTTGGTTGGTCCTAGTTCAAGACAAAAGAGTGTGTGAAACTTTTACTTACCCGAAATTGCCATCTTGAGAGACGTCTCGCCTGATCCTACCAACAGCGACATCGTCTTTGTTGGAGACATCAAGTGGAGTAGGGAAGGTGTTAGATGAGCGGTCGTCTATAATATAAACTCCAGGTGCTTTCTTCAACAGCTCCCTTGCTGTGTTCTGTTATTTGTCACGTAAGAGCAATCACAAAACTTATTTATCTCCAACCTCTAAACATATGCAAGCAAACAAATCTAAGTCCAAAAATCAACTTAAGGGTGGTTTAACTCGATTTACTAGGGGTATATATGATTAAAGTTGACATTCATTAGGAAACTAAAAGCAACCAATGTTTCAAGAACTACTAATAAATATTTAGTAGAAAATGTGTATTATTATTATCAGTACCTCATCGAGGGGATTCTCAAACTGGAGATTCACACTCTCTGCATGAGCACGCATAACCGGAACACGTATACACGTCGCTGTCACTTTCACTTCTGTGTCATTCTGTGAGGAGCAAAAAATATGTAAAAGACAGCTCTTAACACAACCAAACTTCGAACAGAGGATAACACTGAACTGAATATACAAAAATAGCTCTTTACGTAAACACTCACCCAGATCTTCCTTGTCTCTTTGACAAGTTTCATCTCCTCTTCATTGTAACCATTCTCAGTAACAGGAGCGTTATGAGAAAACAAGTTAAACGCATACTGTACAAAACATAACAAAAACCATCAAATCACTCAAAAAAGGAAAGAATCAGAACAGTCAAAAAATTAAACTATAAGCAAAATGAGTATTCACCTGCTGATCAAAGATGTTACAAGTCGGCGGTTTACCAGCTAAAACCTAAAGAAGAAGCAGAATCTTTACTCAGCACAGTAAAGTCAATACCAATACTTAAGAAAAACAAAACAAAACCTCGCGAGTCTGTTGCAGCAGCTCTTCCATAGCTGCAGCACCTGCACCACTAGCTGCTTGATAAGTACTAACCACCATCCTCTTCACCTGTTACTTACCAAACCAATTCAAACATTACTCAAACCACACACACAAATAAAAAAACACAACACTTTACCAAAAAAAAAAAAAAAAAAAAAAACTT
>CAKOAT010552931.1:647592-693038 GCA_932364175.1 Eruca vesicaria subsp. sativa
ACCACTCCCAACTCTAATCCCTCTCATCGCCTCAGGGTTCACTTCAGGTATCACCAACGGAACTCCCTCAACCATTCTAAAAGCAGAGCTGTTGTCAACGACGATGGTTCCTCTCTCCGCCGCTAAAGGTCCGAACTTTTTGCTTATTGACCCTCCGGCGCTGAACAGAGCTATATCCACGCCGGAGAAGCTCTCCGCCGTGAGCTCTTCGACGGTGTAGTTACGGCCGTCGAAGGAGAGGTGTTTCCCGGCGGAGCGTTTGGAAGCGAGCATTTTGATGGAGCTGTAAGGGAAGTCTCGGTCGGATAAGACGGAGAGGAATTCTTGTCCGACGGCGCCGGTGACGCCCACGACGGCGAGGGAAGGTGCGGATTCGTTGAGAGACATTTTGACACGTGTGGAGAAGGTTCTGGGTTTGGCTCTGAGAGGAAGGAAATGGGTATTTGGGGGTTGATGAGTGAGTGTCGCCATTGTCGCCGCCGTGAGAGAGAGGTTTCGGAGGCGGCGGCGATGGAGAAAAGGTTGTGACTTTATAACAACTTTAAAAACGAAAAACAGCACGTTTTTTAAATCTAAGAAATTAAAACGACACGCGTTGTTTATCTTATATTGTTAAAAACAGCACGGTGTTTGAGAGTGGTAAGCGAAACTGATCGTTTACCAGATTTTTGAGTATATTAGCACATCTTCATGACATTACAGAAAGCAGTAAGCTTAAACATTATTATTGTTTGTTGTTAACATTTGTGGAGCCGACGTCTGAGGAAGAAGAACATCTTGGAAGAACATCTTGGATTAGTGTGAGCTTAGCTTGGCCACCGTATTCTTCTGGCAAGGCATCTACTCCGATCTCTTCCTTGAACTTTTTCTCTTCTTCTTCGTCTGTTACTATCACAATCTATACAACAACGACAAAAACTAATGTGCTTGAGATGTGCTCAAGACGCTGTGGAGAGATAGATAAATACATGAAAAGAAAGTTTAAAAGATGAAGACCTTTTCCTGAGTAGCTTTGTCTAGAAAACGGCAGATGAATTTCCAAACGGTCAAAAAGAATCCAGGCATGTGCAAGATGTAGCATTTTGCAAGGCGTTCCGGGTAGTAAGACTGGAGAAACATATGTTTAAAGATTAAAAGAAGATGAGGAAGACATGTTTACTTGAGGGTTAGAGAGAAAGAGGATGACATGTTTACTTGTAAGAACTGAAAACCAGTGATAAATCCACGAGCATCAAGGTTCTTGTAACTGATGTTTGACAGATCGATAACAGCTACTAACTTCTCATCTCCTACTTCTTTGTCTCTGATACCACTGAAAACATATCAACCAAAAAAGCTTGTAATATAATCAAGGAACCTGAATACTAGCGTTTTGAAATGGTTTGGTTGCAGTGATGTGTAAAACACCTTGCGAGTGTTTTGTCTAGCACATGAACAACAAACTCTGCAACAACAAACACATGACAGATTAGTCCATAGATGACTTATATTCTCAAGAATCTACTAAAGAAAAACACACATAATATGGACTCAACAACTTCAAACTTCATAACTGGATCATAGAGGTGAAAATGAAACTACTCATTAACAAGAGAACATGAAAGATCCGTATCTACTCAGTGAACAGTTTATATTCATTCTTAAACAGAGAGAGAGAGATGTGATTACTCTTGAAGGTAACTGGATCCTTGGCAGGAAAATGCTTAGAGACCTGACAAAGTACCAAAGGTTGTCCGGATTTGGTTAGACCTTGAAGATAGATCCTTTTGAAATCCAATTCATCCTTAACTTCTGAGTCTGGAATCCCATTTGGAGGGACCATGGAGGCTCTCCATTTTTGCCAATCTACAAACATCTTTGCTGCCTTGTCTGGATTCATTGATCTTGCAATCAAGAACCTCATCAACGTGGGAACTTCATATCCCTTAAAAAAAAATAGAATTTTAACATAGTAATCAAAAATATAGAACTTCTAAAGCGACTCTGATTTGATCTACCTCTGTGGAAGAAGAGAGTTTCTCGACTGATTTTCTCAACTGGGTCAAGGTAAGTTCTTGACTTTCCTCCATAATCTCTTGCTCTCAGGTCTTTAGGACTCGGAAAGATAGAGAGGGAGAGAGTAAAGAAAGTAAAGAGCTTTGATGATGTGATGTTCACAGAAACCCGGAAAGCATTTAAGTCCAGAAACAGTCAATGGATTGTGTACGTGTGGTCTTTACAGCAGCAATAATTAGACAGGTGGATGTTGAAACTCTCATCTCTCTTTTGACTTTTGTTATTTTTAATTTTACCTATTCATCTCTACACTGCTATGAGAAGAGAATAAAAAACAAAAAAAAAAAACAAAAGGGTAGTGACTTTATAAAAATTAAATAAAAAATCAAGACGCTCTTCGAATCTTAGGCCATCCTCATTAGGTTCATACTTGGGGTTCACCCCTTTCCTAAGAAAAAATAAATATAATAATCTTAATCTTTTGAACTTGTGTCGTCGCGGTTCATGCACTGTAGTGCAGGCCCCACCATAATAAAACCGTTTCTTAATTATAAATTATAAAAAATAATGTCAAATTATGAGTTAAGAATCCCGACTAAGAAAAAGATATTAATCATGTTCTAACAATCTAGAACGACATATGTTTGTTGTTATCTCAAAACAATAAAGAGCAAACATGTTTTAAAGTGGGAAGCAGAACAGAACGTTTACCAGATTGAGTATATTCGCACAAATTTCTCATGTGTTTCATTGCTTCTTTAACAAAAGTTCTGTCATAATCATTACAGAACAATACTACTAAAGGAGTACACTTAAACATTATTAATGTTTGTTGTTAACATATGTGGAGCCGACGCCTGAGGAAGAAGAACATCTTGGATTAGTGTGAGCTTAGCTTTGCCACCATATTCTTCTGGCAGTGCATCTACTCCAATCTCTTCCTTAAACTTTCTCTCTTCTTCTCCTTCTTTTACTATCACAATCTATACAACAACAACAAAACAAAGACTAATGTGCTTGAGATTTGCTCAAGAAAGAGATGGATACATCAAGTTTGAAGAACAAACCTTTTCCTGAGTAGCTTTTTCTAGAAAACGGCAGACGAATCTCCAAACGCTCAAAAAGAATCCAGGCATGTGCAATATGTAGCATTTTGCAAGGCGTTCCGGGTAGTAAGACTTTGAGTAACAAATGTTCAAAGATTAAAAGAAGATGAGACATGATGTTGTGTGGCTGGTGAAATTACATCATTGAGAGAGAGAAAGATGATTGTAGGTTTACTTGTAAGAATTGAAAGCCGGTGATTAGTCCACGAGCATCAAGGTTCTTGTATGTGATGTTTGAAAGATCGATAACAGCTACTAACTTCTCATCTCCTACTTCTTTTCCTTTGATGCCACTAAACATAAAACAAAACGTTTGTAATATAGTCAAGGAACATGTATATTAGTGTTTTGCAAATGTGTTTTGTTTCAACGATGTGTAAACACCTTGCGATTGTTTTGTCTAGCAGATGAACAACGAACTCTGCAACACCAAACACAGAAATTTTTAGTCCATTTATACTTTTTTTAACATCAGACTCAAAACTCCACTAAAAGGAAAACACATAATATTGCTAGAAAAAAAAATATTACACTTTCTGCATCTAATAGTGTAAGCTACTCAATAATGAAACTACTCAATAACAAGAGAAAATGTAAGCTTACGTGGGGGTTCCCAAAACATAATACAAATCTACTCAATGAAAGTTAAAAGTCTAAAAACAGAGTGAGAAGTGATTACTCTTGAAGATAACTTGATCCTTAGCAGGAAAGTGCTTAGAGGTTAGGACAAGAACCATAGGGTGTCCAGATTTTGTTGGACCCTGAAGACAGATCTTTTTGAAGTCCAACTCATCCTTCACTTCTGAGTCTGTGATCTCATTTGTAGGAACCATGGAGGCTCTCCATTTTTGCCAATCTACAAACATCTTTGCTGCCTTGTCTGGATTCATTGATCTTGCAACCAAGAACCTCATCAATGTGGGCACTTCATATCCCTTGCAGAGTAAACAACACAACATAACAAAAATAAACCCAGGGATCAGATTTTCTGATGTGAATGCCTTTTACTAAACTCAAAAGGCATTCAAAAAGTTACAACTTAAAGTTACCTCTGTGGAAGAAGAGAGTTTCTCGACAGATTTTCTCAACTGGGTCAACGCAAGTTCTTGACTTTCTTCCATGATCTTTGGCTCTCAAGTCTTCAGAACTCAAAAGAGGGAGAGAAATATGCTTTGATGCTGATGTACACTTACGCACATGTTCATGTACACACTTCCCAATAGATTATAAAGGTGAGAAAGATAGATGTGGCCCGTACACATGCACACGCAAAAGTCGGTTGCAGAAAGTAAATAGCTTTGATGATGTGATGTTGACAGAAACCCGGAAACCATCAAACTCTTTACCAGAAACAAACAAATGATTGAATACTTTGTGTCCTAACCGCACCAAAAATAGACAGCTGGATGTTGAAATAAATTTGCGTATCTAACTTCTTTTGACTTACGTATTTATTACCATGAATTATCATCATCACTACACAGCTGTGAAGATATTCCATGACTTTACCACTACTAAATACCGAATCTCACAACCCTCTCATGTGTTTAGTTGCTTCTTCTGGAAACTTTTAAAATAGTTGAAAAGTTGTAATAACAAAGTTTTGTTCTAATCATGAAAACGCCAAGTTTTAAATGCTCACAAAGGAAATAAAGAGATTATCATTAGTGTTTGTTGTGAACATTCATGGAGCAGCCTGAGGAAGATTAACATCTTGGAATGCTGTGAGCTTAGCTCGTCCACCATATTCTTCAGGCAATGCATCTAGTCCTACTTCTTCTTCGAGCTGTCGCTGTTCTTCCCCGTTCGTTACTATTACAATCTAGTCAACAACAACAAAACAAAACGTAACGTGCTTGAGATTTTCTTAAGAACCCGTGGACAGAGAGGATATCAAAGATCAAAACCTTTTCCTTAGTTGCTTTGTCTAGAAAACGGCAGATGAATCTCCAAACGGTCACGAAAAATCCGGGCATGTGCAAGATGTAGCATTTTGAGAGGCGTTCCGGGTAATAAGCCTGAAGATTAGTATATTACTATTAGCTAATTTCAATGATGTGTTATGCGTTTTCTTGAAAAAAGAGGAGATGATTGATTTTATTTGATTACTTGTAAGAACTGAAAGCCGGTGATAGTTCCACGAGCATCAAGGTTCTTGTAGGTAATGTTTTGTAGATCAATAAGGCCTACCACCTTCTCATCTCCTACTTCTTTTCCTTGGATGGCAATGGCACTGTAACATATGAACCATTAGAGCTTTGTAAAGTAAAAGAAATCTAAAGGACATGTTTTATAGTTTTAGTTTGTTTACCTTGATATAGATTTTTCTAGCAAATGAACAACAAACTCTGCAGCACAAAACACACAAAAGAGTCTTGAGAAACATAATATTTGTCTACTCAAGAAGAACTACCTAAGACTTTAAAGTCAAGATTTGGAACAAGTGATAGGTTAGAGAAGTTGATGATTACTTTTGAAAAGAAGTTGATCCTTGGCAGGAAAATGATTGGAGACTTTGCAAACTACCAAAGGTTGTCCAGATTTAGTTGGACCCTGAAGAAAGATCTTTCTGAATTCCAATTCATCCTTCACTTCTGAATCTGGGATGAATCCGGAAGGAGGTATCATGGAGGCTCTCCATTTTTGCCAGTCTACAAACATCTTTGCTGCCTTGTCTGGATTCATTGATCTTGCAATCAGGAACCTCATCAATGTAGGTTTCTCATATCCCTTTCAGAGTAGACGACAACACAGCAAAACAACCAGTGGATAAGATTTTTTTTATTTTTGAATACTTTATACTAAACCTTTTCCTAATGAAGCCAATGAGACAAGTCCTAGTGTTAGAATAGACCAGGGAGCGTACGGAATCAAATCTCAGATCTTTCTCAACTTCTAAACTACAAACTAACTTGAAAAAAGAGAACCAAACGATACAACTCTGTAGTATGAAGTTAAAGCGTTGACTTTGATTTACCTCTGTGGAAGAAAAAAGTTTCTCCACCGATTTTCTCAACTGGGTCAAAGCAAGTTCTTGGCTTTCCTCCATGATCTCTGCCTCTCAAATCCTCAAAACTCAAAAAGATTCGGCACAAGGGAGAAAATGGCGAGAGAAAGAGAGAGCCCTCGTGAAGAAAAGGTATAAACCAAAGAAGTTAAAGAGCTTTGATGGTGACACTCTTGATAAGAGACTCAAGAAGCTACAGGAAGACAGAGACCAGAAACAGAACAAGACAAAGGATTGTGTCCTTGTGTCTCTACTGTAGATCCATTTCCTCAACTTGCAGCAAAATGAACAGCTGGAAGCTGAAGCTCTCGAAATCTTTGACTTTATAGTATGTTTAAGCACTACAAAGTACAGACCCAGCTGTGATGATGATCTACATCCCGTATCTTAAGGAGTACTTTAATAAGTCTTTTGTCTTTATCTATTTTCAAATGAACCATGTGAAGCAGGTTCATTACTTAAATCATTAAGGATTTGTCATTTGATCCTTTCAGGAGATTTTAGCTTTGTTTATTAGTATACTTTTTAAAGTACTTATGCAACCACATGCATAATTTCACATGTAGACGTAGAACTAATACTATATAATCTAAGACTAGAACTCATGATATATAATCTAATAAGTACTTAGATTATTAACCAATCGAAACAATAGCACACGCTTACTTCATACGTGTTACCATCCAAGTACAATCCAGTTGAACCGAAAATAACCAGATCTTCACTGCTGAACCGTCTGATAACCCGAAACAATAGTAACACGTGTTACTTCACACGTGTTACCATCCAAGTACAATCCAGTTGAACCGAAAATAACCAGATCTTCACTGCTGAACCGTCCGATAACCCGAAACAATAGTAACACGTGTTACTTCACACGTGTTACCATCCAAGCACAATTTTAAAGTAGATAAATTTGCAGAATATATAATTGTTGGGTGCTTCTCTGACTTTTAATCAGTTTTCATACAACTTGAACTGAACACGAATAGTAAGTGGCAGTCGCAAGGCGAGACCAACAGAAAACAAATCGTGGCTCATATACTTTCATTATCTTAAAGTTCATAATATAATTCCATCAGCCTTTGTAGGTAAAGAGTGCGAACCACTTGAATATAACTCAAAACGTTCAAAAACCAGTATTCAAGAATCAAAGATACAAAACTAAAAAGTGGGAAACAGATATTAGCAGCAGAAGAAAATTTTGAGTTATCGTGTGTATGTGTGTGCAACAATGGATTGGAGGTTAGCACTTCCAACATAAGTGCCCACACGAGCAAAGCAATTAAAGATATAAAGAATATTTTATTAGGAAACACTTTGATCACGTCTTACTTCCACGCCACAGAATCGATGTCATCTCTAGCTTGTTTGTAAAGCTCGAGCCGTTTAGCTAAGGTTCCTCTTCGTTCCATGAGTTGGGGGTCTTCGTCCAACATACCTCCCAGCTTCTCCTTCTGCACCATTTTTTTTATTGATCATTAGAAAGTGATCTTTACTCTTTAAATTGATTCAGATATTCTATACTTAAGCATATTACTTACCTCTTTCCTGCCGACTTGAGCGTAGAAGAAGTTGAGGAGCGATCTCTTAGCTTCTCTAACTTGGCAGTAAACAACAGCTTTTGGAAGAGAGATTCTCAATGTGTCACAGACCATGTTTATGTATGCACTCACGTTGGATCCTGAGTTACATTCAAAGTCAACACACATTTGATATGTCTCATTCATTCATAGTGAGGTAAGCGAGAGACATACCGATCTTTCTGAAGTGACTGTCGGAGTATATGTCTGCGTTTGGCTGTGGGGCATTCCTCGGGTTTGGTTTCTCTTTCTCGGGTTCCATGTGAAGTTTCCGGAAGAACTCAACAGTGAGGTAGCTGGATTCCATGTCCACCAGACGCAGAACTGTTTTCCTGCTTTCGTCTCTGAATCTTTCAAGAGCTTCATTTGCTGCTGCTGCAATATCGCTGGCTAGAGTTGGGAATCTCTTCAGCTCCTAATGGAGAAAAAAAAACACAATGGCACTTTAGGGTTGATACTGAACGTAAACAGATTTTCTCACAACAGAAGGCCTCTTCTCACCTCTGTTTCTGAAATCGACTTTCTGACCAGCTCTTTCAATACAAAATGCACCTAGGAGATATCAAACAGGAGACAAAGATCTGTCAATTTCTTGGAAAATAAGTCTCATAGGTAATGAAATCAAATAAAGATTCTGAAGCATACGGCATCGACAGTCGCTTCAGCTGGTCCTTTGAAATAGCTAATGGATCCATCAATGAGCCTTCTGTATCCTTGTTCAGGAGCAATAAGATGTGGCTGATAACCATCTGCTTCTGAGACAACCTTCTGAACATTTTTGGTAGAGAGATGTCGATCAAAGGGAAGTTTCTTTAAGGCTGCTGGTAACTGGTGGTCAAAAACTCCATAGATCCGGTCTCCACCAGGTCGTCTGGTACAAATTACAAATATACATATGAGAAAACTGACTTTGCCAGACTTACTAAGCCATTCATAGACTCCAAATTGATCTTCGTAGTGTAATATTACAAAAAATAATTTATGAGCCATAGGACTAAGAAGCAGGAATAGGATAACTAAATCACTTACCCTCCATCCAAGTGCTCCTTAAAGACACGATCAAATGCTCGACAAAGTTCCAAAATCGTGTAAAGCTGGGCCTGCATTTAAATAAACAAAAATTGGTGGGTGACTATCCATTCGATTCTGATGCAACTTCGAATAATGATGTGGTTTAAGATCTTACCCCTGAATCTACGGCAATAGGTCTCCCAATCCTATCCAGCTCTGCATTTATCTCATCGATGCTTTTGTTGATCAACGCAACAATACTGGGGATTTTCTGCCTGATGACAGTCTCTAAGTGCTGATAGAGAGGAAACAGATAAGTCGGACGACAGTAAACACTATGCATTCTGCGAAATCCGAGCCAGTAAATCAAAAGGGTACCTGAGACAGGAGTTTTGCTAGATATTCTGATCCCATCCTGCTGGCTAAATGCCCGTATTCAGGACTTGTTTCAAAATATTCACGCTCTTTCCTCCGGGCAGCAATCATATCGACCCTCTTATTGATATCAGCCTGTGAACGATTCACAATTCCCACCCAGGGATGTTGCAAACGGTATGCCCGTCCCTCAAGAACCTTCATCAAATACCGAGAGGAGGTGTCAAAGTAATTAAACAAGCAAATGATTTATCTGAGACCCCAAGCTGCAGGAGTAAACAAAGATCCTTACATCTAAACAATCTGTTCCTTTATCCATGATATCAAGCTTGGTTGCCACTCCAAAAGTCCTTTCACCTACGGATAAAATAGTAAAATATTTCAGAAAATGTTGTGGAGACTATGAGACTAACTACATCTAGCTAGTACCTGTGGGATCAACTTCTTTAGCAAGTTTTATAGCGTCTGATGTAGCAATGTCCTGATTAGCTGGAGAAATAGCCAATATGATGCAATTTGGCTGCAGAAAGAACAGCTCATAGGATAAGCTTCCAGGGCCAACATTATAGAATATTATGATCCTTCCGGATCACTTAAGTATGTGTGCGAGGATGATATATTGCACGCTGGTTGAAAAAAATGACACGAGCTCTAAACTTTCTCATCAATAGCTTAGATTAAAACTGACTCACCTTCTCAACATAAGAGCGGACCATATTTTCAATGTCCGCGACGATACTTTCCGGTTGTCCCTCTAAAAGAGTAACATCCATGTCAGTGAATTGTTCAAGAAAGAACCAATGATATGACGTATCAAAGTCTTACCTACAGCAACCTTCGTCAAACCCGGAAGATCTATGAGCGTCAGATTAACAACTGCAGAAAAAAAAGTGTAGACTGAGATAATCTGACTAATCGCTGCTAGAATCAACAAAATAAGAAATTTCTCTCAGTTTAACAATAAGGACAAACCATTGGGCGAATATATGCTCAGCTGAATTGGGATGTTTGAGATTGCTTTGGACTTCCCAGTCATACGATCAGTTTCATCCTCGATTTCCTTTCTCACAGCAGCTGCAAAAACAGAATAATATTCATCAACCTAACCTACCATTCTGTATCTCATAGGTTCCAGCAGTTAACTTCACATTCAAAAAGGAGCAAGCAATGCCTCCCATGAAAGATTCAATCAACCTACCAAAATCAGTAAACTTCTTCCTAGGAGCATGAAGAAACTCTGCATACTCGGTCGTTCCGTCTTCAGTCTTATGAAGCTGCAACACCAACGGCCTCCTAGTAACAATACCTAATCAATCAAATGTAACCTAATCAGATGCATCACTACAAATCACTCAATCAATAACGAAGACCTAGCGGTCTAGGTTCATCTCAAGCACTAACAAATCTTCAAATGTAATTACACAGTTTCAACGGAAGAAACGAGAAACGTATATACCAGATCCACGAGGAAGAAAGTCTCTTCCCACGACGCTTTCCAGAACCGAAGACTTTCCAGAACTCTGATTCGAAAAACGTTAACAACATTAATATGAGATCGGATCTTAACATACACAATCTCTATAGAGGAAGAAGAGATCAAACCTGGCCACCAACGACGGCGACGGTTGGGAGAGCTTCCCAGAGAGACATTCCTTCACCGCCGTGATCTCCGAGGACAGTGCAAGCTCTCTGGATTTTGTTGATCAGACCTATCAAACTTTTCATCGTCGCCATATTTTTTTTCCTGGAAAAAGATTCAGCGAAACTTCGCAGCGACGGTTAGATCTAGATCCAACGGAAGCTAAGAGAGGTTAAACGGACGGTGGATTCGAAATGTCCGGTGAGTTTGGTATCTCGACGCGGTTGCGAGATCGATGAATCTGGGAAAAGAACCAATGGAGCAGAGAACGTTAACACACAATTTCAAAGCGGAAACGTGGGGCCATTAATGTAAATATATAATACTTATGGGGCAAAAGTGAAAATCATATCAAATCTCCACGACGCGGGATACGCGTGCCGGTCGATGATTAAAAGCCGGTTCAATTAATGTGGTTTTGTTTGGTTAAGATGTAATCATCTCTCTTTTTGCTTATCAAACTTTTTGAATAACAAAATCACATAATACTAAGAGCTTAAAATGTTACATAATACAAAAGCCTACCTCTTCTATACCGACATAACGACACCAAAAACCGGTTCTTCACATCTAACCAAACCATTTTTCCCCTTTACATGCTTTGAAATCCGGTGGTTCACCAATTTGGTATAAAAAACCCGGTTTTTAATTGAATTGCTTAGGGGGAATCAGCTTGTTATTGTGGGCTCCTAGTCATACCAATTCGTCCAGACACTCTGCAAAAGATCAAAATGCGTTAAACAGTGTGACATGTTAGATATGTTACCTTCAAAAAAGCAGTTGAGCAGTGTTTGAAAATCCTTTAGAGATGGAGAAGAGACCTGGGACACTATCATTATGTTATGAAATCTTTCTGCAGCAAATCGTATAAAACACCTGGGACACTATCATTATTTGTTGACTTGTCATCTGATTCTTTAACTTTTATTGACTCAACTCTGCTAATTCCTTCAAAAGACTGATGGTTCAAAAAAAAAAAATTGTTCCTGGTCTATTCATTAGCACTTTGTTTCTATCTAATGATCTAGTTCCCCCATCAAATGATATACAGGTTCCTTTAGCTCGCGCTAGCAGTCAATGATCTCGACTGAGAACTTGGTGTTCTCCTGGTTAAAGAGCCATTTGATGAATATTTTGGACTAGTCTCGGCTCCCTCCACCAAGAGATTGTTGTCGAGAAGGCCCATTGCTTGAACTTCTAACACCGAGCGTGCCTCTGTTGCTTGTAGGCCTCTTTGGACTCTCTTCTAACACTTTAAGTCGCAGTAGAAATTTCTCCCATAAAGGTAAAATCAGTATAAAATGAAGAAACATAGAGATGTGCGTCCATAGCTATGATTCTTCTACCATCATCTGAGCTTCAGATTTTGCAGCTCTGTCACCTATGTCAAGTTCATGTACTAATAAATATAATATATGTTATACTTATAACTGATGAAATTAACCTAACAAAACATATACGACTGGAATTTAGTTTGTTCAGATTATTCTTCTGAGAACTATAAAACCCTAAAGTTTTAATCAATATTGTGATGTCTAATTCATTATGTATATACTTGTTCTTTGAGAAAAACCAAAGCATGGTAATTAAATAACGTACACATAATATTTAGTATTTACATATGTTAGAGTTTTCACCAGTTAAAACTTCTTACATCACATAAAGTATAAGAATTGGTCCAAACTCGTCAAAATCAGAATAATTTTAATACCAATTGCAAATTTTGAAATAATTATATTGTTTAAATTAATAAATTAATGACTCAGTTAAAACTAATAAAATATGATAAATAAACTAAATTACCTAAAATCATAGAGAACCTAACAAATCAGGAAAATTATTTTCAAAAAATAATAGAGAATTCAGAATAAAGTTTGAAATCATTATACTATTTAAATTAATAAATTAATTATTCTGCTAAAACTAATTAAAATATGACAAATAAGCTAAATTATTTAAAATCACGTAGAATGTGAAAAATCAGCAAAATCATTTATTCCAATTTAAAACTTTGAAATAATTATACTATTTAGATTAATAAATTAATAGCTTAGCTAAAATTAATAAAATTATGAAATAAACCAAATTATCTAAAATGATAAAAACATGACAAATCAATAAAATCAGTTCTTAAATAATATAGAAATCAGAATAATTCTAATTTTTACTACAAAATTTGAAAATTTTATATTATTTAAATTAATAAATGAATCATTAAATTAATAAATTAATCATTTAGTTAAAAACTAATAAATATATGATAAATGAATTAAACTACAAGACTGTGTGAGAGCTTTGAGCTGGGGAAAAGAACGATTCAGTTTGAGAGACACGATGTTGATGATGCTTCGGAGTGCCAAAGCTTTGAGATCTGTTCGGCCTCGATTCATGGAGACAGGTACTCTGAGAACTTCTTTATTCCACAGACCATACGAAGAGTTCTTGTGTTTCTTCGGCGAACGAAGCTTTTCTGGTGGTGTCAGCAGCAGCAGCCATAGAAAGATCTCTTCTTACAGAGAGAGGTTGAGAATTGGTCTCGTTAATATCAAGAAGGACGATGCTGTTGCTCTCTTTCAATCCATGCTTCTGTCTCGTCCTCTCCCTACTCTCATAGATTTCAGTAGAATGTTTAGTGGTATTGCTAAAACGAAACAGTATGGTCTCGTTTTAAGTCTCTGCAAGCAAATGGAATTGCAAGGGATTGCGCATAACAACTACACGCTGAGTATTGTCATCAACTGCTTCTGCCGGCTCAGGAAACTCGGTTTTGCCTTTTCTGTTTTTGGAAAGATGTTGAAGCTTGGGTATGAGCCTAACACAATCACCTTCTCTACTTTGATTAACGGGTTGTGTCTCCAAGGTCGAGTTTCTGAAGCTGTGGAGTTAGTTGATCGGATGGTGGAAATGAAGGTTGTTCCAAATCTCATCACACTTAACTCTATTGTCAATGGGCTTTGTCTACAAGGAAAAGTCTCTGAAGCAATGTCTTTGATAGGTCGAATGATGGATAATGGCTGTCAGCCTGACACATTTACATATGGTCCTATTTTGAACAGAATGTGTAAGTCAGGGAATACTGCCTCCGCCTTGGATCTGCTCAGAAAGATGGAACATAGAAAGATGAAGCTCGGAGTAGTCACATACAGTTTGATTATCGATAGTCTTTGCAAAGACGGGAGCCTTGACGATGCGCTCAGCCTTTTCAATGAAATGGAAACCAAAGGGATCAAAGCAAATGTCTTCACCTATAACTCTCTCATAGGAAGCTTCTGTAATGCCGGAAGATGGGATGACGGCGCACAGTTTCTGAGAGATATGATTACAAGGGGAATCACCCCGGACGTCATCACTTTCAATGCTTTGATTGATAGTTTTGTGAAAGAGGGAAAGTTTTCTGAAGCTAAAGAATTGTACAATGAGATGATCACAAGAGGCATAGATCCTGATACCATTACATATACTTCTTTGATATATGGGTTGTGCAACGCAAAGCGCTTAGATGAAGCCAACCAGATGATGGACCTAATGGTTAGCAAGGCTTGCGATCCGAATATTGTGACTTATAATATCCTTTTATACGGATACTGTAAGGCTAAAATGGTTGATGAAGGTATGAGACTTTTCCGCAAAATGTCTCTGAGAGGATTGGTTGCAGATACAGTGACTTATAGCACTCTCATCCAAGGCTTTTGTCAGTCAGGAAAACTTAATGTTGCCAAAGAACTCTTCCAAGAGATGGTTTCGGAAGGTGTTCATCCTAATATTACGACTTACGGTATTTTGCTGGATGGGTTGTGTGACAATGGAGAACTAAAAGAGGCACTCGAAATACTTGATAAAATGCACATGATTAAGATGGATCCTGGTATTGGTATATATAATATCATCATTCACGGGATGTGCAATGCTAGTAAGATCGATGATGCTTGGGATCTATTCTGTAGCCTCCCTCCTAGAGGAGTGAAGCTTGATATCAAGACATACAATATAATGATCGGGGGATTATGTAGGAAGAGGTCACTGTCTGAAGCGGACGCATTGTTTAGAAAAATGAAGGAAGATGGGTATGAGCCAGATGGTTGTACATGGAACAAACTAATCCGAGCTCATCTCCTTGACAGTAACATAAGCAAATCAGTTGCACTCATTGAAGAAATGAAAGGGTGTGGGTTCTCTGCTAATGCTTCCACTATAAAGATGGTTATGGATATGTTAGTGGATGGTAGATTGGACAAAAGATTTCTAGACATGCTTTCTGGTCCTTTTGGAGGCAAATCATCATCGTTGGATTGAAATAAGTCTTCTTGGAAGAAGCTGGTGAGCCTTGTCGGAAGGGGGATATGTATTTGCTAATATGCTTTCTTAGAATGTTTGAATCTTATCTGCAATAGACAAAGTCCCGGCTAGTCATTTTATGTGGTATTTTGGCTTTAATAGTATAAACTAAGTTTGTTCGTGATGTCTTCTCCTTTTTATGTCGCTTTTCTTTCATTAATTAAGTTGAGCATATGTGTATTGACAAATGCTGAAATTTGATGAGCAGTAACACTTTTGTCACTAATTCCGTCTTGAAGTTTCAGGGGAAGTAAAAGCTGCCAACAAAATTCGCCTTTGATGCTATGAAAATGTGTGAAATGGAATCCAACGTCGAGAGCACGAATGGTCTTAGTCAGAACAGTTCATGGCAAGTATTCCATTTCATGTAACAAGTGTGCAATTGTGTGCAACTTAAAATCTTGGAAAGAGCTTATGTTGAGGTTTGTAAGTTTAGGACCCATATACCATATACTTTAATCATCATTACTTGTTTCTGAAATGTCAACTTGGTTTCAATATAACAACAGTTACATATTGCCTCAAATCTAAGAGCAACTACACCATTATTTTTTTCTCTCTTTTGGTATCTGTTGATTCTCTCTGAAGACTAAAGAAGGGGGAAATTTCCCCAAGAGTGCTTTAAAGTTACATGAAATCTGCTAAAAAAAACCTCTTTAAGGTGAAGAAACTGGATGAAAAAGAAGTGATGATGGCTCAGAAGGAGAATGGAGTTATGAGAGACTCGTCAAGTTCTTTGAAACCTGCGTATACACTCTCCGTCTTCGTCGGTGGTAGTGTCAGTCTCCTAACCTCCGTCATGTACCTGTCCCATTATCCCCAAAAACAAACAAAAATGACATTTACTTATTTATACTCGGGCTTACTTAAGATGACAAAGAGAAATTACTTGCCTGTTTGCTGCGTTTGCGATCTTATCACGGACCCCTTGGTTACGAACGGCTTTGTTCTCGTGCGCAAACGAGCCACCTAATATCAAAGAAGACCTGGTTGGACTCGAGCCCATTCTGTCTGACAACACAGACATTGCCCATTCAAGTAGCACCACCAAAACCGAACGAAGGAGCCTGATTCTTAGATTTGGCGATGGTACAATGGCTGCATTGGATAATAAACGGTCATAAGCGTTGAGCACAGGTTCAGCTGCGCCTTTGCAGGCGGCTAGTAGAGCTCGAGCTATGTCTTCATCCCCAACAATTTCATTCCTCTCTGCTCTCTCCTGTAAAATTTATCAGCAACTTCTATTCAAATTCAAAGCTCATAATAAAAGGAATCAACCATGACGAGTAGGAGGAGCTTACAAGTGCAGCTTTCTCGAGATGAAGGCACAAAACATCGAGCGGTAAAACAACTCCAGGATATATGTGAGATCCTACTCTCTTGAGAACTGAACAGGCTTCAGCTATCCCGCCTTCTGAAAGAGCTTGCTCCATGAGTCTAGCCCATGTTTCCCTTATGATGGTTGAATCAGCATCACCAGAATAGTTGGCAAAGTAGAGCATTTCCAGACATATCTGCATATGAGAGAGAAACCAGAAAAGTAAACATTCAATAAATAAATTACAGAATATCAGCTAACTTAGAGAATGGGAGAAAAAAAGGCGTCCCTTGTTTCTAAAGTTCTATAAAACCAGTTAACCAGAGACATGTTCCAAAACTACATTGTAAAACTAGAATATATATATGATAGTTTAGGACTTACCTCCCAGAGCTCAAATGGGACAGCATATTCATTATACAACTGCGTTATGCTTTTCAGTTCCAAGGAGAGCTCCATGGCTTTTTCATTTGCAGCATTTGCTAAGCTGGAATCATCACTAGAACCACCATCAACTACTGGTTCATTCTGGCCAGAGTCCTGCACGGCATCAGAGGACTCGAAACTGGAAGCAATAGCTTCAAGTCTGTCTCTGATCTTTATTTGAAACTGGAGAACAGCGAGTTTTCCTTCAAGCAGATCAAGCAACCCACTGTCAGAAGCACCTTGAGAAGAACCTACTAAACCGTCACTGTTACTTGCATTCTTGGCCTGTAAAACTGCGTGGCTAAGGTATTGTCGCCTAATTCACAAAGCAGCAAACCATTAGAGATGGAAAAGGAATTAGAAGAAAATTTCAAGACGGAACATCAAAGACAGTGTGCTTACCTCTGTTCAAGAGTAGGACTGTCCCCTGAAATAATAGCGTGTCGTTCTGCAAGCCTTAAAAACACATGAGCAGCAAGCACATGCTGTCTCTTCGACACATAGTATTTCGCAAGCAGATCAAAGTATTTTGCTTGATTTGATGAAATCTGTGTCCCTGAGTGGTCCAGCGGAGATGATCCAGACGAAACGGCACCGACCTACGGCATAAGGAGAAAGGAATAAAATTATCGAAAAAAACAGTTGTAATGTCTACCACTACACCTGATTTGTTTTCGTTTCGCAGTTGGTAGCAGAGTAAGTTCCTAGTTTTCAGCTATAAGGTTTTAGGTAACAGGTAGATAATATTTGAAGATTTAATGCTATGATTAACCTCTGATGCATTTTGACTGCCAGCATTCTTGAGAAAAGGTACCAAATCTTGTCCTCCATACTCAAGCAGCTCGTTTTCAAGACCAAGTTCTATCATGGCCGTGTATAGGTACTCCCGGAATGCTCTATCAGTTGATTGCACACCAAGATGAACGATTTGGCATATATATTGTTTACGTGAAGTCTCCTCTAGCAAGGAACTAACTAGAGATCGCAACGCATTGGCGATAATTTCGTAGCATTGTTTTCGCTGGGCAAGAGCATGCTCTCTGATGGAAGCATCAATTTGGTCATTGAAAGCATCGCCGTCAGGATCAAGGGATTGGGCCTTCTGCAAAGGCAAGCATACAACAGCTTCATAGAACCTGTTGAAAATTACTCATATTTATTGAAATTCGTATCAGAAGGGTATTAAAGCTTTAATACACAAAAACAAGAAAAGGAAACATAGGTTTATTGACCAATGATCATAACCTATAACCAACCAATTGTATAGAATTCTACTTGATGAAAAACTAACCTCAATTCCTCAAAACGTTTGCAGACAGTTCTGAGATCTGCAGATCCGGGGACTTTACTCAAGAAACTGAACGCCTCTCTAGCAACATTCTCTTTCTCCTCAGCATCTGAAGCTAAGGCAGCTCTTTCAAGGCGTTCAACAGCTAAGAAGAATTTGTAATCAGACTCCTTGAAGTAACTTGGGCAACCTTCACGTAGTCGCCCACTTATATCATCAACTGTTCCCCTGCCATCTAAGCCAGTATAATACTGGGGCACCAATAGTAGCAAATTTAAGTTAGACATTCAGAACAATTAGTTAATATAAATTACAAAGTGAGGTACCTCCATCACGGCAGATATTAGTCTTGTTGCAATTTGGTCACCCTCTTCAGAACACACTAACTGATGAAATGTCAACTGAACCAAAGCTTGCTTTAGGTTTGCGTCAAGCCCCTGAACTAATCTAGCAACATGATGTTGAGAAAGAAGTTGGAGTAGAAAAAGGGCTTCCGCAGATCTGAGAAGTAACTGCCTAATACACTCCATCGCCCTCACCTGCAGGAGGGAAAGACTAATTAATCTCTTCCTAAACGGACCACCTGAAGAGAGAGAGAGTACCACTAGATTTATAAGAATTCGACAAATCTTACCTCCGTGGCAGCCAATTCAGCAGGACTATATGGCAACCGTTGTCTTTTATTTGCTGACTCGCCTCCATTAGAATATGCTCCAAACAAGTTCCTAACCATATTCCTTTCAGTAGCTCCCAACTCTGAACCAGTACCATACAAAATAGACCCAGTTACACCTCCTAACCCGGCAACATATCCATAAAGACCCCTTCTCTGGTTCCTTCTAGATCTTAAGAATCTCTCCAACGATCGAATCTTGCTTTCCAGCACATGCATAGCACTGGTAGAAAGACGACAAACCACCAGTCCGTCCGCAGACGTGGCATCAGAACTGGGTTTTTTAGACATTACAGAAAGTTCCCATATGGGAAAAAGTAGTCTTGAAGTACAAAGGCAGAGCCCATCGTGAGCGCCTGAGAATATTGGCTCGGCTTCTTGAACAACTTGGCCCATGCTGAAACCTCCAGTTGCTGTTCTAGTGTTTGACAATCCACTACTGCCATCAAATTGTGGCATTCCTACAAGTCTAGGATCCTCAAAAGCCTCAGCTGCTTTATCGGCAACAATGTTACTAATTAAATCTTCAAAATTTATCATCCGAGCAGCCAACATCAAGCACATTGCACCGGCTTCACCTGCTCCAAAGCGAGTGAAAAAATCTTCCAAAAGGGACCTTGGAGAGTTGGATTCTAGAAGCCTTCTCAATATATCAACAGGCCTATTAAAGATCAATTCCATCATACCCATAGTGGTAAAAACGACTATCTTTCTTCTTGGCAAAATATGCTGGGTTGAAAGATCACCTCTGGCCCAGAGTTTTCCACAAGCCTTTTCATAAGACTCACCCGAGACTTCAACTCCACAGTATTCAAGTTCTGAATATAATGAATGAACAGTAGCAACAGTATCGGGAGAGGGGAGCACATCTGCTACAAAAAGCATACGGCCTTCAATGGGCAGAGAGGACACAACTTCCCTTAATGCCCGAGAACTCCTTGAACTTGAACCTGAAGTGCCGCTAACCTGAGACTGAACACTTGAATCTCTGCTAACAACCAGAAGAGAAGACATAGCAGGTGGAGATGAATCTGAAAGGACAAGGGTTCCAACAGAATAATATGCTGTTTCAACCTTCATGGAGAGATCCTCAGTCTGAGTTCTACCAGCAAGAGATGCAGCTCCAAAACCAAGCCCAACACCAGCCCCCAATGGAGGAGATGGCCTAGTGGAAATGACTTTTAAACAGTTTGGAGACTGGCGCTGAGTGCTGAACCCGCTGAAACTACTTCCACTTGACGAGGTGGAGAGATACATCCTCCTACCATCTGATAAGGAAGCAACAAGGTGCAACCACTTGGACTCCAGCATGGACAATGGTGAAATGCTGACTATGGTTGGCTTGTTAGATCGACCTGCCGCTGTTGACTGTCGATTTCCCTGGCTCACATCCTTCTGGTTTAACATATTTCTTTCTTCTGCAACCATTTTGAGAGGGCCTTCCCCGTTTGGCCCAAAAACATACGCTTGAAGTTTCATCTCTTCAGTGCGGGCATATAAGATTTGCCTCTCATTATCAATAACCATCTCTACAACAGGATCTACAGCTCCAAACTTGAATACATTTGGTACAACCCACCTATAATTTCCAGAATTGTTAAGAACGATCAGAAAAGACAAACAAACTGCTAGAAGCTTGCTTTTGTCCCACATTACAGAATCAATTATCAAGAACAAGAAGAAGGTTAAAAAAGGAAGAGAACATCTGTACCTCGAAATCATACTACCAACACCAGAAGTAAGGCACACTTTACGACAACGTTTATGCCAGCCTGAGCCAGTAGTATATAAAAGCTCATATATGTGCCCATCACGGCCCGCCATGAAAATCCGCCCTTTATTAGTACATGTAACGCAAGTCATCGCCACTCCATCTGACGATATTGTATAGTCAGGCAGAGGCTGTACTGAAATTTCAGCATATGGATCTCTACCATCAGGTCCTTCAGTGCAGCAAACTCCCACAAGAACCAACTGATGACAAAGCATAGGCTTTCTCCCTCAGAAAAAAATTATAGAAAATATACAAAACTAAAGAAAGCTTTCGCAAAAAAAGTGTCACCTCAACAGGAGTAGCCAGCACCAAAAGATACTGAATAGCTTCAACAAAAACTCCAGGTCTACACTTCGCTAAACCAACCGCACAAATAGCCTGATCCTCCCCGGTATACTCAGGGCATTGCCCATCCCTAATCGACAAAAGCAACAACTAAGTAAAAAGAGACATCTCAAGCTCTAAACTTCCCCTGTTTTAAAAAGCCAAAAGCCAAACCTTTTGTCAAAACGCCACAGAAACAGAGAGTTATCAACAGAAGCCCAAGCCCGTCGAATCTCCGGAAAAATCCCACATAAAGCAGTCCCTTCACCTCCTGCTGTATTATACCTCTCAATAAGCACAGAAGGCAGCTCCCAAGTATCACCCACCTCTATCAACGGTGGCCACTGCAGCAAAGTGATAAAGGAGAAACCTTTCGATTTGTAATTACTAGATTTCAACTAATTCCCCTTAGCTAATTGCTTCAACTAAAAGCTAACCTCTCTGGGATGAGTGGAGTAAGGATGACTAGCGTATCTGGAAGCTTCTAGAGCTTCTTCTAGATCGAGCTGAGACGCGGCTTCTCGGCCAATGCGGTCACCGATGCAGAGTCCCGCGTTCGTCACGTCCCTCATCACAATCTCCTCCTCTTGCGACATCTTAATCGGAAGTAACGAAACAACAACAGCACTGGAAGGATTCGGATTCAGAAACAGAGAAACCCTAGTGGGAACCAAAACCCTAGATCGATTTTTATTAGCTCACTTCGCGAAACCAAGAGGAAAGGTTCGAACTTTATGTTCAAATTACGGAGCGGAGGAGTAGAGAGAGGGGAGAAGGAGGAAGGAAGTGTCTGCCAGCAAAAGCCGACAGTAAAAAAAAACAGGGTTTATATGTACGATGAGTTACGCCTTTCCTTTTCTCCGGCGAGAATCTCGGGTCGAACTTTTTGTTTTGTACCGGGTCGGGTCAATTTTATTTTTTTAATTAATAAGTACAGTACTTTTTTAGATTTACAACAATATTTTCAAATAAACTTATTTTATTTAATTCTAATTTCGGTAATTATGAAACTATTAGAAAGTACTATTTTATTTTAGATGAACATAATAAAACAATTTAAAATTATTAGAAAGTACTATTTTTTTTTATTTTCGTTGAATCTTGATGTACGTCTATAGATGTTTATAGTTTACAGTTTATACAATCACAGACCTATCGATTTTGAATTTGTTTGTTCATATCTTGGAGCGGAAATTCTAATTCAGTAATGTTAGTTTGGCAGATACAACTTTTTGCGACTGCGGTTACATCATGTTTGTAAATTGTTGTTTGTTTTGTAGACGCAAACGCAATCTCAGATTCAGATGCAGTCTCAAATATAATCACATGATTTTATGGTGTTAAACGTAGAATTTGATGTCAAATAAGGTGATTAGACTTGCGTTAATCAAACGAACAAAAATTTTGAAAAAAAAAAATCGCTGCACTGCAGATACAACACTAATGAAGTAGTGATGAGTTTTCAATTTTCAAGATTGTACTACTTATTTGTCACACTGACTAAATACAATTGCTTGACAAATTAAGACAAAAATAAAAAGAAAGGCCCCCAAAATTCTTTGTTCATGTCTTTGAGGAATTATTATCGCTCAATAGCTTAATTTGTGGGATGGTGAACGGGTTATAATTCCTGAAAGAGTGGCTAAAAAGTGGAAAACAACAATAATAGTGAATAGGTTGTGTCCACACTTAACTGTATACACGACATTCACATTTGGTAACTCTGACTAAAAAATTCGGTGAACATCGATGCTTCTAGGTACAATGACACACAAATGAATGAAACTACATAACTATCAATTTTCTATTCGTCTACTAGGTACAATGTCACGGCACTGGTAGTAGTAACCAAACATGATTAGGATTATAGTTGAATGATTCGACTTTAATCCTTTTAACTTTCAAGATAATAAATCCTTCAATCACTAAACTACTATGAGCTTGTTAAATGGTAAATTGTTATAAGTTTGCAACTTTTCTAATAAATTGTTATGTATATACACGAAGCTGGAGAAATTTTGGAAAGTGACATGTTTCACTTTTCAGGATTAAGTGAAACCATTGTTCTTGTCCGTACTATCGATCTTTTCCATGGGCTATGGACACAGAGTCGCATACGCTTGGAAATGAGCGATTGCGATTAGAACACGTCCCTGGAAGATGCATGGGGATTGACTTGACGCACGTGACGTCGTCCCGCCGTGTAAACATTAACCAGCCGCGTATGGATAGCGACTTTAAACAAAAATAAAAATCCCTAAAATCTCTCACATAAATAATAGACTCCCACCTAAACGTAGACCAGGAAACGATTGAGAAATTACATGCGATGACTCCTCTCCAATTATTAATACTTAGGAGTATATCATTTTCTTACAACATTTACATTTAACTGTTTTTATATGCTTTACTCTCTAGCTACGTAACTATGTGGCCCGCCATTATTTACGTTTTCATAATTTCACATCTATTAAAATATTGAGATGAGTCGACATTTTTTTCTATATTCCTTTCTGTTCACATTCATTTACTCATTTTCTTACAATATTTTTCACCCGGGTCCATGATCCATCAAATATCTCTGGTAATACGTAAGCATTTTGCAAAAAAAAAAAAAAAAACTGGCAATATGTAGATATAAAATGGTGGACTATCGTTTTGAAAACAATGGAATGCATTTCTTAAGTGATCATTAATGTTTTCACTAAAACATATGCTTAGTTGATGATATGATGTAAAGTAATTCACCATTCATAATTTTAAGTGCCCTGATTTAGTTTCTAATCAATGATTACACCAAATTAAACTTAAATTACCACAAAAAAAAACATAAAATTACCATAAAGACGATGGGAACCATTAAAATAAAAAATTTGAGAAAAGAATATAAAATCGACCGTTTATCTATAAAAAGGATAAGCCATAAGAGGCAGAGACAGCGATTTTTGTCTCATCTCAATCTTTTCTTCACTCAACCATCATAACTTCATATCTTCTATCCACTCATTTTCCTTATTATTAACACTCAAAACAATCTTTGTAACTTCGAACTCCAAACCGACAAAAAACATTCGTGGCCTCGTGGGTTCTTCTTTCTTATCAAGATTCATTTTCCGTCCATACAAAACAGTGATCGTTCATCAGAGTCTTGAATTCATCTCCCTTTAAAAAAAAAAAAATGGTGTGCGTGGTCTCTCGTACGGGTCGTCAGTTCCAAAGATACAACAAGGGACGCCGTCAAGTCGTAGGGTATGTATCTCGGATTTGATTTGTGTGTGAATTAAGTTTCAGAAGTTTAAAATTTGGGTGAAATTGTAGGTGTATTCCGTATAGAGTCAAAACTCCAAGCGATGGCACGGTTAGTGATAAATTTGAAGTGTTGGTTATCTCATCACAAAAGGGTCACGCTCTAATGTTTCCAAAGGTATTAATTAATCTATGTACAACCAACTAGACCAAACAAAACAAAATAAACCCTAGCTTTTGATTATTAGTCTTCTAGGTATTAACTATTTAATTGCCCTGGAATATATAATATCAGGGTGGTTGGGAGCTTGATGAATCTGTTGAAGAAGCTGCTTCAAGAGAGTCTTTGGAAGAAGCTGGAGTTATTGGAGACGTTGAGGTAAAACTTGAAACTGATTTTATCATACCGTTGTGGCCTATTTTGCTTAGATATTTCAAAAAAGTATGTGTGTTTATATTTGAGCAGAGACAACTTGGAAAATGGGATTTCTTAAGCAAAAGCAGAGGAACATTTTATGAAGGACTAATGTTCCCAATGCATGTGAAAGAAGAGCTTGAGCTTTGGCCTGAACAACATCTTCGTCAAAGAATGTGGATGAAAGTAGATGAAGCAAGAGAAGCTTGTAGAGACTGGTGGATGAAAGAAGCTTTAGATGTTTTGGTCCACCGGCTTTCTTCATCATCACCATCGATGAAGGCTATAGAAGAAGACAAGTCAGTTCCATTGGTCTCTATCTGCTGAAAAACAATACCCTAATCTGATGTGCTCTTTGTAGATAACATATGACGCCAGAGCAAGGAAAAGGATTGTAACTTTTAGGTGTGTGAAGCAAGACTGCATCTGGTCATCACGTGATCTCGTGGAGGATTAGTTTGGACTTTGGTTTGTTACCAAAAAAAAAGTGTTTTGTGCTTGGTATAGTGCTTGGGCAACTGCTTATTGATGGGAGGAAGAAGATAAAGAAAAGCAGAGAGTGCAAACAAATAAATTGTATAGTAGTTATGTTTCCTCTCATTGTATCTCTCCCCATCTTTCTATCTGATTTGTGTCAATATTTGACAATTAAATCTATGATCTAAATGAAGTTAATATTCAGAAAAACATTATTCACAATAATTAAATAGTTTGTTTGCGATAAAATTATTTAGTTCAAAATATAAAATAATATACCGTAGCTCATAAATAAATTTAAAACATTATGGTTTGATGATAAAACAAGACTATCAAATAATTATTTTGTTAAAAGCCTATTTTTAGTTAACACATATAGACCAAGTAATTGAACATTAGGTTAGGACTTATAACGATGGTAGTACTAGCTAGTAACATGAAGAACATGGTTGGTGACATCATTGATGATGATAATGGTTTGATTACACGTGATAAGCCAAAGGAACTTGAATACTTGATGGATCATCCCTTTTGGCCTAATATTTTTGCTTTATTTTCTTGGAAACTTCCGTTCACATTTGTAGATTAATATAACCTGTATTTTCCACCTACTCCTAACTGTCATCAGCCAATGACATCGATTATTAGTACTTCTCACCTACTTTAATGAAAATTAAAAAGTTAAAACTATTAATAACTCTCTGTCTCTTTGAGTTAATCAGCGGTTGTGTTATTATCAGATGTTCCACGTCTTAGATGTCATTAGCGTTGTCGATACAGAAGAAAATATACATATCATCATTTGGAAACATGCCATTCACAGTTTCCAATCTCTGTGAGTGATGCAACTTCTAGATACACAAAAATATTAACTTTCGTCATCAACATATGAGTGTAGTATTTGATTTTGGATTAAACAAATATTCGACCGTTTAGGTCCGTTGGTCTTTGTCGACACCTTATTAGTTATTAAAGTCGGTCCAAAATCATATACGCCGAAACTAATACCTATAAGATAATCTTATAATATATTATTCATCAAAAATAATAATGTTAGGACCCTCGTGTGAACTCGGACCATGGTTCTAAATAATATATAATTTTAGAAATTTTATTATTTTAATCTAAACCCCTTGCTTGATGAGCTTGTAACTCAAGCCTGAGGACCATTCTTCTTCAAATGTAGCTAGACTTGCCATGATGGTGTGACCGTGTGAGCATCTATATATATTAGTCGTTTTCTTTAAAATACGTACTCAAAGAGAGGGTTCCAGTGTTTTCGTATCAAGAATGAAGAAACGAAGCTTATATTTATAGGGACGTATCATTTTTTTTGGGTAAATGGTAAATATCATTAGCATGAAGGTTTAGATTTACGTAAAGAAGATCTAGAGTTTGTTAACACCCTGGCAAAAAAAAAAAAAAGAAAAACAAGGCAGTAACAGGACAAGGATGGACCGAAGACGTATCATTAGAGATTCAGAACCTTGTGCGGCTATTTATTCACATCATCATCGACATTGACGGACAAAAAGGAAACACATAAGAATCTGACATATTCATCAATCGAACCCCTTATATAGGAATCGAGAAACCACAAGTGATAACACAAAATTTACTACAATGCCCAACCTATAACATAGAAAGCCCAATAAAGGCTAAGATTTATAAATATATAAACACATGGGTGGGAAGTATACGTGTCCTGTTATGCCTTCTAAGTATAAAACTATTAGATCAAAGATGATTTGCAATTTGGAAATTTGAACCACAAACCCAAACTGAACTGAATATGCAAATTAAATTGAAGAACTTGTAAAATGATGAGACTTTTATTTAGCTAGAGTTAAACATTAGTTTACTATCCAATCTCGACCAAGCCAAGTCAAAGACGTCTATATAATGACAGGCAAATTGACTACTCCAACTAGCATATCCTTAGACCGAATATTATACAAATAGATACAACCATTTTCGTAACAAACACTTTTTTTTTACAAAGCACTTTATAACAAACACATTACACAACACACACGAAGAGGACTAGACCTCGTTTTATTGAATTGACTAAAATGAATTACATATAAAGGAATAAATATTAGCGGGTCATGCCGCCTTGGAAGACTGGAGCACTAGGAACACCCATCGCCACGCCTTGGTTCTGCTGCCTCTGTACGTTCCCAGCCCATCCTAAAATACCAATTAACTTGTAAGCAATACGATAAACAAACCAATCACAACCCAACAAAAGAAAAAGGTATAAAAGAAACCAATACCAAGATCCATATTGAAACCGCGGTTCTGGAGTTCACGGTATTGTTGGGTGAGAGCACAGACCTCGCAGCAGAAATGTTTAAGGCAGTCTCCACAATCATCGCCTCTAATATTGTATTGAGCTCTCATCTTTCCACGATAGAAACATGAGTAGA
The DNA here is from genome assembly GCA_932364175.1 of Eruca vesicaria subsp. sativa. NCBI lineage: Eukaryota > Viridiplantae > Streptophyta > Magnoliopsida > Brassicales > Brassicaceae > Eruca > Eruca vesicaria. The sequence continues at coordinate 675,014 of CAKOAT010552931.1, forward strand.
TACATCCACAGCCCGTGAAAAAGCTTATTAACGCGTATAATGCTCCTGCCGTACCACACGCTGATATTTCCAAAACAACAATTTATTTATGGCTATCGCATGCTGTCTATCTTTATATTGGACTATTAAGATTATATATATATATGTATCTTGTTATATGGTTTAAGACTTAAATAATTAAACTTACTGGTTGATCCTTGATCCACAATCTCAGCGACTTGGCCAAATGTAATGCATGGACACCAACATGTGATACAACCTGTTCATTCATATTTGCAAGCTTAGCAATAAGTTTAGTTGGTCGACACTTTTCCATTAACATAGTATTAGGGGATAAACTGTAGATAACATTAGTTATATATATATGTATAATTATATATGTGAATAGCTATAGAAATTAATAAATAAAAGGGAGTTATTTTAATTTATTACAGTTTTTGCAGTCGGAGAAGCAATCACAGAATCCCGTGGACCATTCTTTTTCAGCTTGAGGCATGGCATGAAGGTGTTGAGCTTCCATCGCGAGAGAGAGATAAACTATATTTTAAACAGAACAATATGTTCAAGGTCTTTGATCAGAAACGAACGATGATGGTTGTATTTATAAGAACATTAATGATCTTTTAACTCGGCAGAACCTCTATTATTTTTGACCAAATATAACATTTTATTTATCTTTGAATTTCCTTGAAAGTACCCACCACCATTACTTATTATTAGTTTCCTTGACTTTTACCTTTTCTTTTTAGGTTTTGTTTTAAGGAATCTATTTTTCTTTTTTTTAATTGCCGACGATGACACATATGTAACAGTGTTTCTCATTATTAGAAATATAAAACAGTGTTCTCGTTAAAAAAATAAAACAGTGTTCTCGTTAAAATTATAAAACAGTGTTTTTTCGCCATGTTTCAAGAGAGAAAAATAGCTCTCTATCACTCTGATTCTGAACGTCACTAAACCATATTCAGTTCAAGACACTAAATGAAACCAAATCCTGAAAGAAGTAAAAACCAAAATATTCACCCCTATTCTTGGACATTAAATTGTCTGACCTCTGAAAACGTGTGGCTTGATTAGTTCAGTTGAGACGACAGTATTTCACTCTTAATTCCCCTGTTGTATTCTAATCACATTCGAAGAGAAAGAAAAAAAGTTTCTTTTTAGTCTACACGTTTAAATATTTGAAAGTCAAACTTTTACTTATCTTTTTGGAGGTTTTTGTTGTAAAAAAAACTATTTTAAAATTTTAATGACAAAATCCTGTAACTAAATTTATTTTCTTTAATTAAATATTAAACGGAAAATCCTAAACAAACTTTGTTTAGTAAATTAAATCTACTGGTTAAATAAACTGATGCTATCGAATATCGATAAAAAAAATATTTGAAGAGTTTTTCACCCAGCTCAACTTAATTGAAAGGTTTTAGCACTAATTTTTTATTAAAACTTAATTAAAATTATTAGAAATTTGCATAATTAAAATTTATAAATTAGCACTTCAAACAACTCATAAAAATAGATGAAGTAAATTTGGTTCAAAATCCACACTAAATACAATACAGTTTGATATTATTTTATAAATTACATGTCTTTTACCTGAACTAAACATGATCTCTTATGTATCAATACTTGAATGGAGATTAAATTTATGCCTCCTAAAATCAAATTATTTTATTTTAAACAATTTAGAAACAGTATAAAACTTTATTATATGTAATGTGAATTTTAGAATAAACTTCCGTCATATATTTTTATAATTTGATCAAAAGTGCTTAGATTATAACTCTGAGTTATTAAAATCTAATTAATTTTCATTGTTTTTTTTTTGAATTTTTAATACTAAAACTTCTTCAAATTTGGATAGAAAGAAAAATCCATAAACTAAATGTTTACTGAAAACCTCAGTTTCTTTACCGATATTGTGGACAAGTGATCTAGTTAATTAAATAACATTAGTTTGAGAGGTCTGTAAATATTAATTTAAGCATTGTTACCCCAAAAAATTGAGCTTAGGGATTTAATCATTAACAATCCTTTAATTTTCTATATTTTTGTTCATCATTCAATTTTATTATTTGAAATATTACCAGTCACACCCATAATATTGAAGGAGAAATAATTGTATATCTATTCTATTAACTCACAAACGTATATATATTTAGGGGTGAACACAAATCAAATATCTGAATTTTTGGAGGTATTTATGATTTGATTCGTTTTATCTGAATAATATTTTGTGTTCTGGATACCCAATTTTTTTTTAAAGATTTTAACTGGATATCTATATTTAAAAAAAAAAATCCAAAATGATATAAAACAATAGTATTTTCTTGCAACAATAAAAAAAATTAATTATTAAAATTCTTTTAAATAATTTAAATTTTAATAAATAAAACATTGTAAAGGTAAAACTTATATAAAATATAATATTTATATAAGTTATATATATATAGTTCTCCAGATATACTGTGTATATATGTATGTAACATATCGGATCAGATATCTGTTATTAAGTATATTAGCATTTGTGACTTACTTCTTTTCTTATAAATATTGTATTTTAATATACTCTTTTGTTTGTAGAATTAGTGATATCTGAATTTTTTAGTCTGAATCAAATCGAATCATGAATTAAATTAAAATTTATAGATATTTTGCCCCGTCCTAAATTATATCAAGGCCAATCGGGTCCAGAAAAAAAGTGGGATGTAAACAACTGAACTCTGACATCAAATACAATGGAATATTTGAAGTAGACGTTTTTTTGTCGAGCAGTAGACCGATTCAATCTCATATTTACAATCTTGACCAAACGAAGTCAAACACGTATGTGTATATAATAGTATGCAAGTTACTCGTCCAAGTGTCATATCTTTGACCGAATATTACTCAAATTTTTCAACAATCACTTTCATTTCATGATTAACAAGCATATTACGCAAACATACAGAGGACTAAACCTCGTTTATTATATGACCAAATAAATTACATATAAGGAATTATTCTTAACGGTTCATGCCACCTTGAAAGACAGGAGCACCCATCGTGGCGCCTTGGTTTTGTTGACTCTGCACGTTCCCAGCCCAACCTAAAATACCAAATAAAATTTTAAGAAATGGGAATATACATTTTGAGATTACAAAGAAAAACAGGCATAAGAGAAATCAATACCAAGATCCATATTGAAACCACGGTTCTTGAGTTCACGATATTGTTGGGTCAGAGCACAGAGCTCGCAGAAGAAATGTTTAAGGCAGTCTCCACAATCATCGCCTCTAATATTGTATTGGGCTCTCATCTTTCTACGATAGAAACATGAGTAGATACATGCGCAACCCGTTACTGCGTTTAATAACGCGTATAATGCTCCAGCCGTACCACACGCTGAAATTTCCAAAACCACAATTTATTTCTCCCTATCGCTTGCTGCCTTTCTTTATATTTGTCAATATATATATGTATGTATATATCTTGTTATATGGTTTAAGACTTAAGTAGTTAAACTTACTGGTTGATCCTTGATCTACAATCTCAGCGACTTGGCCAAATGTAATACATGGACACCAGCATGTGATACAACCTGTTCATTCATTTTTGCAAGAGTAGTAATAAGTTTTGTTGGTCATTATTTCCATTAAAAGATCAGGTGCTATACTGTAGATTGATAACAACCATAACATTAGCTATTTATTATCTTTTTACATGTACAATATATATATGTGAAAAGCTATAGAAAATATAAATAAAAACAGAGTTATTTTGTTACAGTTTTTGCAGTCGGAGAAGCAATCGCAGAAGCCTGTGGACCATTCTCCTTCAGCTTGGGGTTTGCCATGAAGGTGTTGAGCTTCCATCGCGAGACAGAGAGAGAATATATATTTTTTTTTTTAAACAGCACAATATGTTTAAGGTCTGTGATCTGAAACGAATGATGATGCTTGTATTTATAGAAGAGTTAAGAACAATAAAGTCCATTATCTTTTAACTCGGCAGAACCTCTATTATTTTGACGAAAAACTAACGAAGCTACTTAGTCTTTGAATTTCGTTGAAAGTACTCACCGCCATAACTTAAAACTTCCTTGACTTTTACCTTTTCTTTTTAGCTTTTGTTTTTATGGAACCGAACTAATTTTTAATGGACGATGATGACACATATACGGTGTCGATTCTGGGTCAAGTCGGATGAAACATTCGTTTTGAGCTCTCAAATTTTTTACAAAAACTATATGTACATAGATTTCCCAGAAAAAAAAATTTAGGCCCCCAAATCTGATTAAAAAAATTTAGTTGAAATTGTTTAAATATCAATTTAAATTCTCAAAATCTCAGAACCGGCCCTACATATATAACACTATCTTCATTAAAATACAAAAAATGCTATTTATTATTTCGATTAGGATACATGGAGATCAAATGAAATCATCACATAACCTTCTTTCGAACCAATCATTGTATGTATTAAAATATTCAAAGTATTTAATCTAAACAGTCAACACCATTCGAAAACAGACGACTTTTCTAACTGATTAAGTTATGAGTTTTACAAATTCAGAGTGATAAAAAAAAAATAGCTTTCTACTGATATCACTCTTCTTTATTGAAATCTCCATATACTGTATGATATATAATATTAATTAGTTCTGTACATCATTAAATTCATGTGCTAAGAAAATCATAAATACCTGACTAGTGTATTAAAATTAGGCTCATAGAGGAAAATCTGTACGTTGTGGGAGATCTTGAAAGTTTATATTCCAAATAACAGCCAAACAATTATCACAAAGAATTTGCACAATAAAGTGCGTTAGTTTATAGAAGTAAGAAAGAAAAGATTAAAATAACCAATAAATAGTTCAAATCGACGTAATATCAAAATATTATCTATAGTTACAATCACGACCAAATCATATAGAAGTATGGCACGCAATTAATTGACTATTCCCGTTGTCGATATCCTTTACCGAATATTTCTAAAATATATATTTTATCTGATGTTAACATAGCTATTATTTCAAATACTTTTGCAAATTAGTAAACTACTGTTCTAACAAGACAAATATATACTATATGATATATATTTTTAATTTTTCGAACTATACATTATTAAATACTGAAGTGTACAGGTTGATGTATTATTCAGATGGTCGATAAATTCAGAAAACATTCATTCTGTCCTAAATGATCTTCTTTTTTTATCGCCAAAGTTAAATGTCACTTAAACCAACTATGTTGTGTTAAATTTTGCAATGACCAATATTTTTTTCTCAAACTTAAATGCAATGACCAACATTAAAACATATATATCAAATATAAATAGATTCATTCAGTATCCTACCAAGAAATAAAACAGTTTAACTACAAATATTTTTCCTTGATTAGTAGTTTTATTAACAACCTTAACTAGTAGTATTCATTTTCTAACAAATAAATGCCTTTGTAATTAAAAATAAAACATTTACATACCCACAGTTATACTACACACATGACACATACTATATAAACTTTTATAAAATCCGTTCAAACACAAGATTGAGGGAGAACAAAAAACACACACACAAGAATGAGGGAAACAAAAGAACACAAGATTGAATACCCACATTTATTTGACGAAAGCAATATCATGAAAGAAAATTCAGAGAGGAAAACAAAATATAAAACTTCTGCAAATATTTTTCATCTCATCATGCCGCCCTGGACAACCGGGGCACCCATTCCAACGCCAGCATTATGACGATCAACGTTTCCTTGCCATCCTGAAAAGTTAATGGTTTGTATTAAAAGAGTGATTTTGGTTTAACAAGGCGAAATAGTAGCAGATAAGTTGTTATTTATTTGAAAGCTTTGGTTAAAGATTAATAAACAAAAGAAAATAATACCGAGGGGTACATCAAAACCACGTTTGGTGAGCTCGCGATAGGCTTGAGTTAAGGCACAACGCTCACAGAAAAAAGGTTTGAGAAAATCTCCACATTCGCTACCCTTAATGTTGTATTGTTTTCTCATTTTAGTTCGGTATTTGCACGAGAGGAATACACTTCCACAGACCGTGAACAACGATAGCATGTACGCCACACCAGCCGCACAGCATGCTGAAATTTATTTTATGTTAAATCAACTGATTTTTGTTTTTGATAAAAAAAAAAAAAACGAATGTGATTTTGCCCATAAGATTACTTACAAGAGGAACCTTGGTCTACAATCTCTGCGACTCGGCCAAACGTAACGCAAGGACACCAACATGTCATACAACCTGCAACAATTAATCCTAAATTCCATTATTATTTTCAGAAGATATTCAATTTTGGGCTCAAAATGATAGATTAATTGGAATCTAAAATTTTGATAGAAATGTATACAGTATAATATATAACTTATAAATCTATATGGGCTACTATAAATGGATCGTGAATATATATTGTGCTGAATTTTAAGTATGCGATTATTTACAGAATTTCATATTTATTGAAAATTGTAAAGAATAGTTTACAGCTGGAGCAATCCGCGCAGCAATCGCAGAAACCGGTGGACCATTCACCCTCTTGAGGTTTGCCTTTAATTTCCGTCACTCTACCCATCGCTCTATCGTTCTGTTACTTCTTAGCTCTGTTACTTTATTGATGCCTAGTAGTGATATTTATAGGGTTGATATTTTTTTTTCTTATCAAATATGGGTTTGATATTATTTTCAGTTCTGAGAAAATAGAATGGTAAGAATACAAAAGGGTACATACACATCGCCTTCTCTACGTGACTACGTCTGAAACTTCTCACATGATTCTATATTTCAAAATTTTGATTATTCTTTCAAATCCTCGAAAACCTTCAATGAAAATCTCTCACATGGATTCTAAACAATTAATACAATAAAGCTAATTAAATATTATTGAGTATTTAATATATTTTTCACAATTTGAGGTACATAAACCAATATTGTCGACCAATAAAAAATAGTTCGTATATACAGTATTTCGAGGATTAAACTGATGTATTGTTTTCATATCAATGAATATATGGATTGATAAAGAGTGTTACGTGCGGACATTAAACGCATGATGAAACGACAAGTAGAGAGTTAATTAACTATTCACAAAAAAAACGAAGTAAGCGTTTAAATCAGATTATTAAGTGAATATTTGTATCAATAATCTTTAGTTAGGCCATCGTTTGTCTGTATCCTTATTAAACATAGACCATATGTTACATGCTAGTTCACCAGTCTCTTGTAGGCCTGGGCGTTTTTAACTCAACCCAAAATACCAACCTTAACCCGAACCGGAAAAACCGAAACCGAATCCAAACTGTTTTACAAAAAAATATCCGAACGGGATTTATGAGTTTAGTACTTTGGACTGTGGTTATAATCCGAACCGAATCGAAATCCGAATTAGAATCCGAAGATATCTGAAATTAGTTAAATATGTTAATGTTTTTATATATGTTAAGGTGATTTAGATATTTTAGAGTATTCAAAATATTTTTGTAGTTTGTTTTATTTGTTATTTTGAATACTTTTTAGTTAATTTAGATAGTTTAACTAATTTTCAATTAGATTTGTAAATAATTTATATATTTTGAAAAAAAAATTTGTCAATTTTCGAGGTTTTAAAAAATATATTTTGGGACGATTTTAAACATTGGTTAGATCCGATCCGAACCGAACCCGGAAGGAACCGAACCGAATCCGATCCGATAATTAATAAAAACCGAATGGTACTTGTTAGCATCAGTACCGACCCTGAGGGGAAGCATTACAAGCAACCGCTTCCGGCCCTCAAAAAATACTTGAAAAAATCAGCCTTTTATAAGAAAATTAGTATTATAGTATATAAACGTTCTTATAAAAATGATCAATTTTTAAAAAATTGCTTTTGGTCTGTCCTATGTCAGGACCGGTACTGGTTAGCATAACACCGAAAATTCGAAAATCCAAATAACCCGAACCGAAACCGAATGGGATGAACGCCCAGGCCTAGTCTCTTGTTCCTATGTCTATCGGTAATCAATAAAAGCCAGTTGACTGGGTGGGAGAATGTTGATGAAGTCGTCCTTAGCATTTCAGACCATTTAAAGGTTCAATTCTTTATGATGTGGAAAATAAATAAATGTGTACAAGAAAATGATGCAATTAATCTTCCAACCTAAACAACGTTGCATGGAAAAACCTGAAATCAGTAAGATCCACCATATAAATGTATTTTTTTGGTTAGTATTTCAAGTTGCTTTTTCTTTTTGATAGTTCAGTAGTGCAAGGCTGGTGATTTAAGTATTGAGCCGCCATATTTTTTTTTTTTGATCGAAAGTATTGAGCCGCCATATAAGATTATTATTGTAAGAACCAAATTTAAGGATGAAATTTCAAAGCAGTTCCAGATCTGCCGGCCACTACCAAAAGTTCGAAAGCCCAACTTAAATTTGGACCACACTTGTCTTTTTATTTCTTTTTGGCAGCAACCATACTAGTCAGACAGGTGATCTGTGTATTTTTGGTGTTTGCTCAAAGCTACTATCACTTCATTAACACAGCCTGGAAAAGAGATGAGTCAATAAATTAATTAAACTTGACTTAAAGATTCGAAGAGAACCCTCAACTAAGTCTTGGGAGTTTGTCTTGTTGTTAAAAAAATTAAAAATTGTTCAGTTATTTATGAAAATTGGATTAATTTTATTTCGGTTATATTAGTTTTGTTTTGACTAAGAAGTTATATTAGTTTTGTTTTGACTAAGAATACTCGGAATCCGCTAATGTGCTAAAGTCGGATAAATTTTTTGGCTTCAATCAAATTATGCTTTTTGGATAGTTCAGTTAAAATTAGATATTTTTGTCTTCAGATTAAATATTTGATAATTCAGATAGATTTAAATATTTTAGATAAAAAATATTATTCAGTTAGCTAGGTTTTTAAAGCAATCCATATAATTTTAAATATTTCAGATAAAACATCTGGGTACCTCATTTTCTGGTACCTCGGTTTATAGGTAATATTTTTAAAACATTAAGTAATTTTAAAACTAAATTTAAATAATATTCTAAGTATATAGAGTGTATTTTAGATACACATGTACCCATCTTATTTTCAGTTTGGTTCTGCTTCGGTTCTAAATATATAGAAATTATTTAAAAATTTGTATATCGTAGTTTGATTTCAAATTTAATTTTTTCGGTTTGGTTTCGGTTTATTTACCCAGGCCGACCATCAGCAGTAGGTTACTCATAATTAATTTCTTAGTCACAATAATCTAGTTTGATTTTTTGTTCTAAAGTAAGCCATTTAAAAAATGACGCATAGTCAAGTGAATATATATCTTGAGGGTATTTACAAAATTCGGTATGAGAATATTCTCTCCCTACTCCACTCTATATTTTTTTTTTTTTAGATTTTCTTAGTTTTTCCTTTTCTTAGAATTGTTACATGAATAATTATACAGTTTCAGAATTCTATTTTCTTTCTTGCATAAACTATAAATATATATGATAAATAAATACATATTTGAGTTAAATATGTATTTATAGAATATTATTTCTTGGTATACAAATATTATTATTTTATGAAATGGAGAAATTTAGATTCTTTGTATATATATAATTACACATACATTTGATATGGTTTAAGAAATCTGTTTTCTTATACATAGATAATTATACAAGATATTGATAATTAAAAAGAAATACTTTTAAAATATGTTTATTCTGATATATGAATATTGGTTTCTTATTTGAATTGAGAAAATTTAGGATGGTTTAATAACAATCTAAATAATCAATATTAGTTTGAAACTGAAAAAGTTATTGCCTATTATTCTTATATTATTGAACTTATATTATCAATAAGGTCAATTTTATTTGGACTGTTATAACTTTTTATGATAGTCTGAAAACCCATTAATAAAAATTCTTTATTTTAATAGATCAATAGAATTTTTTGTGCGGCTATTTTTTATTTTATAAATATAATAACTTCTTGTTAACAATTAAAATATATGATTTAAATTTTAGTGTTATATATTGTATTACTCTATAATGTTATAATTTAGGTTTCTTATTCTAAATTATTAATATATAATAATTTGTTTTATATATTTTATTTTGTTGTTAATTATTATCACAGATCCATATATTTTCAAGGTTGGTACAATAAATTCATTATAAAAAAGAATCAAATGGAGAATCTCCTATATATATATATATATATATATATATATATTGCTACAGTTTGCGTACAATATATTTTTGAAAATTTTATTCAGCTATACTGTATAAAGGATATTTGTTTAGGATAGTTTATATTTCCATGTGTGTTTAAAATATATTTTAAATGAGAATATTTTAATTTACCATTTAATATATATTTTTAATATTAAGTAACTGTATTTAAAAGAATATATACTATAATTATAATGTTTATAAAAGTAGGATATAATTTTTTGTTTTATAATAAATTTTTAATTAACATTAATATAAAATATTAATTACGAAATTAAATAGTGGAATATTTTATAAATTTTTTTAAAATATTTAGTAAAATTTGTTAGATTTTCACAACAATTTTTTCTAATTAAAATAAATTTAAATTTGTAGTTAAATTGATTTGTCATTAATATAATTATGCATTATTAATTTTTTTATAGAAATACTATATATTTGATTAATTAATATAAATAATTAAATAAGTCATATTAAATAATAATTGAAATGGTTCTAGTATGATTTCTTCGTAGTACATAAAAATAGTGACCCTATTTTAATAGAATATAAAAAAATATGCACTAAAGATATTTTAATCTGATATAAGATACTAATATGGAAACAATTTAAAAATTTCTCAGAAAAAAACAACGTATTTAAACTGATTTGCAATTCATTATTTTCCATCAGTTGTGAGTAACACGTTTTGTATATTTAATTTTCCTATTTTTGCCATCAGTTGTAAATAACTACTTTTTTTCTTTTGTTAATCAATAAGTTTTACATTTCAACTGAAAGCAATACTGTTTACCAAAAAAAAAAAAAAACTAAAAGCAATACTGTGTGGAGGTGCTGCGCATAATCACATTGCTGCCATGATGTTAACCTATATGGAATAATAATGCAACTTCGTTTCAATGAAAAACGACAGTTATACCACCATGATGGTGGTAGTACAATTCCGAACATGTATTATAATCAAGGTTCGAAATTACGCTAGGCGCTAGTCGGGCGGCAACCCCGGGCCTAGCGACTTAACAAAAAATCGGGGATTAATCGGGGTATACACGGAGATTAATTTTATTATTATTTTATTTTAATATAATATTTAAATTATATATAATATAAATGTATTAGAATGGTATAGTTTTTTTGTATGCAAAAAACAATGTCAGCTTGACTTTGAAATCAAAAATAAACAAAATCAAATGTCTTATAGCAGCTGTAAACTCGGCACATTACGAATATGTACATACGTATGACGAACACAAAGTCACAAACACATAACGAACATATACGACGAACTTCATTAAATCTATATTATAATGATACAGTTTAAAGACTCCTTAAGGTGTCCACATAGGCAAATTGTGGGCCCTACATTTTTATATTAAAATAGATAGTTTTTCTAAAATGGCTATAAACAAAGAAAATTAGTTCAGTCAAGTGGTCTAAGGCCCTATGTTTGGTCTGCAAGGGTATGGGTTCAATTCCCACTGCTCTCATGTTTTTATACCTTTATTTTGTTTGTGAGTCCCGTAGATATTTTGAAACACCCATAGTCTTGGTAAGATAATTATAAACAATGAAATACACTTTAGCCAAGTGGTATAAGGTGTCTAATTAAGTATGCAAGATTGTGGGTTCAAACCACGCAGCTATCATGTATTTTTGATTTTTTTTTTTATTTGAGTTATTATCATATGAGCCTTTTGTTTATAAGGTTTTTATGTTTTTTTTTTGGGCTTATTTTTTTAAATATCAAAATAGTTGGATAAACCCTAAATCTTAACAAGTTCAAACTCAAAATAGTTAAAAATGAATCCAAAACGAACAATAAAAAAAAAAGCAAGTCTCACGCGGTTGCCTACGCGGATGGCTTAAAAAACCTTAAAACTATCCTATTATAATATAGCTCAACCCAAAAATAATTAAAAATAAATCCAAAAATGAACAGACCAAAAAAAAAGTGAATTCCACGCGGGTGCCTACGTGGATGGCTTAATAAGGCTTGAATAATATAGATTAGTAGCACAAAAAGTTAAATCATTGCACATATTTCCTAATATATATTTCCAAAAAATTTGTATGTGAGATAAAATAAAAAAAAACAACAAAAATTAATTATTTTCGTTATTTATTAAATGAATATGTAATTTCTCTTACATTTTAATAACTACTATAATTTCATTGAAAACATTCCTCANTCATTGCACATATTTCCTAATATATATTTCCAAAAAATTTGTATGTGAGATAAAATAAAAAAAAACAACAAAAATTAATTATTTTCGTTATTTATTAAATGAATATGTAATTTCTCTTACATTTTAATAACTACTATAATTTCATTGAAAACATTCCTCACCACCGTCACCACCGATTCCACACTCCGGCGAATGGATTTCCACAGTTGATGACGCCGTAGATAAAAATGGCACATCATTTATGAACAAAACTCAAACTTACAAAAAACCATATATAAAAACCTATCTAACGAAACTTAAACAACGAATATTAACTTAATTAAGGTTATTTTCAAATTGATAAATCTTTTAATACAAATATAAATAATAGAAATATAGAATTATATCAAGTTTTGATCTACGATATAAAAACTATTTACAGCAAAAAAAAAAAAACACAGATACTTTTACACACTAAAAATTATATTATAGCCTAACTATTCTATAAACCTTACTTCGCATATAAATAACATTTAACACATACCTAATATTTTTCAAAAAATTGTATGTGAAATAAAATAAAACAAACAACAAAATTTAAGTATTTTTAGTTATTTATTAAATGAATATATAATTTCTCTTACATTTTAATAACTACTATAATTTCATTAAAAACATTTCTCACCACCGACTCCAGACTTTGGCGAATGGATTAACACAGTCGATGACTTCGTAGATAAAAATGTCACATCATTTATGAACAAAACTCAAACTTACAAAAAACCATATATAAAAACCTATCTAATGAAAATTAAACAACGAATATTAACTTAATTAAGGTTATTTTCAAATTGATAAATCGTTTAATACAAATATAAATACTATAAATATAGAATTATATCAAGTTTTGACATACAATATAGAAATATGAAATTTTTTATTTCATTATTATTTGGTGTCATTAGAAGAATCCACTAAACTGACAATCGAAAAAAATACACGCAAATATAATGATCCCGGCCCCGCGCTTGCGCGGGGAGTACGCAACTAGTTAACAGAAGGCCAAAGATTAATGCAAAGCTCGTGACGAAACAAGAACCCAAAAACTAATTGATGTCGAGTAAAAGAAAAGAGAGATCAATCTAATTGGCCAATTCAATTATACGTCAGGGTTTCTTGCAGAAACAAAATCCCAACTTAGTATAATAAAAGAAGAAAAGATCCTTTTAGTGTGTATATAATAAAAGGAAATATCTTTGGGCTGCGTTTTCTAAGTAAAAGTGGTATAATCGGCCCAAATCAATCTAATCGTTCAGTTCAATTACACGTCGACTTTTGTTATCAATCGGTCAAACTCGGCAAAAACGCGTTGACCGCCTAGCTAACCGAACAGAGCCTTTTCGCTACGGTAAGGACACGTCTAGCGAGTAGTCGGCCGATTAATCGGTAACTCGGCCGAGTTTTTGAACACGGATTATAATGTTCGCAGTTTGAAGAGTTAAAGATGATATGATCAAGTTGGAGCCCTGTTAAATTGCAATGACTGAAGATTTGATAACTAATCTGTTTTGGTTGACATAATGCATTATTAGATTCTGAAGATGATTTGGTATTCCCAATTCCCTGATACATCTTATTATTGTAATTCTTAATTACTTATTTGCATTCAGTTTACTTTATGATTAATGGGTTTAGTTATAAATAAGCTTGTTTTAGTCACCTTTTCTATAACATAGCTAAAAAGTGTAACGCCCCGACCGCCCACGGCTAATGGGCCACCCACGCCCGCTCTCTCGGCCCGTGGGCTCCATCCCGTTCCAACGGTCGGTCCGTTAATTTTCTAAGGCTCTAGAGTCATGTTTACTGACCCTGCAGTCACCACCCGACCTTTTCCCGTGCTTTGGCCTCACTTACACGGTATCGCAAACCACTTCCCGATAGGTCACCCATCCTTTGACTACTCCAGCTCAAGCACACTTAACTCTGGAGTTCTCTTTGGATGTGCTCCCGAAAAGGTAAGTGCACTTTGGTGACATAGGTAGTCAAATCAATTCTCTTAAGCCTTTCCATATACCACAAACCGGGATGTTACAATTCACCCCCTCTCAAAGAACGCAACGTCCCTGTTGCGCCCCAAGATCGTTACCCCTGTTAGTGTGAGCCCTCACTGACTCCACACTCGTTGGAGTTCGGCTCTGATACCACTTGTAACGCCCCGACCGCCCACGGCTAATGGGCCACCCACGCCCGCTCTCTCGGCCCGTGGGCCCATCCCGTTCCAACGGTCGGTCCGTTAATTTTCTAAGGCTCTAGAGTCATGTTTACTGACCCTGCAGTCACCACCCGACCTTTTCCCGTGCTTTGGCCTCACTTACACGGTATCGCAAACCACTTCCCGATAGGTCACCCATCCTTTGACTACTCCAGCTCAAGCACGCTTAACTCTGGAGTTCTCTTTGGATGTGCTCCCGAAAAAGTAAGTGCACTTTGGTGACATAGGTAGTCAAATCAATTCTCTTAAGCCTTTCCATATACCACAAACCGGGATGTTACAAAAAGTTGCAAACATTTTATATTTAACTTGTAGACTTGTAGTTAATCATCTTGACTGAGACTAGGTTACAGTATATATATATATATATATATATATAGGCTTTTCTCTTTGTTTAATTTTGGGTAAGTTATGCAAAAAAAGATTATTTGGAAAGCATATCAATACGAAATATTAAAAGACAGATGATATATATATATATATATATACTGTATATATATAAGAAAAGGGATCTGACAGGATTTAAGGTTTATTACGAAAGATAGATAATACACAAGCATACAAGACCGCCATTATTATTACAGTACAAGATATATATACAAAAGAAAAAAAGCTAGGCGGATGATTACGTGCGAGCCAAACCACAAGGACACAAATTTAAACCTTCTTCTGGTCCTTGAGAATGTGGTCGTCCATGTCAGCAGCCATGTTCGTGACGAACTTCATGTAGTTGATGGGCTCTGGAGAGTCTTCGTAGCGCTTTTCCCACATCATAGTGACTTTGCAGACGCAGCCTTGCTGAGTCTTGGGGATGAACTGGAAGATGACGTCATACACCTTAAGCTGCTCCATCACGTGACCCTCAAGCCCTCTAAAAGTCACTGCCATCTTGTCGTCGTCTAACTCTCTCTTCTCCTTGAAAACCTCTTGCTTCCCATCTTCATAAATACACATACAATACTAGCTTTTAACAGAAACCCTAGATAGTTATACAAATATAGAGAAAAGGTTAAAGTGTGAACCGCATGTATAGTTCCAGGACTTGATGGCACCGTGGGAGTCCCAGTCTCCTTCGTGGACCTTGACACCTTGGATGTGATGGCCGACGGCGTCGGGGAAGAGGTGGTTTTCGCTCCTCCACCTCTTGTAGTGATTCTTCGCCGACCCTTTAAGAGGAACCTCTTTCACATATGTTCCTGACATCGCCATGAAGAAGCTTGTATAAAGCTTTTGATTATTTTTCCTTGGATGTGAGTATGTCAATTGTTTTACTTGATGCAGAAACGAAAGTATCACTCTTCGTTTATATACAAAAACTCATCACAACGGTACAAGAAACCAGATATACAACTTTTTCAATAACCAAATATCCATATAAAATTAAGAAAATATTTTATCAAAATGTTAGATATAGTTGATAACATACTTGTTTGTCTTTTAGCTATAAATTTTTACGTTTACTACAAAAACAAATGTAACGTTCGAATTTTAAGGGAAAAAGACTGGGCAAAAGAGAACAAGAAAAGTAGGTGGAACTTCGAGGGTTTTAGGGTTTTTAATGATTCTCAACGTCATTGTGATCTTGGTGATCCACGCGTGTGGTCTATGTGTCATCATCTACACTACTTACTCTAGATTCTTTGCCACCTTTTACCTTGCTTAATATTGTGTTATCTATTGTTTTTAAGATCTTAAGTTATATACATATATAAATTGATCAGTTGATTTTATATTCTAAAACAGCAGTATTAAATTGTATTCAGTATATAAACTATAAAAAATGACTTCTCAGAAGATTTTGATTTTTTTTAAGTATAAGAAAAACTAAATATGGAAGTTCAATTAGCTCATTATATGGGATCAACATGCAACACATGTATGGATTTATGTAAATTTGTGGACTAGTTCGTTCGGCAAGCATGGGCTCAAATCAGATCGTGGTGACCTGATTGAAATACTTATCCAATGTGGCATACATTTAAATATACGAGCAACCATACACATAAATAAATAACTTGACAAAAAACAAATATAAATAAATGTTGGACACACAACAACATGTAAATATACGAGCAACCATACACATAAATAAATAACTTGACAAAAAACAAATATAAAAAATGTTGGACACACAACAACATGGTAAAAGGAAATAAACACATACTCGGTAGTAGTGAGGCAACTATACTGAAATGAATTATGGAATCAAGAAAAGGTCATAAAAATGGAGCATGAAGATGTGAAACGTAAATGTGGAGACAAATATTTAAAATTACAAATAATAAAGGTTAACTCAAGAGATTGCACTTAGCTTAGAATTTGATGCATCTATACTATTAAAACACAAGGCCTTTTTTTGAGGTCCCCTTGATTTTTGGAAATATTTACAGATCTTTGCCACCGTATTATTTAAAACCTATAGTTTTTATTAATTATTTTCCACCAAATCTTTTTCCACCAAATCTTTTTCCAACAATATATTGCCTTGATTATCTCTCCATTTTAATTGTAATAACAATATTATGACACTGATTTAAACTACAAAATCAATATTCCTAAATGTCGCCAATTATGGTGATAATTATAGAAATATCATGTTTATTAATTACCTTAATATATTTGCAATTTTTATTTATAATTTGCCTTTTGACTATATGGTAAAAAGTAACTATTCCTAATGATAGAAAAAAGCATTTTTAAGCAAATACGAAAGTACTTAATGTTAAATAGTAATTTGCTGTTATATAGCAGATTATAAAATCATGAAACAAACATTATATATGTACACCATTTATGCTAATAACTTATCTTTCAAGTAAATGTAATGTAATGTAGTAGGACTTTCGTTTTATAACAAACAAACATGTAAAATAAATAGATATTTATAGCGCATCATAATTTAAATTGAAATATAGTTCTTATAGTAGTTCATCAAATAAAAAAATAAAAATAAAATAGAATTTTCATTTTATTTATACAATAAATATGTAAAATAAAACACCTAGAACTTAAATTGTTATAAACCTTTTAAAATTATTTTATAAAAAATTATTATAAAGAACTAACGAATTTAAGAGTATACATTTGTTAGAATGTAACAAATAAATTAATATGTGAGATAATCTCTTCAACTAGATAACTTATTAAGAATATTTGGTAATAGCATCATTTAAAATATTTCTGCTCTTTTCAATTATCTTCTTCATTACGACGAGATTTGCATCCAAACAAATATGAAAACAAATTTTAATCATATAAGAATAAAAATGGTGATATTAAGAATATAATCTAATAAAATGAATATAACTTGGATTATGCGGAGATTTCAAAATGATAACAAAACTTAATTGTTTTCATATTTATCTAAATGAGTATTATCTTT
>CAKOAT010552931.1:693377-721180 GCA_932364175.1 Eruca vesicaria subsp. sativa
TTACTATATATATGAGTCATATTATGTTCTCTACTATGAATATAGCTTAAGTTTAATATATATAAGGGTCAAAATTTTCATTTGTTATATAGTTTACGGACAACAATTCATTTTTCATATGTACTGGAATAAGATAAACTTTTTTTAATGTGTTCATTTTCTACAGGTCAAAAAATATTTATCAAGTTACAAACGGCTTGAACAAATAGATTTTTCATTTCTATTATGAACTAACAAACGGGTTAATAGTATTATTAACAGAAAACAATTCTGCACTATCAAAGTGCGGGTCAAAATCTAGACTATTATATTGTAAACATATATATGTGTCAAACTCGACTGTCTTAAACTAGGATTGTGCCATTGAAATAAATATATTTAATATTTAATTTATTAGATGTAGTTATTATTTAGGAACACTATTTTCCTCCCTATTAATTAACCTAACAAATATTATTTGTTGTTAAATGCATCTTTGATTGAAAGCATATATTCTTATTTTGAGTATTTATTTTAGAAAGTGAATCTTNACCTAACAAATATTATTTGTTGTTAAATGCATCTTTGATTGAAAGCATATATTCTTATTTTGAGTATTTATTTTAGAAAGTGAATCTTTGTTTATCAAGTAGCAATAAATATTTCACATCATAAAATGAAGTTTTTATAATTAAACTGAAAAATGAGTAAATTTTTTTGGTGTTCTCTATCGCCTTTATCTTTTTTTTTTTATCAGACAACATAGTACTTCTTTTAGTAAAGAATCAAAAATCAAATATACTGTTCAATTTCATGTACTCATTTTAAAATATATAAAATTTTGATCAATCTTTTTAGATCACCAATTTTATCTTAGTTTTACACGGGTCAGTCAGTGCTAGGTGACATGTTACTAACGTATTTTGGATTCTTACCAAATTTTATAGAAATTTTAAATAGCGGTGAATTAGTTAAATCCGAACTGAAATATATACATATCACTAAGTTTAGTTTCTCAATCTCAAACCCGTGTCGGGTATGAAAACACTGTTCAACACAATTATAAATGTATTAAGTTGCAAAATTTTAACACATGTAATTTTATAATTATCAAATCTTTGTTTCGTATAAATCAATTTATAAAGAAAATATATCCCGCTCTTGAAAAGATATGTGGTAGTCGCATGTCCAAGATGTATTAAAGAGATATTGTCGGTATATTTGTGTTGGGCTTGGGTCGTTAATATGATGTATTGATTTATTTACGGGCTTGAAATAATCATTCGCGGTTGTATTTTGAATTTTTATGTTATTTTCTTATATAATTGTTTTGATAATCATATTTTTAAACACACTATATAATACAATGTCAATTTTTATGACCATAATTTAAAAATAAACAGTCGGTTGTATCTCTATTTATTTTTATATGACAATAATATCAACCAAATTGTTTATAATAGTATCCTAAAATTATTTATTTTTTATAAATAATAAGTTTGAACTCAAAATATAAACTATTAGAAATAAATACTTTAGATTATCGAATAGAACTCATAATTTCACCGGGTCTCTAAAATTTGTTATCTAATAAGAAAAATCAATCTTAGACCACACATTAAATTGTATGTAATCGTATTTAATCTATATATGGTGGACCAAACCAAAATTATTAACGACAATCTATCTGAACCCGGATACTCATGTCTATACATACTTGTGAATAATCAAACAAGAGAATAAATTTAAAGCAAAAACGGTTGTCCCGCCTCTTTAAGGGCGGGTCAAAATCTAGTTTTAATTAAAAGAACAAAAAACAATAAGGAACTTCAAACTTGAGATGAAAATGTTTCATTTACTTGAAAAAAAGCCCAAAATTCTGACAATAATTCAGGTTTAGTCCGTGTTAAGTCCAGAAGTAGGATAGTTTGATTCTTAACAACACTACCTACAACAAAGACCTAATTTCTCACACTCTTGCTCATCACTGTACTAAAACCTTTATATATAAATCCTTATGTACACACTTTGTGTCTATTAGATAACGCTGTTCTTTCCATAAATTACTTTTATGATGAACAGATCATAACCGATCTGCAGGAGAACCCATAGAGAAGGAAAATTACATGCACTCACGGTGGAATCCGACGCCTAAGCAGACGATGGTGCTTGAAGAGGTTTACAGTAACGGAACACGGACACCGACGACACAACAGATCCAAGAGATTGCATCTAAGCTCCAAAATTATGGGAGAATTGAGGGAAAGAACGTTTTCTACTGGTTCCAAAACCATAAGTCAAGGGAGAAGCTGAAACGACGCCGTGGTGATCAACAAGAAGTTACTACTAACGTTCATGAAGAAGCAATGACAAACAATGATTCATCATCAGGTAATTAATCTCAGTTGTAACCTATTTGAGTATTATCACTTAAGTATTGAATTATTCCCTCCTATAACAATAATTAGTCTCAAGAAGAAGAGGTGATCATCTAGTTATTCACACAAGGACTTGCTTGTCTTCTTCACCTACACACCCACAGGTAATTTCTCAATAATACTTTTCTATTAATTTCATAGAAATGTTATCAACTACATTTACGAAAGTATGTAACGTCTGAATTTATGTTTTATTCTTATTTATTATTTAATGTTAATATACACATGTGTAGAAGAATAGGGCATGTAAAGTTTCTTTTCATGTTATGTTGGGAACAATATATAAGAAAAAAAAGTATCACTTTCACATAGAACTTCTTGTGCTTCTTTATCTTCTCCTCTCATCAGAACAATACTATTGATGATGGGAAGAGGGGGTTAATGGAAGAAAAAGAAGCCACTCCTCAAAATCAGATACATTCAATCAACACTTCAGACTTCAACTACCATCTGATGATAGTTGCTTCTAAAAGAAGTCAAGAAGCAGAGCAGCAGCTGAATGAAGAAGAAGAAGAAACAAGGAAAAGCCGAACGCTAGATCTATTTCCGGTTACAGATAACCAAGAGAGAACCGGTTTTGAAGGGAAGAACAGAAAACCAGACCAGTTGTATTCCAACTACTGTTATTCTTACGAATTCATGCCTCTGATGGACTGAAGCCAAAAAACCATGTGGGTCGGTTGGTTTATTTAATGAAGGTTTTGTAGCTTTGTGTGAAAAAGGGTTAAGTGATGTGTTTGAAGAGAAGTGTGTGAGAGAGAAAAGAGGATGAAGATGGAGACGTGTAGTAAATGTTGGGTGCATTATAACTCGAATGTGAAGCTTAGAGCATGTTAAGGTTTGGAGCTGAGACTGTGTCTTAAAGCTTCGATGTTTCGTTGTCTGTGTAAGGAATTTATATAAAATTTAAATTTAAATGCGTGTTTCGAGTTAGTATATGTGGGTTTCTTGTTCAACAAGCTGTCCTTTTCTTCTTCTTCTGCTGTTTATCTGTGACTGTGTCGGAAAGAGCGTGATATGGAGATGACATTGGAATTGGATACACTGTAAATTTTCCCACTGAATTTAAAGACCTATTATATGATATTTCTAGATATATATTAAAATTTATCAGTTTGTATTAATTTTGGATAAGATTAAACAGAGGATCTTTAGGGTTTGGCTACCCCTTTGATGCTCAAAGAAGCCATATATGTAATGTGCTTAGAAAGCTACCAAGTGATATCCAATGAAACTAATTTTTGTAGAAAGTAGAGCATTTCATCATTGAATGAATGCATAAGTGGTTCTCAAAAAGCCTTAATTAGATTGGTAAAGAGGTTATCTTTTTCTCGAGGGCTCTTCTACAACATCACACTATCTTCACAAAGATATATTGTTTATGTCCAAAGCTATACTGTTCTAGGAAAATAGTATTCTGGATTATACAGTTTCAAATTCAAGAGTAAGACATTCCCAAACAACAAGACATCAGTGTCTAGAAAGATCACACACTTGGAAGAACCATAAGAATCTATAGCGAGAAGAATTTAAAAGCTACATCAATGAATTTATAATAAATAAAACAAAAGGGAACCGGTCAATGTACAAAACTTTTTGGACAGGTTTCTTCTACCCTAACTCACTTAAATACATCAACTTCACTGTGTCAAAAAAAAAATCTAGCCCATTGAGAATAATTTGGCTAGTCCCCCTCTCTCTATCTCTGTTTGGATGTGGATGTGGCAAACTAAAAGAATTTACCAATACAATGAATTAAATAATGTACCAGATTCCATAATCTCTGGCAACAATGTGGTCAGGTGGTTGGCGTAGTTTTGTTCCTGCGGCACATACAGTCAGGGCAAGGGAACATGTAAATAGAGTCACTAGCTCGTTTCAGCTTAAACCCCTTAGAGTCGCTATGAGACCTCATGTTTAGCATATGATGTTTAAAACTTCTCCATCTGCCGGTGATATCAGACACAACCACTGAGAGACCGACCAACCAGATATTATAAACAAAAAGCATTGTATTTAGGTGGGAAGAGTTAAGCATCGTTACCCCAACTTGGGATTGTCAAAGAGTACGGCTAACTTTCGCTTGTCAGGCCGAATGGTTTTTGAATGTCCTCCAAACAAGTACCTTCGATGCCCCATGAGGAAATGAGGGAAGTTTCCTCCTTGAGTTGTCACAAATACTTCACTATGGAGACACACTGTGTAATCTAGAGCAGCCATTCTTGACGAGAAATTCTGAACGCAAAAAAAAAAGCAAAATTTTGATCAGAGATTCATAACGTGGATAAGCAAACAATGGAAGATCATTGAAACCAGAAGCAGACCTTAAAAGGAGCCAGTTCTTCCTCAGACGCAAGCATCTCCTTCGTCTGTAGATTAGGGAACATCTCGAGTAGTGGAGCCATAGTTCTATTTGCACCATATATTGGTCCCGAGGCTAGGTATATGTATGTGCTTTTGTTGAAGCCCATTCCTCTAAGCATCAAACCCACCTGATTGGTGTACAAGGAAACCAACAGGAACATGCTACTCAACTCACATTATTGCTCGCAAGGATGATTTGCACTTTTCACAACTACTCTGATTACTCTAGTTGGATGAATGTTATACGAAGATACTCTTTTAATGTTTATGCTTACCTCTAAAGGAGTTAAAGGGCATTTCCCATTGAGTCTGATAGCTCCAGGTCGTATCACGCGGCCAGGTTTTGTGAATTTCCCTTTCCATCCCCGTTCTCTAGCCGCAATCATGTCTTGCTTTTCTTGGATGCCACCATCAAATACACAACAGGAGAACGCTACCATATCCTGCCAACAAGTTTTTATGATGTATTAAATCTTTCACCTCAGACACAGATCTGTTTTCAGTATATACAACCAAACCTCTTCAAAACGAAGATGCACAGAAACGTACTTCCCGGCGTTGTTTGCACTAAGCTCCTTCATTTTCTTCACCAGTGTTTTTCCTTGGGTCAGTATGGGTTTTGCAAATCTCAAAGCGACATTATTGGCCAAACAACGAAATCTCTGGACAGGTCTTGGAGCATCAAACGAAAGTCTATTTGCAAATGGAGAAATTCTTATGACCCTGTGCCATGAAAAAGACAACAAATATTTCAAACATAATCAAATATCCCTTTGCACAAAAAGGCTACTTATTATATAGAAACCAACTCTACAAGTTCAGAAGACTATGTGACTCACTTTTCTTCAAGTAGCTTAGGCAGAACAGAATCCCGGTAATAGTGAGTGGGTGCCCATGCTTTAACTCTGAAGTTGTAGACTTTTGTCAAGTTATAGTCAAAACGCTCCATTAAGTACTCAGGGACTGTATCGACTACCCGGACATCATTTGCTAAGGTAGTGACAAAATATTCTTCATCATAGATGTCCCCAAATTTACTGCACGAAAAAGCCATCTGTCAGAAAGTAGATGAAAAGGAGACGGCCTCGCTGAATTTACAACACCAAGAGAAGATTAGCAAAGCAAATAACTGAAAAACCTCGGATCTTTCCATATGCTGTGATAATGAAAGTTAGGAATTACAAGGGTCGCATTAAGATAGCCTGCCACAGCAACCGCATTGCATATCTAAACAAAACATGGAAGAGAGACAAGTCAACGACTTTACCTTAACACAGGCAAGAAGGCTAAGAGTGAAACAAATCAAATTTTACAGTAAGATAGACAAACCTACCGAAGTCCGCTGCTGATTCAAACCTCCATTTGCCTCAATGAATATGAAACCATTTGAGTCAGGCAAAACTACAACTCTCAACACGATACAAAAAAAAAATCAGTAATTATCACCCAAGGCCAATGTAATACTGTTCTTCAAGCAAAGCTCATAAGTTTATAAAGAGAGCGTTGTGACATGAAAAGCTTTCATCAATGCAATAACTTATTAGCATAGGAAACTTTCGAAGAAACAAGGAAAGCTATGTCATATACCTCCGTTGGACTTGTTGACGCATGGCTTCCACTCCACACCTTTATAGGAACGTTTCCAAATTGTTGATATCTAGAGTGAATACAATTGCAGTGACGATACGTGAGAAAGCATAGAGTATAATGAACAAGTACAGTGCCTAGCTATATAGAGAAGACAGCAGTATCTATTAGGTGACATGTATATTATAACATTGCTGTATATACATACGTAGATGTAGTCTAGATGACTGACTTTGTACACATTTAACATTAATGATGAATGTTTTCCTTAATTCTAATATGGTATCAGAGCCAGGTTTCGATATGTCTTACAGAAACAGAGTAATACATTCTCCTAAACATTGTACTCTCTAACTATGTCATTTAGCCGCGTCAATGACTACGAGAAATCTATGTAACACAATGACTACATTCTCAAACGGATTTCAGGTAAAAGCGGGAGGCAAACCTCACCGCATCAGCAGTGGCAT
The DNA here is from genome assembly GCA_932364175.1 of Eruca vesicaria subsp. sativa. Taxonomy (NCBI): domain Eukaryota; kingdom Viridiplantae; phylum Streptophyta; class Magnoliopsida; order Brassicales; family Brassicaceae; genus Eruca; species Eruca vesicaria. Next base: position 700,216 of record CAKOAT010552931.1, read on the forward strand.
TATCAGCGTCAATCTCCTCGCGTAGCTTAGCGTAAACCTGCGGGCTTCTATAAACGGATCCAGGCGCCGGGCGGCGATTGATGAGTGGAACCGCATCAAACGAAGCCGCGCGCATGTGAAAGAGCATAGTGAAGATGTAGACGAGAGGAGCGAAGAGTAGAAGCCCCTGACGCCGGAGAAGAAGCGATAATAGGATCCAGGAGATACGATGAACTAGTGTCCGATTCGGCTGTACGGAGGAGGATTTAGACCTGCTCCGGGAGAGAAGAGGCGAAGCAGGCGGAGATGGAGTAGAGTGGCCGTTTTCCGGAATCCGAATTTGAATAGACGGATCTCTCTCCTCCTGGGGAATCATTGTTTCCCTCCTTCGTTAAAGCGCTACGCCATAACTATAACAGATTAACACCGGCGGCGTATAAGCAAGTCATCGGAGAGTGTTTTTTGTATATTTATTGTACACTCGTGTGACGGTGGAAGTGTGATTACATGCACATCGCACTTTCTTTTCTCATTACCCTTGGATTCTTCTGTGTTTTAAAGTTTCTTATTTAATTCGAATTGAATGCACCCGTTTATCTTTATGGTCTGATTCGTATAATTAGAAGAGGCAATGATCCACACATTTAGACATGGAAGCTAATACCATTTAAGGAAGGAAGATATTTGCATACTACACAAAAGACGGCCACTTTTTCAAATGATACACGTCACGTATGAGCTCGACCTGATTGAATAGTCAGAGAGTGTAAAGATGATATGATTCTATGGAAGAAGGAATGCATTGAAATGAGCTTTTATTTTATCCCCACCGGAATAAGCACAGAAGATTGAAATCAGAAGGTGCATTCTTTATGTTTGATGTCTGAATTTCAATAATAATCAACAAAGTCCAACCTCATATAAAAAAAAAAGATAAAAATGACATTTTTTCCCGAACCATAACACAAAGGCCAGCAAGAACGCTCGTAGTTGAGTGTGTTAAGCCTTCTCAGTCCTCGTGCAATGTTCCCAACACGTCCTCATCCCGGAAGAGATGGTACCTAACGCCAATCACCAACAATAAAACAAAAGTTACTTAACTTTGAATCCAATTCTACATTTGTCACATCGACACATGAATCAATATAGTCTTTGAAATTACTATTCCACTGATCAAGAGTCTGTTCACTAATCAAACCTTTATCTAAAATCGAGCTACCAGACATGAGGATTAATCACACAATAACAATGCTCTGAAGAATGAAGCCATTTACAATCAATGTAAAGTCAATAAAAAAGATTTGGTTTTGACTTACTCATTCTCGCCGAGTTTGACCTGAGTACCGCCGTACTCTGGAAGAAGAACAGTGTCGCCTTCCTTGACAGAAACCGGAATCAAATTCCCGTCTTTGTCCCTTGATCCAGGTCCCACTGCTATCACCTTGCCCGAGTTCAGCTGTATATCATTCATCCATAACCGTTTTAGATCTTTTCGAGGTCAAATCAGAAAGATTAGATCGTAAAAGTGGATAAAAGGTTCTTACAGAGGAGGCTTTCTCTGGGAGGAGGATGCCGCTTTCGGTTTTAGCAGGCTGGATGACTCTCTTCACCAGGATGCGGTTGAACGTTGGCACCAAACGCTTCATCATTTCTCTCAATTCTTCTCTCAGGAGGTGAGTGTGAATTCTAGGGTTTTTAATTGGGGCACAAGATGGGAGACGGAATGTTCTAGGTCGTAGGGTTTAGAGGGAGACATTAAAAGGCCGAGGGTTTAGGTTTATTTCGCATATTATGGGCCTAAAAATATATTGGGCCGACGTTCGCCAGTTTGAATATTTGCTAAAGAAAGTTTAGTACCCTCCAGGGTAGAATCCCTTTGGTAATTCATATCAAAGTGTGGATTTATACTCTATAAGCTCTTGTGGAGCAAGCGGACTGAACAAGTCGTCAGGAAATCCCATCTTGGTCTGGTCATTTTTGATCAATCATTCTAGATATATGTGGATTTTATACTCTATAGGCTCTTGTTGAGCTTAAATTCCCCAATGGAGAAGATCAAATCGTCTATAGAATAATTTGCTAAGAATCAGATGCATAAAACGTTGCAAGATGAGTATCATGGGGTTTGTTAGACAGTAGATCAACCTGACATTCGTTTGATCAAACGGCTAAAGAAGTTACGCATGTTGTCTACTATGCACTAAACCCTTCCTTTTTCTGCTTCAACTGGATGATGAATTATAAGATTCTGTTTGTGACTTATAAGCTCAGATGGAAGAGGGTTATTGGCTTGTTTATCGCAGATCGTTAAGCCAATAAAAGTGTTTACTTGTTTGTACATCATATCAAGGTCTGATCTTATGTGTTTATTACATTGTGGGCGTACATATCATGCTCAATACACCAAAATATGTTCTTATATTCAGTACAAATGAGGAAAAAGAGTAAGTAAAGAAGAAAGTTCGAGGCACCCGAGTTTAATTTTGCAATAACAAGATTAGGTACACATCTGATAAAAAGGAGTTGTAACCGACGGCTTTAGCCACTTCCATCAAGTTGGCCTTGAGAAAGAAGGTGAGCCATGTATTGCTGCATTTACAAACAAAAGAACTCTCAACATTTGTTTTTGTATTCCATAGCTAACAAACAAACATTCTATCAACATATGGCACACCAGAAAGTCCCTAGTATTTATGGAAACTAACCTTTATAACACAATATCATCCGCATTATAGAAACTAAGTTAAAGAAACCAAATTAAGATCATAGAGAAGTTGAAGGAATCTTACAGAGTGGTAAACGTATGGAGACTTTCCCTGGCGCTCAAAATGCTTAGCCATGATGCAGAACTCGACAGGACCCCAATCCTCAGATTCATAGCAATTCCCAAGCGCCGCTTTGTACAGCTTTAACACGCAAAAAAAAAACTGTTTCCTCAGTTCCAAACCAATATGTAATACAGAGAATAAATAATCAACTATCTCAACTAACCTTAGCTGTGTCGGTAAGAAGTTCGGTACCGGCAGGGTAAGATGCATAAAACTGATCTCCTCTTGAGAATCCTGCTCTTGTTCTACAAAAAAACATTCGAATCCGTGCATTTAAATCCATCAACACCAGACGCTAAACTGATGAGAAACACTTCGAAACCCTAAAGATCTTGAAATTGAAAAAGGAACAACAAAATGAAGAAAATTTGAGATCCGAGTGTAAAACTTTGAAGGGTTTATTACGTGTTGTTTGTGTAGAAGAATGTGAGGGCGGCAGTGAAGCAATAGAATCCAGCGTAAGAGACAGCCCGTCGTAGCTTCTGGATCTTTATAATCTCATTGCAAACGTCCAAGAACATCATCTTCACCCTCGGAAACCCAACTCACTCTAAGAATCAGAAGAAACCTGTGTAATTTCTCTCAGGTATTATATCGAACACCTTGTGATCACTTTACCAAACATAAGCACGTCTTCCGACATTTAGGGAAGCAAATGGTTAAGACATCAATAAGGGGTCCATCTTTTTTTGGGCCGAGCTGACATTCTTTTTTATATTGGGCCAATACAGTTTGCAGTGTTAAACTATGAAAAGCTTCCTAAATAAAATTATGCAATGATTTATTCATGTTTATGCAATTAGGTTGGGTAACCACGTCTTGATTAATAAAATCAAATACAATTTGCGGTATAGAACTATGAAAAGCATCCCAAATTAATAATTACTTAATGGTTTATTCATGTTTATGCAATTAGGTAGGTAAACACGTCTTGATTATTAAAACCAAAAGTAGTGTTGATAGCAACGTTGCACTGGTTACAAGACAAAACACAAAAGAATGTTTTTTTTTCTTTTTTTTGACACAAAAGAATGTTTCGCAGTCAAATAATACAAAGCGAACTTTACGTAAAGCCACGAGGTAGTGGCGATAATGAAGCACGTCTCTACAGTCTTTTTCTTCCTCTCCACTCTCCTCCTCACAGTCTCCGTCAATTCTCTACCACCCCCACTGTTTCCCGATGAAGCTCTCCCAACTAAATCCGGTTACCTTCCGGTTAAACCCGCTCCTGGCTCCTCCATGTTCTATACCTACTACGAAGCCCAAAACCCAATCACTCCTCTTCCCAACACTCCCCTCCTCGTCTGGCTCCAAGGTGGGCCAGGCTGCTCCTCCATGATCGGAAACTTCCACGAGCTTGGCCCTTGGCGCGTGCTTTCAAACGCCACCAAGCTAGAACCAAACCCTGGCGCCTGGAACCGCCTCTTCGGTCTACTTTTCTTGGATAACCCCATCGGAGTCGGATTCAGCATCGCCGCTTCGAAACAAGACATACCAAAGAATCAGAGACAGGTGGCAGAACAACTCTACGCAGCTCTCGCCGAGTTCATGGATCAAAACCCCGGTTTTCAAAACCGACCGGTTTACATAACCGGCGAGAGCTACGCTGGTAAATACGTTCCCGCCATTGGATATTACATCCTCAAAGAAAAAAACAACGGGAAAGTGAATCTAATGGGCCTTGCTATCGGAAACGGGTTGACCGATCCGGTGAACCAGATCCGGACACACGCGGTCAACGCTTACTACTCGGGTTTAGTCAACGCGAAACAGAGAGAGGAGCTTGAGAGAGGTCAAGAGGTAGCTATAGCTCTCGTGAAGGCTCAGAGATGGCGGGAAGCAACAGAAGCGAGAACTAAATTACTGACGCTACTTCGCAACATGACGGGACTCGCGACGCTATACAACCAAGCGCGGATGATACCGTACAGGACTGACCTCGTGGTTGACCTCATGAACCTTAGAGAGGCGAAAAAAGTTTTGGGAGTGAGCGAAACGGTGCGTTTTGAGGAATGCAGTGATGACGTGGACGAGGCTTTACGTGAAGATGTGATGAAGAGCGTGAAGTTCATGGTGGAGTATGCCTTGGAGAGAACCAACGTGTTGTTGTATTACGGTATGTTGGATCTTAGAGACGGCGTCGTTTCGGCGGAGGAGTGGATGGAGACCATGGAGTGGTCGGGGTTGGGTGCGTTTTTGAATGCGGAGAGGAAAGTGTGGAAGGATGGAGACGGTGATCTGGCTGGGTATGTTCAGAGGTGGGGGAATTTGACACACGTGGCGGTTTCGGGAGCAGGGCATCTTGTTCCGACGGATAAAGCTGTGAACTCGAGGGATATGATTGAAGGTTGGGTTTTGGGCAAAGGCTTGTTCGGTGGTGGTGGTGATGTTGTGAAACAGAAGTTACGGTCGAGCTTTTTAGCTTCTTCGTGAGTTTTAAATTTGGAAATATCTAAAATAAGATTCTGAAATGTACTAGTTGTGTTAGTGTGTTGTGTCTGAATAAGAGTATGATTCAAAATGTACTTAGGAAAATTTGTTTGTACGGTCAAACAACTGATTAAACTGATCTCAATTCAAGTGTTAATCATTTGTTTTGACATTCAGTTCTTGATTCGGTTAACTAGTAAGCCAATTAGGCTTCTATGTAACAGAAACTGCAGCAGCAGAAGATTGACCACAAAATAAGAGCATCTCCAACGGTGTTAACTGTTTTCAAAATTTCTAATTTCTTTTTTTTTTTTTGGTTTTTTTCAAAAAAAAATTTTTTAAAAAATACTAATCAATTGTGGATCGTTAAGTGTCATGGGAATTCGCAAATAATATTAAGATTCGTTAAAAAACAATCTTTATATAGAGATTTTAAAGATCAAATCTTTAATTTTTTATGGAATTCAATGATTATTTAATTATTTCCTTTAAAAATTTTCCTTGGAGATACTCTAACAATAATAAAAGGTGGGAGATTCAATAGGATTTTAAGGAAATATTCTGTTTTGACATACATATATAGAGAGATATAAAGGGGTCTACTGTATAGTCCAAAAATGGAGGGAAAAATCTATACAATCAGTAAGATGAGAATGAGAGAAAAGGACCCTGAAGCAGGAGACTTTGGCATCTCAACCTCACCATGTTTGCATCTGTTCTCTGTAAGTTACAACATAACACAAAGCTCAACATCAACTCCAGCTAATCCCTTTGCCTGAATGTCAAAACAATGTGAGCTTTTTCTTCTTCTTTAAATTACTTCATCTCTCCTTTTCCCTCTCGCTTTCATTGTTACTGAACGTATTCATCACCAAATAGTTACTACTATATCTCCTTAGATAGTGCGGATTGTGGTGATGCTTCCGGTTCTTCTGCTGTGTCCTCCAGTAGCATGCGAGCGCCCCAAATGCGCAGCTCGCAAGTGCTATAGCCAATGCAGCTCCCACAGGTACAACTAGTGCGTTCGTTGGCACTGCCATTTCTTCTGCAGCTGCAACCACCTCCTCCTTACTCACACCATCACTCTTTTTCTTGTAAGAAGACACCAGTTTCTGTCCGTAGTACATTTTCAAGAATTTGTACACTTCATCGTGATCCCAATCAATGTTCTTCCCGGTGCTCGAAAGATAACACGATGTGCAAAGCTGCTTTGGTGGCCATATCATCTTTGGGAACTTGGGGTCTCCTGTTCCAAGAGATTCTTCGTCCTTTTTGAGTCTCTCGTTGACCTTGTTATGTGTGCTCCAGAGCCACAAGACCACATCACGTGCCTTTTTAAACGGAGTTTTTACGCTGGTCAGTGAAAACACACATAAAGCTGTTAGATGAGAAAGGATGTGATAGTCTTTCTTGTTAGCCAACCTTTGGGATCTCTCTTTACCTTAAGCACATGTCGTGAAAATGGCGGCGGCATTCATCACACATGAAGAAGTTGTTGATGAAGTCACAAATGGTTGTGAATGCAAACTGACTTTCTCCATCCTCTATCCTCACAGAAAGTGAATGCATCAAAATCCATAATCCGCAGCTACAGTCAAACCATTTTCAAAGATCCTATCAGCATACTAAAATAGTTTGATAAAGGACTAATTTTGCAAAACTACCTGAATCCCCTAGTTTCATTCTTGCTGCCACGGCAAAACATCTGGCAATATGATTTAAGAATCAGACTTCTCTGTGTTTAAAGCAGAGCAGGGAAACAATAGAGTAAGTTGTTAGGATCACTCACGTAAGATCCACGAGGAAGATCCTTTCCACATACATGGAAGTTTCGTAGAGTATTATTCACTCCGGAGTCATAAGAGCACTCGCCTGCCGGGCACAAATCATCGAAGTTCATGAGAATTTCAGCACTTCCCTTACGACACCTATAGAGATGTTCACAACTTGATTAGGCGTGAGGAAAAAGAGTGAGCAGAGAAACATTTAAATGAAAAATTTGAAGATGATATTTTACCTTCTTGAAGGATGATGAGGCACCAAAAGCTGGAGAAACCTAATAAACGAAGCACCGGTTTCAGAAGACTTGATTGCCTGTGGCAATTCACTACTCATCAACAAGGCTGAAAGTGATTCTATATGTATACAGTAAAATCAAAAGAGTAGCTCTACCTTGAGTGACAAGATGATATCAAAAGCTTCTTCAGTTGCCTCCTCAATGTCATATACGGCCTGAGAAATCTGTGATATATCAACAACCAGCTCTTTTAAGTTTTTTTTTTGGAACTAAACCAAATGTTACAGTTATAGCAAAGTGAAAGCAGAACACAATCTGAGAAACCTGTTCGTGGTCAGATATATTCGGTAGGAGATGCCCATTTCCAAGTTTCTGATCCTCCAAGCCATAAGAGCTGCACAACATTGAACATGAAAAACAGATTTGAGTGCGATGTAACCACATGGATTTTCATATTAGCCATGACAATGGTAGAGACATGAGCTCTCAGTGAACACATTACCTTCCTAGCTGCTTGTTAATCCAGCTCAACAAAAGATCAGCAGTGCGCCATTCCTCAACCACAATTATCTCACTTTTCTCTTGTTTAGGCTCCCAGCTTCCACCAACGAACTTTCTAGGAGGGCCCCAGAAAAGCATTGGATAACGTTTGATGGAGAATTTATCACAGAGCTTAACATTCATCTGTTCTGCCCGAAAAAGTCATAACAGAACAATTAGAATTAAAGAGAAACACAGAAACAGAGAGTTAAAAATTTCTTGATACACGTTGTCCCTAGAAAAACAAAGGAAGGTGGCGCAAAAGTACCTTATCCGCACAATCAACCCTAGTCATCAAAACGGTACCAGGATGTACAGCCTCAGGTCCATTGAAGAGCCTAGCGACTTTCTCATAATGAGGCTGCAGAGTCACACAGTTTCAAAAGCATTGAATACAAACAGCATCCGACAAAGACAAAAGCATTGGATAACAAGAGAGAGAGAGAGAGAACATTGAATATTACCTTGTAGTTCCTACATGCAGGACACCTTGAATCACCATCAATGTAACCAGACAAAAACAATGGTTAGTGTCCGTACGGCACAAACAAGCCTTTTAGCATTCAGACAATTCAATATTTAAAATTCGAAAAACTTTACTTGATAAATCTCAGGACTTTTGAACATTTCTAAACGAAAGATTGAAACTTTTTATCAGATTGATTAGATTCAAAGACTGACCAGTGAGCGAAGAACTCCAACACGGCGTACTTGGCGGGGGTGTCTTGGAAAACTGAATCAAAGTTGGTGGCGTTCAACTCGACGGCGTTATCTTTATGATCCGAGATGACGTTACTACCGATGTCCCGGAGAATCGAGCGCGATCCGTGGGAAAACGACGTCGCAGAAGCAGCAGCTTCAAAGCTTACCAAACCCACGAAGAAGAAGAAGAGGTGTATCAAAGACATCTAAGCTGATCCGAAAGCTCGAGGCTTTAGAGTTTTATCTTCCTTATTGTTTTTGATGTTCCAGAGTGAAGAAGATCTAAAGAGCGACGGAGCTTCTTCCTCCCTCCTTCCGTTGAGAGGAAAAAAAAAACGAAGGTCTCTGTTTTGGAACGACGTCGTATTCAGGTTTGACCGGCCGTCGATAGTTGTTACTCCGACTCCTTTTCATAATGGGCTTAGTTTATACCATTATCGGCCCATTACGTATTGTCATAAAGAAAGGTCCGTCACTGAAAATAAAAGGAACCGGGGAACGGTCGGGCCCGTTAGACCGGACGGTGGTTTCTCTACACGCTGTTGAGCTAGAGGACAAAAAAAAAAGTGAGTGAGTAACGGCTGAGTCAGCAATGATGTTAGAAAAATCGACAAAGTGACTCCAGCCACAAGTCAACACCATCTGTCTTAGGACACACAATAACAACACACCTCACACATTATTATCATCGCCACTTCTCCTGCATTATCAATTGTTTATTTTCAGAAAAGGACAATAGAATGTATCGATCATGTGCACATACTCTACCTTTAGTAGGGGAAGAATTACAAGAAAAAATAATAAAAATGAGAACTGTAAAACACGGAGTCCACGTGCATGAATTCACTTTCTGGTATCATGAGAAGTGGCAACATGTATCTGCATTTGTTGTTTGATCAAAAAGAAAAAAAAGTATTGCATTCGTTATATATCCCTGCTTGTTATGCGTATTTACCACTTCGTCCTGATTCAGTAAACTCCAATTTAGAACGTTCTAACTTTGTTTTCGGACAGCTTAAAAAAAAATTCAGTTAGAGAAATTACTAATTTTTTTTCTAACAAAAGTATCACATACTTGCAGTGGTTTTGAGTGTGTATTATTGATAACAGAGAAGCAAGGGTGGAGAAGTAATTAATCACCGTACACAGGATCGAATTATGCAAAAAAAAAAAACATTGCAATTGTTTGTTTTATATACTCTCTCTCTCCTTTGTACGAATCAAAAACTTCTTTCTCCTCATTCGCTATTAAGCTTCAATCATTCTAAAACTCTCCTTTAAGTTCTCATTTCTATAATTTCTCTTCATCCTCGTTGCCATTTTCATTCTTAAGCTGATCTTCACCTTCTCTTAGTGGAACTCCACTTCGGGTTTTTTTTTCTCAACTGACTTGGTACAGAAGCTGAATCGAGATAACGACTTTTGGAATACAAGTGTTGCTGTCTAATCGATCAACAAAGATCAGAAACAGTTGTGGTCTTCGTTTATCATCAATAACTAAAGAAGAAATGTTGGGAGCTGGGTTTCATCTGACTAAGCTGCAGAAAGCTCAGAGCAACGCCTCACATAACAGATCAATCAACACTCAGGAACTCCACGCCTCTACCACTTCATCTTCAAGTAATGTGGAACGGTTTTTGGAGTCGGTCACACCATCAGTCCCTGTTCACTATCTTCCCAAGGTTTGTCTCAACATGTGTCAAAGACTCAGAATCTCCTTTCTTTTTTTTTTTTGAACGTTTGTTTATGAGATCAGTAGCTAACCGAAGTGAAATAATTATACGCAGACGATGGTAAAGGAAAGGAGAGGCAGTGATGTTGAGCTGCAGATTCCTCCTTACTTTGTTCTTGGTGATGTATGGGAATCTTTTGCTGAGTGGAGTGCTTACGGCACTGGAGTTCCTCTTACATTGAACAACAGCAGTTATAAAGATCGAGTCATTCAATATTACGTTCCTTCTCTCTCTGCCATCCAAATCTATTCTGATTCTCATGCCTTAAGCTCAAGGTACTTAATCAAGTGTTCTGTCTCTTAATCAAGTTCTTGAACCTCTGTCTTCAGTATAAAGCTCAAAGTCTTGTCCTTTTTATGAGAAAAAAAATGATGTATGTGTGGTTTTACTGCAGGCGTCCAGGTGAGGAGAGTGACAGTGATTTCAAGGATTCAAGCAGTGAAGGAAGCAGCAGTGAGTCAGAAAGGGGACTCTCGTCAATAAAGGAGCATCTGGAAGATTCGTCTAGTGATGATGGAGAGCCTTTGAGAAGCTCTCAAGGTCGTTTGATATTTGAGTATCTTGAACGTGATCTTCCTTACATCCGTGAAACCTTTGCCGACAAGGTTTGTCTATTTTTAACTCTGTATGTGCACAAGTTATTAAAGATCATTATGGATGGTTATGTGTGTCTTACACTAAACTATTAACTTCTCTCATGGTTTTGAAATAACTTCTTGTATGCGTTTACACGGCAGTTAGGTACTGATAGATGCATTTATTGATGTTTAACCAGACAAGTTTAGGTGTAGAAGTAACATCAAATACTTATGTATGAATGTAATGCTATTAGTCAAACCCAACAACTCTTCTCCAATGCATTCACTTGGGACTATCAAATAACTGTAGAATGTTCAAAATACTTGTCTACTATTGCAGATGTCTGACCTTGCCTCTAAATTCCCGGAGCTGAAAACTCTGAGAAGCTGTGATTTACTACCTTCAAGCTGGTTCTCTGTTGCATGGTATTCTTCTTTGTTACCATGTGCACCTGCTTCTTTTTTTTCCATGTTGCCCTCCTCGTGTCTCTTAGAATACATTACTATACTTTGTAGGTACCCAATTTACAAAATACCAACAGGACCAACACTCAAGGATCTGGATGCTTGCTTCTTGACGTATCATTCCCTTCACACTCCCTTTCAAGGTAAGCTTGGTGGTGTTCAGCACTTATAGTTTAAACATTTTCTTTTATTTGGCAATATGTTATGAGGATAACTAACTCGTTAAAAGGATCATTTACTATCTATCTTCTGTTCTAGCAGGTGCAGACGTTACAGCACAATCTATATGTGAGGTGCAGCCAAGGGAGAATGTTGAGAAGACGTTTCTGCCTGTCTTTGGCCTCGCTTCATACAAGCTGAGAGGCTCTGTATGGACAAGTACCAAGGGCTCTGGTCACCAGCTCGTGAGCTCCCTTTTCAAAGCCGCAGACAATTGGCTAACGTTGCGCCATGTTAACCATCCTGATTTCATCTTCTTCTGCCGTTGATGATTATGATTATAAGATGATGACGAAAAAGATACATATACATATAGCTAGGGAGCTTCTTTATGTGTGTAGGGTTTGGTCATCAAACTTTGATGTGAACCCTGCTCAAGTTGTAATGTACACACAAAAAAAACTAATTTTCATTTATATGTAACATGTTTTTTACAATAAAAGCTAATAGTAGAGTAAAGAAGATCTCAATGGTCAGTATCTCCTCTTTATGGCATCAGAGCAAAGACGAGCCATCATACGGTGAAACGAAAGCAGATCAGACAAACGTTCTGTGGACAACTTGTCCATAACTCTCTCTTGCTCCTCCTTCCTTTTCATATACACACATGCGTTCCGTCTTCTCCTTCGCAGAGGAGGACGCCATGGATAGGCTCAAAGCTCCGGAGCATAGAGTGGATCCCACTTACACGTGGGACAATGACAGGGACGGCACCGTGTGAGACGATGACCCTTCTTAGTGATCAAAGTCAAATGCATCAGGCCAGAACCAATCTCACATCTTAGTGACCTTTCCTTCAAGAGAGAGCTTTCATATAGATTAGATACAAAGAAAAATGATCCACTCTTGAACTTGGAAACTACTTACTTGTCTTGTCTTAGCCATTTTCGTTGGTGTGTTTGAAACACTTAGAACGACACCGTTTCACCCTCACAACACTACGACGCCGTTTCGCGCTAACGCGCTCACTTTTTAAACCAATTCTGAAAATATCCCAATATCAAACAAAATCGATAGAGGTACTTACACGGAAATGAGGAGCGTGGTGTTAACTCTCTCGGAGATGAGAGTGGGCGACTTTAAAACGTTAATTTGAACCACTAAATTTAATTTTTTTCAAAAACAAATTTCATACACATACTTATATCATCAGATACTAATATTTGAAAACTCTAATTACCAGTTTTGATGATTTCAAAATTTTTCATTATCTTGCTCTAGGACCAACTTTACTAGCTCCATATTACTAATACTACATCAAACATCATATTTGAGTTAACAATAAGAACTATTAATATTTACACCTGTCAGACGGAATCTTGAGTGGCCCAGTGATTTAACATTTTATCAAGGGAAGCTTTGGTCACAGGTTCAAATATCCTTGATGAAAATTTTTAAAAAAATTCAAAACGGACTTTAACATCAAATACTTATATATGAATGTAATGCTATTAGTCAAACCCAACAACTCTTCTCCAATGCATTCATTCGGGACTATCAAATAACTGTCGAATGTTCAAACTACTGTCTACCAATGCAGATGTCTGACCTTGCCTCTAGCTGGTTCTCTGTTGCATGGTATTCTTTGCTCCTGAGAGCATGTTTAATGGAGGTTGCTTAGAGAGTTGCTTAAGAGGAGATGAGTGTTTAATTTGAATTGAAGAGAGAGTGTTGCTTAGGAAGAGAGAAATTGCTTAATTAAGCACTTTTCACACTCTCTCTTCAAATTAAGCACCCCTCTCCTCCTAAGCAACTTTCTAAGCAACATACATTAAACATGCTCTGAATTTTTCCACTGTGCTCCCTCTTGTCTCTTAAAATACATTACTATACTGTGTAGGTACCCAATTTACAAAATTCCCACAAGACCAACACTCAAAGATCTGGATGCTTGCTTCTTGACGTATCATTCTCTGCACACACCCTTTCAAGGTAAGCTTGGTGGTGTTCAGCATTCATTGTTTTTACTAAGAAACACTATTTTCAAATAATTTCTTAGGTAAGTCAACCAGCAATAACTCTAGGCATGGCAATATGTTATGAGGATAACTAACTCGTTAAAAGGATCATTTACTATCAATCTTCTGTTCTAGCAGGTGCAGACGTTACAACAGAGTCTATGTTTGAGGTGCAGCCAAGGGAGAGTGTTGAGAAGACAACGCTGCCTATCTTTGGCCTCGCATCATACAAGTTGAGAGGCTCTGTATGGACAAGTACCAAGGGCTCTGGTCACCAGCTTGTGAACTCCCTTTTCAAAGCTGCAGACAACTGGCTGAGGTTGCGTCATGTCAACCATCCTGATTTCATCTTCTTCTGCCGTTGATGATATGATTATATAAGATGATGACGAAAAAGATTCTAATACATATAGTTAAGGAGCTTCTTTATGTGTTTAGGTTTGGTCATCAAACTTTGATGTGAACCTTATTCAAGATGTAATGTACACAAAAAAAAACTAGTTTTTCATTTATATGTAACATGTTGTGTTTACAATAAAAGCTAATAGTTGAGTAAAGAGGAGATCTCAGGACTCAGTTGTCCTATCTGCTGGTTCCACCAGCTTCCTCTTGATAGCATCAGAGCAAAGACGAGCCATCATACGGTGAAACGAAAGCAGATCAGACAAACGCTTCTCGGACAACTTATCCATCGCTCTCTCTTGCTCCTCTTTCCTCTTCATCCTTTTCATATACACACATGAGTTCCTCACCGTAGCTCCCATCTGTTTCAGCCTATTCTCTTGTTGCTTGCTTAGAACCCTGTTCGCCTCTAAAAGCTCAGCTCCTGAGAAGCTTTTAACTAACGTCTTCTTCTTCAACTCCATCACAATCTCTGTTGCAGCTAGTTGCTTCTTCTGAAAAGCAGTCACAGCTCTCACAAACTCTTTGTAAACAGAAACACATCCACGATACTCAAACTCATCATCAGAGCCTCTCATCCTCTCAGGATGAAACTGCAGACCCATCAGAAACCGACCTTCCTCTGGATCATACCGGTTCGGATCATAAAACCCTTCAATCAAACCATCAGGAGCGTATGCCATGGGAACAAACCGCTCCGCAAGTCTCTTAACACCTTGATGATGATACGAATTCACCATTATCTGATCCATCTCCTCGAACCATTTATGCAACGGCGTCTCCTCCACGAGCCTCGCCACGTGTCTATGCTCATCATAATTTTCATAGTCTATATGCTTCAAACTAGTCCCAACTTCTTTATCAATGTCTTGGTACAAAGTTCCTCCGGAAGCAACGTTAAGTATCTGAGAGCCACGACAAATGCCTAAGAAAGGAATGTTTCTTTCGAGACAGAGTTTAGCTAGAGTCAGCTCGATGTTGTCTTTCTCTTTATCGATGGTTGTGTCACTTGCGTGCAGCCTCTTGATCTCATCCATGTCTTCTTGAGAAAGTCCTGGTAGCTCTTTCTCTGCATAGAGAGAAGGGTCAACATCTTCTCCCTCGCAGAGGAGGACACCGTGGATAGGCTCAAAGCTCTGGAGCATAGAGTGGATTCCACTTACACGTGGCACGATGACAGGGACGGCGCCGTGTGAGACGATGAGATCGAGATGGTACTCTCCTACGAAGTCAACGTACTTGTTCTTGCGTAGAGTTCGACGAGAGACGATGAGAACTCTTGGGAGAGTCTTTGATGCGAGATCATTAGCAACAACCACCATCCTTAATTAATTAACTGTTTTATGTCTCTTTGTGTTGTCTGTTTATGTCTTATTTATATGTTTATACAACAAGTCTTAGTTGTATCTCTTATTTATAGACTGGTAAAGGTGGCGTCGAGTCGCAGCGTACATGCAATGCATATACACACTCAAGATGACGCACACTCTTTCCTTTCTGTCACATTTATCATCTTTATCTGTATGTTTCTTGGTCAAACCTTTACGATTAGATGCTGGCTTGGACTTTTCTGGATATACCAGATTATTTTTCATTTTTGTTAAGTTGGTTGATTAAAAAACGTTTTCATTTCTATTTGTTAATAACAATCTGATAAGCTTTTTAGGAGGATTAGATATGAATTGTGACTCAGTGACTTGTAACAAAATTAGGCAGGTGTAGCTTATCTGCCTTTACTATTTTTTTTATATATGTATGTATACATTCATGCATGTCTTCTGAATTTGGAAAGTGTTGAATTGAAATTATATTTATGTAAGTGGCTCTCACATATTTTCATTCAAATGCTGAAAATATCTAAAACTCCTAATTTCATTTTATTTTTATCCAAGTTGGTATTTGATTCACCTGATCAGTGTTAAACATCACATGAGATGGTGTCTATTGGTTAGCCTTTAATTTTGATCATTTATTTACCATGCTTGACATTATGCAAATTTTGGTATTAGGTTCATGAATTTATGTGATCAAAATCAAATTAGTGATTAAACCTGACAAATCAATGTCTAAAAATATATAAGAAGTATAGAAAGCTGAAAATATCTAGTAGCAAGTTAAAAGAAAGTTGGTTATGTATGCTTATGTTTTTTTGAAACCGTAATAATGTATTTTCGTAATGATGTTTCTTTGCACAAAGACTGTTCATAAATCTAATTTTTAAAATTTTTGTCTAAGAAATTATGAGGTTTGAATGTTGGTCTCAGTTAAAAATGTATTCCAATATGATAAGATTTTGAGAATGGAACTGTGATTAAAGCGATTATTCTTTTTTTAAATAAGTTTCATATTTTTAATTCAACTAAAAAAAGTGAATATATACAAAAATATAACCAATGATTGAAATTTGGAACACTTATTTTCCATACATTAAGTCATCTTCAAATCATAGATTCGACCTGGTTCATCATAGTTTATAAGTTACGAAGTGGGAGAAAAAATCGTGTGAGTCTTCAATCTTAGCACTACTATATTATCTTTTGCCTCTACTAGAAAATAGAAAAGTAGATTTTTTTTTTCTTCCAAAAAATTAGTTAGTTTGAGGTGGGCGAAAGTCAATACATTCATTATGAAGATAAGCGATTTGGTAACAATTTTAAATCTTTATTATTTCATATTTTCAAAGTGTGGTTTATATATAAAATTATGTAATATCTTTTGTTTGCCCTTAATTATTTCACATGCAGTTGTATGCGAGCTTCAAAAAATATTAAATGGCTGGCTAATCAAAAGTTTTTAATTTTAAAACTAGTATACTTAAATATATCGGACTTCCAAATTTAACTGATTTTAACAAAATATCATAAATTTGGTAAAAGAAAATAATAATAAAATTACTCAATAACCAAGCTAAAACTAAGGCAAACCCATAATTTATTTTGGTAAATTTTGAGAAAGATCTCCATCGCTGCCGTTAAACTTCCATCGCATGTTGAATATGCACTGTTAAATTTCAATATACCCAGCTTGAAACAGACATACATTCCAGAATTAGTTTGAGTTTTGAAAACCAGAGTTTGTTTGTGTTCACTTCCAAGTTGTGTTTTGCATGTTTGCTTAAACAGACAACTGTTAAATTTATTACAATACTATCGACCGACTTTACCATTGTAATACCGTTGACACTTTCTTATGAGAGACCATCGCCTCGTTTTTTTTTTCTTTTTCTTTTTTCCCAGAAGAATAAAATCCAAGGAACCTTAAGAGAATTATGAACCATAATACTTTTATACTTTGATTTCGATGCTTCTTAATTTACAGGTATAACTTTTGAGAAAAAAATCTCCCTAAGCTAAATGTACAGTTTGCCATAACACTAAACATAGAATTGTCTTAAACGGAAATGACATCCTTATTAACAGGCGCTTCTGATACACACGCTTGTTAGGTATTAGCTGGGCACCACCTTAAGTGCAAACGTCTGCATGCATATAAGCATGCAAGGAACATAAGTTTCACTTTATGTAGAATCATGGTGGCTAAGAAACTCAGTTATGCAAGGATAGACTTGCTCCACTGCCTGCAGTGAGAGATTATATCAGAGAAATTGACTTAGAGATAGTAAACAATCACCGACATATTATGGAAGGCACTGAACAAAGTTCCAACAGGGGAAACCTAGAGAATGTAACATACCAGTCGTCCTCCAACCAAATCATAGTGTGCATAATGTGGTCCGTCTGGTTCTCCGAGTAACTTATATGTGACCAGATTCTCAGGGAACAGCTTAACAGTGTCTGCCATATTCACAAGCAATTGCGATGGTGAGAAAACATAAATGCATGAAAGCTAAATATACATTATAAAACCTAATCATAACTCAAGAAATTTAGCAACAGCATTGTCGAATTTTTATAAGAAATGCATATCTGGGGAAGTGCACATGAGCTGTTTCATGTATGTATTGTGTAGCTGTTCATATATGCACAAGTTCATAGCAAGCATCAAGCCAGTATACCTTCTACAGCTACAGGGGGACAAATCAAGTCTCGATCACCCGCAAGAGCTAAGACTGGGACAGTGGTTATGGAAAGATGATCCTTGTAGTAAAATTCACCACTACGATCTCGTAACCCTCCTTCTCGAAAGGCTGTTGTCAGCTGAATAAGAAGTTTTGCAGGTATGGTACCTAAAGGTTGCAAAATAGACAAATTCTTAATATCATCATAAAAGACGCAAAAAAATAGAGGAAGCAACTATCACTTCACTTGCATAATCATCTTATTAGCAATACATCCAGGCATCTAAAACGCAACTCTTTGACATACTTAAATGGGATCAGATATCTGTTCTTACAGAAGTTATTCAAGACAAGCTTCTGTAACTGTTCAGGGTGCATCATATCCGTTGCTGATATCAAACCGTTAAGCCAAGATAATACGTATGGAGGTCGTGACGAGAGAGGATAAGCTGCAGCCAACAGAGCCCCCAAAGGAACAACTGGAACACTCAGAGCTTGTGCTGGATCAGCCTGTAGAACAAGTTTCTAGTAAGCTTTCCACAGAAGAATCCAACGCAGAGGTCTTAAAAGCAAAATTTACTTACTAGAGGTATGAGCAATTTGAGAGCAGAATTTGAAGTTGTGTAATCCACCGATGAAGCCAACGTTGCCACAGCTGCCAAACAAGGCTCTCGTCCCTCAGAAGCTAAGCAAATGGAATAAAATAAAATGAGTAACGTCCTAAATCTATGCACTATAAAAATGAATATTAACTTACCACAACGTGATAGCATTGCATATAGTAAGATACCACCCATGGAGTGTCCAATAGCAAATAGCTTACCATCCTTGGGCTTACATTGCGCTCTTACATATTCAATCTACGTCAAAAACCAAAACACTAGTTCAGTACATGTTATGTGAAATATTTAGCAAGATCCACGTCAGTCTCACCGCAGCAGGGACATCCTCTTCAAGGTAATTATCAAAATCCCAATCATACTTAACAATCAAATCCAACTGGTTCTGAAAATCTTCAATAGTAGAAGTAAGCCTCTCTTGCAAATCAATCAACGGAGGAGATACAGACTTCTGACCATCATCAAGAAGATTCACAAGCCGCTGAGTCAACTCCCTAATCTGGTTACCAATCCCTGAGTTCTGCCTCGACTCAATCAAACTCAAAAGCTTTGATCTTATCTCATTAAACCTCTCGTACATCCTTGAATCTTCCAAAAGCATAGCGATCTTGTCAAACAGCTTAGCAGACATAAACACTGACTGACCTTCACTGAGAAAACCAGAAAGCCTTTCAGACAAACGCATGAACGTTGCGGTTAACCTCGCCACGATCTTTGACTCGTCCCAAGCAGAGGCTTCACCGACAACTGAAACATCAGAAGCTGGTTGTGGAGCACTATCAGTAACATGTTTCTCATATGTAGCTTCTTTAGCTGCAGCTTTAGCAGTGGACTGTATCTGATGAGACAACTCGTGAGCAGAGTCCTCAACGTCCTTGAGATCAGATACTCTTGTACTCAACCCTGCTCCACGAACCTCGAGGATCCACGTCTCGAATCCTTGACCGGACATGTGTCTTGCAAAAGAGCACTGCAAGAAATTACATCAAACCCTAGAGTAAAGTTAGAACCTTTATGAAAAAACAGAGTCAAATCAAAAACATTACATTGGGAGAGAGATCATATCCGATGGCGTTAGTTCCTACTCCAGATAAGAGTAAGAGAGGATGATTCCTCTTCGGCGCCTGTAAAGGTTAAGACTTTATCAGAAAAAAAAAAACAGAGGAAACAGAGAGAAGGGTAGTGGTGGCGCCTGTAAAGGTGAAGACTTTAATCAAAAAAGAAAAAACAGAGGAAACAGAGAAGAGGGTAGTGGTGGCGCCTGTAAAGGTGAAGACTTTAATCAAAAAAAAAAAAAAAAAAAACAGAGGAAACAGAGGAGAGGGGTAGTGGTGAAGAGGAGGGTAACCTGAGGAGGAGGGAAGTAGCGCCAGAGAGCAAGACGCCAATCGCTGTTGGGAACAGAGACGTAATGAAGCTCGTCGGCGGTGCAAAGAGGAGGTTTCGTGGGGAGTTTTACTGAGGAAGAGAAGGCTCTCGGTTTAAACAGTTTCATCGTGCTGAAGAGATAGACGGAGGAGGACGCACGGCGAAGAGCAGAGCGGGTCGCCATGGGGAAGTGGGGAGGAATCGTGGCCATGGGTTACAGTGTGGGAGATTTGGAGAAATGTTCTCTCGGTGAAGACCGGAACGTTTAAGGCAGATGTTTCTCATGTCCGGTACACGTGGAGCGACGACCGGTGATGATTGATGAAAGATGTAAACTTTCTTTTATTAACCACAAATACTTTGGGCCCTCCAAATGGTAAGTCCAATTTCGAAAATTGAGTGTGTGTTACTGGTGGGCCTTTGGTTAACAAGAAAGTTAAAGTGTCACTTGTGTATTTTGATGAAGTTGAAGAGCTAAAAATATAAATCATTAGTTAAATGAAACTAAACATGTACTTACTTATTTATTTACATGATTAAATCATTCTGAAAAATAAAACTTATCTTCAAACATTATATAGCATATCTAAGAAAATAATTAAATTCAATCCTCAAATTCATTTAATTATAAATTTAATCTTAAAAGTACATGAGAAATGTGATATATCCATCATATTTTTATTTGTACAATTGTTTACTCAGTTTGTTAATCAGTTTAGAAATTAATACTAAATTAGTAAGATTGAAACTTAAAAAAAAAACAAAAAGAAACCTTACAAGTTAATAAAAATTTATACTCTTCTTATTACTTTCTATTTTAATTATTTCCACTTTAAAAAAAAAAGCTCAGCATGATTGGATCCAATTCAAATTTAAAAAACTCACAAGAAGACATGAATAGTCTCTATTATTTCTGGAAAACAAAGGCATAAATAAAGCTAAAG
Organism: Eruca vesicaria subsp. sativa; assembly: GCA_932364175.1. Lineage (NCBI taxonomy): Eukaryota > Viridiplantae > Streptophyta > Magnoliopsida > Brassicales > Brassicaceae > Eruca > Eruca vesicaria. The sequence continues at coordinate 721,017 of CAKOAT010552931.1, forward strand.
CAGTGATAGCTTTTTCTTTATGGACCAAAACCTTTCATCTTTCCCTTTCCTTGTGAATTTTCCCAAGAAACTCCTCAGAGATTCTCCGTTTCCCGCTTCCTCCATTCCTATTCACGCAACCCACAGTGAGTAGAGACGCTAATCCCCCCCCCCCCCCCCCCCCC
>CAKOAT010552931.1:721280-762196 GCA_932364175.1 Eruca vesicaria subsp. sativa
CTTTCCTAATTTAGTAACTTTCTGCGAAACCCTAGTTCTGACACCAATGTAGTGCTTCTCTTGTGGGTTCATAGATAAGCATGCCAGAAATTCAGTTAGGTGCTCATACCATAAGATCCCATGGAGTCACTGTCGCCAGGTTCCACATGCATGACTGGCTTATACTTCTCCTGCTTATCGGCATCGAAGTTGTATTGAATGTCATCGAACCCTTTCACCGTTTTGTTGGAGAGGATATGCTCACTGATCTCAGATACCCTCTCCAAGACAACACCGTTCCCTTCTGGGCTGTCCCGGTAAATAGTATTTGTGGATTCTCTGAAATTTATTTTGGACCTATTCTGATTCCTCTGTTCTTTATATGTGAACAGTTGATAGCAATTGTTCTCCCTTTTGTTGTCATTTCTGTTTACTACTTCATCAGAAGAGATGTTTATGACCTTCATCATGCAATCTTAGGTACCTCTTTCAGTGCTTTTTTTAATGTTTCAGATTCTTTGCAGCTCTTGATTTTTAAGGTGTGTTCAGGTCTTTTGTTCTCTGTGCTCATAACCGGTGTCATAACCGATGCTATTAAGGATGCAGTAGGTAGGCCTCGTCCTGACTTCTTTTGGCGTTGTTTCCCTGATGGTAGAGGGGTAAGCAAGCTCATCATTTCTCTTATAACACCCTGGATAGTATCTATCTACCTGATTGAATGGTTGTGATTCTTTATAAAAATTTGTAGTTCTTTCACAATGTCACAAGGAATGTTCTGTGTACTGGAGATAAAGATGTGGTCAAAGAAGGACACAAGAGCTTCCCCAGCGGCCACACCTCTTGTAAGTTGTTATTTTTGGAATTCTTGTGCACGTTGCAGATCCTAAGACTTAGTTATGTAACATTTGCAGGGTCGTTTGCTGGGCTAGGCTTTCTAGCGTTGTACTTGTCTGGGAAAATCAGAGTGTTTGACCAGAGAGGTCATGTAGCAAAGCTCTGCATTGTGTTCCTACCTTTACTAGTTGCAGCATTGGTTGGTGTATCCAGAGTTGATGACTATTGGCATCACTGGCAAGATGTGTTTGGTGGAGCTATCATAGGTTTGTTTATTTTTTTAAACTCATACATTACGTAGGGAAAAAAAAACTAATGGATCAGGACACATCTTTCTTGCAATGTACAGGATTAACGGTGTCCTCGTTTTGTTATCTGCAATTCTTTCCTCCTCCATATGATCCAGACGGTGTGTAACTTAAGAACCTTGTTTTCTTCAGATAATAAAACCACTTTAATTTTAGAAATAACCAACACTGATCTCTCTATGTATTGCTTTCAGGTTGGGGACCTCATGCATACTTCCAGATGCTGGCAGACTCCAGAAACGATGTCCAAAATTCTACAGGAATGAATCATCTAAGCGTGAGGCAAGCTGAGCTGGAGAATGTGTACGTTGATCAACAAGGGACTTCCATGGAACTGTCAAGAAGCAACACGTGGGACACACAAGAATGCTAGAGAGCCGTTAGTGTCTTTGTAGTCGTTATAAGTCTTTGGTGTGTGCTTTCTATTGAGTTTCTTGGGTTTAGCCTCTAACTAAAAGGCCATCACCTAAATTAGAGAGTAGAGAGCAAAGGGAGAGAGATAAAAACGCTAAAGGACGAGAGCTTGAAACATTGACTTGGTAGTAAACAGTCATGCTCTATAGCCAGCTTCTTGTTGACATTTTACAATTTAAAATCCTATAATCAAAACGAGAAGTTGGAGGATTGCAACCTGAATTATGAGTCTATGACTATTATAAACAAATATGTTACATATTCCGTCAATCATATAATACATATAAGTATTAATAAAAGTGATAAATAGTTTTTTTCTTTTCTCTTGTCCAGTGGCATTTGGCGCCTACATTGCATGTTATTTTCTTCCAAGGGTCATGCGAAAGGTTCGAGAGAGGCTCATGCGCCCCTTAAGAAATGACCCCAGGCCGTTTGGCCTTTTTCTCTCTTTGAGTATCCAATGATTGTTTTTTCTCTCTATATTTGATGGCCATATTAACGAGAAATAGTATAATATGAACCTGTTTATTTAAGCTTTTAATGACTTTGTCCAATGTGAGTTGTGTAGTCTACGTCTTGGGTTCCTCTCAAAAGTCATTCTTTTTCACTCCCCCCCCCCTTCTACTTTTACCTTTGTTGAATTATGCGAAATGACAAAATCTATACCACTTTGTTATACCTCTTCGGAAATTGTATAATTACGTATACTGATTTTGATTATCGTGTAGGAGTATTAGTTATCTGTCTACTTTGAGCTGCATATGGACTAGAAACTGAAAGCAATGGGTTTGGTGGAGAGTTGTAATTTCATCATTCTGGTATAATTATTGAAAAATATTTGGTAGAAAACCAATGAGTATAAATCAATACTAAGAAACTGTTGTCCTTCATCTTAAGAATATACTTTTCAGGTTTTTGATAGAGATGACTTTTTTTTTTGATCAAATGAAGTGTAGAGGTCATCTATGCCTAGTTATTAATTATTAATCTAAGTGTGTCATATTTATGCATGATTATGGCTCAAAGCAAGCCAGACTTCTGTCACTCACACACATGGGCCACCTACTAACAGGAGTGGTTTGTGCTGTATATGAGCATGTATAGTAACATTATTACATTTATGAAGTATGACTGAAAGTAAGAAGTTAATAGAGGACAAAAATGATACAAACAATGACGCAGAAAGTGGCGTTGTGATGATGTACGTAGTACAGTCTTATCTGAGCAGTGAGAGTTACCTTTTTGTCTATTAGTCACTAAAGAGTAAAGATGTTTGACTAAACTGAAAAAGTTTACGACACGATGAAATTTGAGACCCACCTCTGACTACACCATATGCACGTCTTCTCCTCTGTTTTGGTTTCTTGAATCTTTTTTATTGCTTTTTCAAAAATGTTAATGTGATTATAATTAGAGAGGCTATAAGACAAGAGTTTAGTTGATATACATTGAATTAAACTAGTAAATCTATTTTATGGATCAGCTCTGCGAATCGGTGGAAGACGGGGATAATGTGCATTGGACGATGAATGAGTGTATCCCAAATAGCACACAAAAACACGCACATGTGTGTACAATATCTAAGAGAACGTACGGCGCGCGACACCATGGTCAAATGAGGAAGGCCCATTTATTTGTCTGCTTAGACCATGTTCAATGGAGTATCCACGAGGGTTCTATGTATTAGTTCTAAATAATTATATGCTGAAAACTAAATAAAAAAGAAGAAAATTAGATAGATATGATTCTAAAAATAGAAGTTTTGGAACCACTTCTAAATAATAGGTGTCACTTTCTCATAGGGTAGTATTTTAAAGGAAAAAAAAGTTAAACCTAATTATTCTTGAAATTTAGAACTTTTAATTGGTTCCACCATTGGAGAAGTTAAAACTAAACAAGTATCTAAAATTTTTAATTAGATTATTTTTAATTAAAAAATTGATATAGAACTCTAACACCATATCTATTGTTGGAGATGGTCTTATAACCTAACATCTAAATTTATATTTATTGTTTTCTGCATTTTTTGTTTCTTGTTTTATATGCAATACTAATTTCCTTATAGCTACGAAAAAACGTATGTAGAAAAAAAAAAAGATAAGAGAGAATATGGTATAGAGTGAGTACTGAGGAAAAGAAGGAAGCTGCACAACACTCAAGGCCAAAGTCTATTCCACTAACTATCCATCTACGTGCCTTTCTACGCACTTTCCTGATAAGTATTTCACTAATTAATTAACCTACTCTCGTTATCTATACTAATTTCGAAGAAAGAAGCTTCTTCTCAAAAAGGATTTTAGGGAAAACATACCCAATAGGCTCGGAGATCAACAATATTTAGAGTTGTTCACATCCCCCCAAGTTTTTAAAAATAGACTGTTGCCCTTCAACATCCCTCTAAACTCCAACACATTGTGTCAATCACTTGAATATAATTGCTAATAAACAATCATAATACCTTTTTTATATATGGAAAAAAGGAGGGACATAACCTCCTTGACCCTTTATATAAGAGCCCCTCATCATTCCATCCTTTTCCACATTTCCTATTTATAACAATCTTCTTCTTCTTTAAGTTGTTGCTTTTGTATAACCAAGTCTTTTTCTTTTAGAGGTCAAACTATGATGTGTAGCCAAGAAGACGACGGTGGAAGCAAAGTTATGGAAGGAGTTTTATATATGAAACAATAACATTTGTGGATGGTTTGGAGAAAGATGGGGCTTTGCAATAGTCTACGCTCTTTCACAAGAAAAGAAAGTCTAGGGAGAGCGAGATTATTGCATTGCTTGCTTGTTGCTGGGGAATCGAAGTTTACTGGTCCGATTTTTTTTCATTAACCCGAAGAAAATCAATTTTATTATATATCTCTTTACTGTTATAGTAAGTTCGTGTGTGTGTGTGTGGTTCAATCTACGAAATTCTTATGTTATGAAATGAAGAGTACTGTTCAATTGTCCATGTCGCGACCATATAATTATATAACAAAACATAGGTTAAATGTTTACAAAAGTAGCAGCTTAATAACAAATGGATAATGTAATGTGTTGAATCTTAAGAAATCAAAATGTATTTAATTGTCTCCTCAATTCTGTTAACTCAACTAAAAAGATGTTTCAACTGTAAGACTGATGATAATACAAATTTATTGAACCATTCAATGGCCTGTGCAACTAGCACGTTTGTGCTATTTGTATATTCTCGATCAGAATTCTTAACGGTAAATTCTTCCTAACATTATCCTCTGTAAACTTTACTGCGGTCAAGTTTTATTGTTCTACTCGTTCTCTCCAATTGAGCTCTGTGTCAGTCATGCGCAACACTCAGAAGAGCAATCATTCCTATTTAGGACTACTCACGTTATTGGATCAAATAACTCTATTCATGCTATATAACGTAAAGGTTTATTTTTGCTATAACGTAACCTTTGCTTCCTTCATGACTCCATCAAAAGTTGTTTGCATGTTCAAGATTGCAACTCATGAAGTTATTGCTTGTTTGTTACTTTGTTATAATTACTTAAATCTTACTCAGTTGGACGATGTCGTTTCTTACCCATGCTTAACTGAATGATTTCTTTTAAAAAAAAATTAATTGAATGATTAATAAATTAAGTTTGTGTAAGAGAGTGAATTTCGTCTATTTTTATTGTTGTGGGCTTGTTGCTAGTCGTTTGTTAGATTGATGATGAGAAGATGCTAATTGTCCAAGATACTATCCTATGGTGCTATTTTATGTTTTTGAGTCCTTATTAAAACTTGGAAGGTCTAAATTAAAGTAAGTGCTGATCTGATATGATTCTGATTCCGGCTCCTCTAGGTTTTTGCATATCGATCATTAAACAATTTAAGATACATCAAACAGACTTTCTATACATTATGTTCAGATATGGTTACAAGTCCATGCGAAAAAAAAAACTCAAAAAAAAAAAAAAAGATCGAGAAAATAAGGGCGCGCGTGGTCTAATAGACCAGTCAGCCACTGTATAATTCCCCGACATTATCACATACATAAAAGAACAATTGAAGATGGGTGAATCACCGCCGTTGATCTCGAGCACACGCGTCAAATCAGTGGGTAGCAAAGCACGAGATCAAATCCCTCCCCACGCGCCGCTCCGTTTTAGAGACACAACCATCAGCGACCAAAGCAGATCTACAAAGAGGACATGTGAAATTCAGACAGTGAAGCCATCCCTCCAAGCACCGCTTGTGGAACACGTGTCGACACTCCAGCTTCCTCACCTCTTCTCCCTCCTGCAGCTTCGAAAGACACACGACGCAATCGGAAGAACCTCCTTCGCCTCCGAACCGGTACGAGAAGAGACGGTTCAGGCTCAGCTGATCGGCGAGGACGATGATGTTGGCGAGTCCCGAGGCGATGATTGAGGAGTCGTCGACGGGGAGATTGGAGTTGAAGGAAAGGTGGAGGAAAGAGCGGAGACGGCTGAGGAAGACGGCGAGGAGAGAGAGGAGCATGAGAGGGATTGAATCTGAAGAGACGTCACTGAGCTGACCTTGGAGCCCCATCTTCTTCTTCTTCTTTACTCTCTCTCTTTGTTTTCTCTTTGTTTATATAGCGGCGGTCTTTGCTTAACGGTTAAACTAATCAAACTCGTTCTTTAATTATTCTCTCTCTTGTTTTGTTCTAACACTAATCGCAAATATTTTAAAAGTTGTTTTTAGTATTTTACATTGCTACCATATACAACAAAATAAATGCTTTATAACACTACGTTCCAAACAAAAAAACCTTTATAACACTTCTATGAAATATTGATTCTTTTTAGTTTTTTTTTTTTTTTTGCTTAAACTTTGATTATTTTTAGTTTTGATACTCAGGAATACAAAATTTATACGAAAACTAATTATCGGATACATGTCAAAATCATTCTAAGTTTGTTTCCCAACAAATTCATTCTTACATCATCTTCAATACAATTCTATTTTCCAATTTAAATAAAATTTGGAAAATGATCTAATTCATTTTTACTCTATAATAGGATAAAATGATATTTATTTCATAAATAGGATGATAAATTTATTTTTTCACTTCAAAATAAAATAGATTTGAATATATTTATTTCCATTATATAGTTACATTGTTTTGAAAAAATGGAGTTATAGAAATACGTTTAGTTCTAACAGTGTTTTAATCGATACAAATATTTTCTTGTAACTTTAAAAAAAAATTGTATACACTCAATACAAACAGTTTTTCATATTATCGTTTTCTTACCACCTGATGATTGTGTAATTAAATTAAACTGTTAGTTATAAATTTATAATACCAAATATTTTATACATGTGATCTGGTATGTACAAGTTTTTATACAAACCAACGGCATAGAAAATGTTATTTTCTCTCTTCGACCTTTTTACTGTAAGTTTTTAATAGTGTGAGTTTCTGTAACAATCTTAAAACTATTTCAGGTAATTAATTAGTTGAATGATAATAGATAGACATAGTACTTGACATTTACTTGTTAGCTTCTTAACTATTTTAAAACGATACTAATTTTCGTGATAGGAGATGGCTGAATGTAACTTTTGGGACCAACTTTTTTTTTAAATGATACTTTTGATTAAGAACAAATTGTTGAACTAATAAAGATTTTGCACGATCCTCGCTAACTTGTTGTCTCCCCACCTTCAGTATTTTATACGTTTTGGAACCTCAATAATCATATCAATTCTACGTTTTCTATCTTATAAAAATATATTCCATTCAAGAACCAGAAAACCAACATCAGACTTTTTCAAAAACAGATGAAATTTACGACTATATAATACTTGTAAACTGGTCAGGATGCACTTTTAAGCTAAGATACAACTTTTTATTATATACTACTTGAAAATAGTGAATCTGATGATTTTATAATAGATATTTCCAAGTTTTAAGTATTAAACAGTCAAACTAAAAGTGTGGATTAATCACAGCTAAGAATGTTGATTTTATCAAAGGTTTGTAACAGGTAAGAAGGTTTATAAAATTAGTGTAAAGTGCTTGAATAGACCATTTTTAATTTTATAATTAATGAAACTCAAAACAAAAACATGTTCATATTGAAGGAAACTTAAAAACAAGAGTGAAGGATAAGTACCATTACTCATATAAGAAATATATAATTATAAGTTTAGGTTAATTTATTTTATAAATAAAGAAAAGAAAGTGGTAGAAAAGAAGTATATGTTTTCGCCGTCCAAAAGATCTGCGGAATCCACCGACTGATAAAATAGGGCACAAGTTGGGATTAAGAAACTTGATTAACACACTAATTAGGCAATGAACAAAACCATATCATTGATGTAACAGATGATAACGAAATGCTATGCAGTTAAACCAAAAAAATAAGAAACTCCAAAAAGGGAAGGCTTAAAAGCAACCGACGAAAATGATGTATTGTCTTGTATATCATGATTAGCAATGGTTTAATTAATCGGTGACTACTAACTTCAGTTAGATGAACATTGTGTGGTGACAAAACATTGTAATAATAAAGTAATAATATACACAAAAGCATCTCTCGTTTTTCATATTTGGAGAAGAGGCAGGTAATGTTAGAGGCCATTCATTTCAAGCATGATGTGGCCGAAGGGAAACCATACAAGTTTAACGAATAATGGTGCATGGAGAGGCAAGTCGCAGTCATAGCTGAAGCAATCAGACCAATCTGAATTGAATCATACTTGGGCCTAACACACCAACAATATGGGCTTGATCGATTCTGTTTTGTATTACTACTTCATGGCCCAATTCGTTATCAGTTATTATCACATTGTCCGGAAGAAGAATAAGTGAAAGTGAAAGTGAAAGGGCTCCTTTCTCAGTCTTCTAGTGAATTAGTTACATTTTTGCTGTTCATCGTTGGTTGGTCCTTCCAAAAATTGCTAAGTGACAATAATGTATGCCGTGTTACATAAATTTGATTGATTTTTAAACACTTTTTAAAAACTTGGTATGGTATGGACGGCTACCGTTGTGCATGGATGTTAACGATATACTTGCACCAAAAAACATGTTTACAATATACGTCCACCGATAAGCACAAGCTATTCTTATATATGGTCGCAACTTATTCCTTTTTTAAAAAACGGTTACTAATTCTACATTATTTTCTTGTAAACATTTTTGTGAATTTTGGGTGAATCTTTTTCTTTATTTAAATTTTTTGTTATAGTTTATGAATTATAAAAGGATATTTTAGGTTCCAGAAAATGCCACTTTACCAAATTAATAGATAAAAGGAAAGAAAAGGGATCACGTGCATGATAGGTAGATCTAACAAGAGGTAATTGGTGGTTAATGTAGCATTTTGAAGCATGAAGCATCGATGGACGTATCTTCTGACCTGAAAGCATGAAGTTAGAGCATATGTCATTGGTGGCGTTGCAAGACATTAGTGGCAATCATTTTATACCATATAGTGGATTTGTTAGTAGTACTTTTGACACCTTGAATTGTAGTGATCACTGGCTTACAAGTGAGTGAAAATTTTCAAGTTTGACCCCCATTCTGCAAGAGAGTTAAAATCTTTGATTTCAGTTACAGTTCTCGTAACTTTTCTGAACTATATTAAAGAATAGCAAACAGAAAAATATCTAACTCTAGGGGTTGGTTGTATTAATATCAATTAGGACAAGCATGTGGTGGATCAGTCATATGCATAGAATAGAAACCATAATTAAAGTCGTTCGGACAGATGAGAAACAAGAATGGACCACTACTCTTGATGCTTGTCTTCATATGCTAACACTTATACTTGAGACTGACTATTTTGAGGTTGTCCTTCCTCGCATCATTTCTAGATGTAGACCACACTTCCCTCTCCCTCTCCCGCATTTTTACCACATTTACATGAGATTAGCTAGTTCTTCTTGAGTTTACTAGTATAACTCTTGGTGAAAAACAATTACTCAAAATTTCACTTCTTACATATGGTGTGTATGCACTTTATTACGAAACCATTATCACACTATTATTGGTGTCAATCGATTTTTGGTATTATGTAGTGATAATAATATAGACTATATTGTTTTAGAGCTGTAATGATTTTTATCAGGGTAATCATTAGTACCTAAATGATTTCGAATATCTTCAAGTTGATATTCCTAAATCCTAATTCTTCTAGCTCATCATTTACTTTGACCCTTATCATTATTATCTCTCTCAAGCTGCTCTTCTATTAATTTACTCGTGACTTAACCCTCATTTTGATTCCATGAAATCCATCTTAATTATGACAGCTTCTTTTTGTTACTACTATTATTTAGTTATTATTACTAATGAAAAGGTTTTTCAAAAGTAAAGAAAAGAGGGGAAATGTTGTGGGAAGTGACCACAAGTGGTGTCTCCATCTGCATGGTCTTTTATAGGAATGAGCTGTTTATCTTTGTTTCTATTCACAATTAATTTTCCTTGGTGCCTTTTTTATTTTGTATCCTCATTTATGTGAGCCTAATGAAGAAGGCAGATGAATTATTTAAAGGCTTCACTTATGTACATTTGTACGTTCATGTAAGTATGTATGGTAAGAGTTATGGTGACGAATTTGAGCATAAGGACATGTCTATATCAACTGCACTTGTTTAATTCTCTCTTAAATTTCTCGTCATTGAATAAAAAGAAATGACCATATACTAATTAGGGTTATTATTCTCCCTTGTACTTTTGGGAATATCTGTCAAATCAATTACTTAAATAAGAATTATTGATATATATTTCGCAAATGATGTGTGTGTTTATGTATTGTGGTTGCAATGAAAACGATCACATGAGAGTTATTGCATTTATACATAATTCCAAAACCATAAATATTGGTTTTAGTTTCTCTCTCAAACCACTATAATAACCCGAGTTAAGTATTGCATATCATATATTCAGGTCATATGATTATTTTTGTATGGATGACAACTGGATGTTTTGGCGTATTAAGTTATCATGTTATTTTATTTGATGAAATAATACGGTTTTGAATTTTTGTTCTGCTGAATTCGGTTAATTCATAAATAAAATAGTATAAAGTTAAAAAACTATTTATAATGTGGGGTTTGGTAATAAAAAAAAACTGAATTAAAGGACGAACGTGAGGGGTAAAATAGGAATTAAATTTGAATTAAGACCGACCAAATGCGGGATGATATAAAACATTGTTTAGAAGAGTGTTCTTATTATTACCTCTCCTCTGATATTATAGACAAAACAACATTATAATAAAATCGAAGAAGAAGAAGAAGGGGTGATTCAGGGGAAATCGTTTTCAGATCGTGAAGCTGAAACAGAGTAACATATCTCTTCCTCTGTTTTGACCTTGCCTCATCATCATCGTCAAGCTTCTTACTTCGTCAGGCTACTCCCATTCAAATCAACCTCATCTATTTTTACCGACCTTAGGGTTCTTCTTCAGGTATCTTCCTCTGTTTTTTTTTCTTTGTATTTTCTGCTTTTTTTTTTGTTACTTTGATCATATGATTGATGAGGCAGCTTTTTACCTCTGCAAAGACAGAACCTTTTAATGACTCTCTGCTTGTACTTTGTACCTTCCTCTCTGCCTTTTTCTCTTCTCACTCTTTTCACCTTTTTTTTGTAATCTTTTTTCCTTTCTCTGTATTTTTTTTTTTGACAAGGTGGTTGGTTGGTTGATTAGCCATGGAACACAATGGCTACACAAAGGAAACAAGGAAAGAACATTTTGGGAGAATGAATGGTGTTGAGAGTGAGCTTGATCCATGGACTGCATGGGCTTACAAGCCTCGCACTATCTCCCTTCTCCTTATTGGCGCTTGTCTTCTCATGTCAGTCATCTCATCTCCTGTTTCATTCTCCTTTGTGCCATTTTCTTTTAATCCTCTTTTTTTTTTTTGAATTGAGTTAGTTGGGCAAGTGGAGCTCTTGATCCTGAGAGCACTACTTCTCATGATATTGTCACATCTGTTAAAAGGTTTTCTCTTTCTCTCTCTCTTTTTTTTTTTAATTCTCATTTGAATACGTTACTTAGTCCTACTATGTTTGTTTTCTAGGGGAGTGTGGGCTATGATTGCTGTTTTTCTTGCTTACTCTCTGCTCCAAGCTCCTTCAACGTAATCACCTCACCTTCCTTCTCTTGCTTGGTCTTGTACTGCTTTGGCTTTAAGCAAGTTGTTTTGCTTTTATACAGGGTTCTAATCAGGCCACATCCTGCAATCTGGCGCTTAGTTCATGGAATGGCCGTTATTTATTTGGTTTCACTTACTTTTTTGCTCTTCCAGGTTCCTCTCTCTCTCTCTCTCTCTCTCTCTCTCTCTCTCTCTATTCAGTACCCTTTGTCCTATGCCAGTGATCATAGTAGCTCTTGTGTGTTCTTGATTTTAGTGAGCAAACTCTAACAGTTACAAACTTCTTCCTCTTTTAGAGACGTGATGATGCTAGGCAGTTCATGAAGTTTCTCCACCCTGACCTTGGAATCGGTATGAGTTTCAGAGAGTGGCTTGCTTTATATATGAGTGACCATTCTTATTTGAGTTTGCTCACATTTCAGAACTTCCTGAGAGATCATACGGTGCTGATTGCCGTATTTATGTAGCTGATCACCCAACAAACAGGTTTAAAAATCTTTATGTATGGTATCTTCTCTCAAACAACCACCCTTTATTTTTTTTTAACAAATTGTCTTGGCATATGCTTCTCATATTGGTTGGCATAAACTTCATATTTATCTATAGGCTTATGCAACTTTTCACAGGACACAGTATTTGACGAGTTTTTCTTGGCTCACATATTTGGATGGTGGGGAAAAGCAATTCTGATCAGGAATCAGCCGCTTCTGTGGGTGCTTTCTATTGGTTTTGAGTTATTGGAGGTTAGTTCCCTTCTGTGTTTACAGGTTTCAAGTTGATAAGCTTCCCTTATGTCACCACAAATAATATGTATGCTTATGTTTCTCCAGCTTACTTTTCGGCACATGTTACCAAATTTCAACGAGTGCTGGTGGGACAGTATTGTCCTTGATATCTTGATATGCAACTGGTTTGGTATGATTCTTAAGCCACCTTGGTCTCATGCTTCTAAGATGTTATGTAGAGAGCTGAGTAACGTTTTATATTGTTTTATAATGATGGTAGGTATCTGGGCAGGGATGCATACTGTACGCTACTTTGATGGAAAAACATACGAGTGGGTTGGCATTAGCCGCCAACCTAACATTATTGGCAAAGTAAGGTTTTGCTCAACCTCAAGAGTGCATACAACAGTTTTACACTTGTTGAGATGTTTGAATTTTTTATTTCAGGTGAAAAGGACACTAGGGCAGTTCACACCAGCTCATTGGGATAAAGACGAGTGGCATCCTCTGCAGGGACCTTGGCGTTTTGTTCAAGTACTCACTCTTTGCATCATCTTCTTAACAGTGGAGCTGAACACATTCTTTCTCAAGTTTAGCCTGTGGATCCCTCCTCGAAACCCAGTGATTCTCTATAGGCTGATCTTGTGGTGGCTCATAGCGATACCAACAATACGGGAATACAATTCATATCTACAAGACAGGTATAGCTGTTAGCCACTATGATTGTGTTAGTTAAAATAAGGTTTGATATATGTAACTGGTTGTTTTGGTTGTTGACAGGAAACCTGTGAAAAAGGTAGGATCATTCTGTTGGTTATCAACAGGGATATGCATAGTAGAACTTCTCATCTGCATCAAGTTTGGAACTGGTAAGTTGGTTCTTATTTACTTATGGTTACTTAGTGTGGAGAGTGTAAATTTAGTTGTTGTGGTGTGGTACAAAAACAGGATTATACCCAACAGAAATGCCATTGTGGGTAGTTACACTCTGGGGAAGTGTGGGACTTGGACTTGTGGCCTTCTTGCTGGGTTGGACATGGAAGATCCAGAAGACGCTCGAGAGAAAGAGACGCTAAGCTCATCACAGCAGAGGGGAGACAGTGAAAATGCTATTGTAGGTTTTGGTTATTTGTAAATAGGGAGAAGAAAACAATGTAAATGCAATTTTCTTTTAGAGATAGTTGTGTGATATTTAACATTACAGAGCTTCCAATCAATTCTTTCAAATTACTTTTCATTATATTTGTTCTCTTGTACTCAAAACTAAACATGTTTAACAAATTAACATCATTAATGTTGACTTGGTTACCCTACTCACACTTTTTGTTATGGTAGACAATGATGTCATTATTAACCCTTAAAGGTAAAACACCAATGTGTTCTTCTGCTTTTAAGATACCTTTTTTTTCTGTTTTGCTGTCAATTTTTACATGGCATTTACAACATTATTAATGCTATTGTCATTGAAGATATTTGCTGCCATCAACATGATGCACTAGAAGTACAATTTTAATATGCTATTCAAAGTTGTACATAACATACCTATACAACGACATTCATTGTACATTGACATATATAGATTACCAACAGTGTCAGACTGTCTGAGATAAATGCAATCAAGCCTCTTATCTCCCTATTATTCTGTATTATCATCATTCAATCAACATTTTATTTAATTTTGTTAAGAAAATGAAAAAAACAAGAATCAAATTGATAATGGTGGATAAATATTAGATTGTGTGACGTTCAGTCCAACATCTCACATGTCCTTTGGAGACAATATTGACCAACGTTTCATCACACTTTTTCCAACATCATATTTTTATTTTATTACAACTTCCTTAAAAGCCAAAAAGATGCTGTCAGAAGAATCTTATAAAAATATGCCGTCCGTTCTAGGGAATCTTGGGAGGTGGTTCTACTCCCGTCTCGAATCTTTAATGGGCTTTATTCTTATCGAGTATTAATGGGCCTTCAGTTTCTAATATCAAAGGCCCAAAAACCTGTCTGGAAAACGCAGTGAAATGAATCTAGAGAAAGACTGACTTCAACAAACAACAAGTTCTGTAGGGTTCCTCCGTGTCTCGATCTGCTCTCCCTCCCAACCAGGTTACGTCGCTAATCCCTTTTCGAATTCAGTGGATCTTATTGATGACATGTTATCGTTCCACCGCAAACGAATCGGTTCGAAGTTTTCTGACATTCAATCTCATCTCTGTCTTGCAGTTTGCTGCTTTCGATTTGACTTTCCGACATGTAAGCTCATACCTTAAGCTCGAAGCCCTTCTTTTATCTTTATCACTAGTCTCCAATCTCTAGTTCTCTATCGTGATCGGTCTATGAGATTGTCTCTGAATCTCTCTACTGGAATTTTTAAATTGTGCTCTATCGTTATCGGTCCATCAGATGTAGCGTAGTTTTTTAGGCCATTACTCAGTAGCATTTCGCATAAATAATCGGATATATCCATTTTTTGTGGCTTATGATTTTTACATCTTATGAGTTATGACCAAAGCTTGTAAGAATGACCTTTTGTCATGTCTCAATCGAAAAGAAGATTCTTGTTGCTATCACACGGGTGTAATTATTGGGATGATGTGAGTTGTTTTTTTTTCTTTCGTTTTTGATAATTTCAGGGCAGATGATGAAGTTGTTGATCCAAAGAAGTATCTTGAGGAATCTTGCAAACCAAAATGTGTAAAGCCACTACTCGAGTATCAGGTAAACTGACCAGGAAACTGTTGTTTATGAATCATGTAATGAGTTTGACATAGTGCCATGTGTGTGTGATCGTTGTTGGCTGATATAGAAGTCTTTTCTTTTTCTTTTGTGGTCTCAGGCGTGTGTGAAGAGAATCCAAGGTGATGAATCTGGCCACAAGCATTGCACTGGGCAATACTTTGACTACTGGCATTGCATTGACAAATGTGTAAGTAGTTAAATTTTTCCTTTGCTTTTTTCACATCATCTTCTTTTACACTATGCATATACTGAGATGAAAACTGGATTTTGGATCTTCAGGTTGCACCAAAGCTGTTTTCGAAACTAAAATGATTACCAAGCAAATGTGGAGACGATGTTGTCTTGAGTCTGCTTCTTGTGGTTTAAAGGGATGTATAAAACGCAGTGGATGTTGAACTTTTTTTCATAACTGCAAATCTAAATGTGTCAAATGTCTCTGCTCCTCGGTTTTGTTTCTATCGCAATTTGCGGTTACTATACCAGACATTGTTATTGTGCTACTTAATCTCATGCCTAATAACTACAAGAACATGCCTGTCTTTCAACAAATATTAGGCTTCTAGTGTCAATAAAGATAGACCATAAGGATTAGTCAAGACTCAAAACGCGACTTCCAGTTCTACCAATAACGACAATATAATACAATATGAATTATATATGCAAAATGTGATTTACACAACTTCCATCCATCATATCGTCTCTACTCGTTACTTTGAATTGAGAATTCAAAGAATTCGAGTCACTTTCAAGCAAAATTCAATTTCATTAAAAAATATATAGATGAAGATAACATCACTGTTTATTGCTTTCCAAGGTAGCACTCACTGCCTGTAGTATCCACCGCCTTGGGGAGGAGGCGGGTACGGGTTCTGAGCAGGATAAGGGGGTCGAGGCTGCTGTCCCTGGGGATCGTAGTATGGGCCTTGTTGCCATGATTGATATTGCTGCTGCGGAGCCTGGGGAGGGTATGGTTGTGGTGGGGCCTGACTATGAGGTGTGTGGTATGGCGGAGGTGGACCATAGGGTGGGATATTGTAGCCAGGTCGTGGTTGTTGCTCGGGCGGCCTATAGTAAGGTGCTTGTGGGTGAGGATGAGATGGGTTCTGAGTTTCTGGTGGAGGCGGCGAACTTGAAGCCGTTCGCTGATGCACAGATGGGTATGGACCGGAGGTTCTATGATCCTGAAAACTCAGACCAGACATCTGTCGTTGCACATCTTCAATCATTTCTCGGCACTGGATGCTCCTTGTCATCACAAAATCACTGCACTGCTGCTTCACATTCGTGATTGCATCCTGTTAAGCCAACAAAGACAATGGAGTGTATAAGTGAAATAATCCAATTTGAAGAGCATCCAAGAAAAATGTTGCAGTGAAGAGCTTGCAACTATATAAAGAAAAGAAACTCACTTGAAGAGTGACATAGAACTTCAAGCCCTCATTGACATTCTCCTTGATCTCTCGGTACTTGGCAATAGCCGCTTGAATCTGCTTGTAGCACTTCTCCTTTGATGCTGAAGAATAAGGACGCACATAAACCATTAAGTGGGAGTAAAATATATGAGCATAAAAAATTCCATTTATTTGAAGTTAGAATGTAAAACGGTTTGTATCATGGATTGCACTTGAACCAACATATAGAATACTAAACACAAACTACTTTGTACCATCATAGTTAATAGAATATTTATAGAGTTCATGCAAGACAGAAGCTGCTTGCTCACCTTTATAATCTTCAAGATTGAAAAGAGTTGAGAACTCTTCATTTTGAGCCTATAACCAAGAAAAGAAACTATCATGAGTAGTCAGTTTCTACTAGCAGTAAAACATGATCATTTCACTCCAGTAGAAGCTAGCACACTAAATATTCTGTGACAGTGAATGCCATCACCATACGTTCTTTGGTTATCACAAAACGGACCAAAACCATAGTGAAAAGTAAAGTGCTGCTAGAAGAATGGACAAAAGAGGTAGACCTGAATTTGCATTAATAATTGTTCTTGTAGTTCAATGTTTTGCGAAATATCTTGACAGATGTGATCATACTTTGATATCTCTTTCCTGAACATATCTTCATAGGAGCCGGTTGACGTCATCAGCTTTGGCAGTATGTCATCCTACAAAATATTAGGTAAAAACCTAATGAGTCTTTGACTCCAGTATCAAAGAATAACCAAAAAGAAAATAAAATCAATAAACTTTTCACTTTTCTTTTCATCTCTTTGAGCATGTCCTCAAGACCAGCCCGCTGAGCGCCTAAATTCTCCAGTTGCCTCTGTGCAAAAGGAAACAAACCTGTTAGAATATTGATTCGTGAAAGTATATGCTCGCAGCTTCCAAAAGAACTAGGGAATACCAGACTCTGCTTCAGATTTCCTACTATAGAATCCTCTGTTGCATCCAGCGACATCATGGGTCTAGCCAGAGTTGGGACAGCAGCTTCTATCTGATGATCAAAATAGAAAACCACAACATCTAAGAATCAGTATCCCATATTTGAGTGTGCCATTCCCGAAAGTGTGTGATTTGAATAACATCAAGATATCAAGTACTAGGATAGCTAAAAAGAAGAACAATAAGAAACAACTTCCGGTAGCATTTTGAGCCTCAACAAGAGAAATAAACCAGCATGTACAAAAAATAGGAAGTACATACCGGTCGTCGATCAAGAATTGACATGAGGGCAGAATTCTCTCTCACGGATCGCTCAATCTTCACATCACTTTCCCCAGCTTGTTTCAAATTGGCTGCAAACCGATTTAATCTATCTTGCAAATTCTTTGTCAGCGTGCTAGAGTGAGGCCTAGTCCACCGTGTCCCAAATTGGCTTCTGAACTGAGCGTCTTCAGTTGCTTCTTTCTGCAAAAGCTCTTCGGTTTGCACCAACAGTTCCTGATTAACCCTCTTCAGATCTCTCAGCTGCTGAAGTTCAGCATCCAAGCCAACTGGACCGCCACTGATCTGAACAGCCTCTACATCATCTTTAAGATCAGCAGGAAGAGTCGAATTACCATCCACAGCAAGAATAGAATCTGGAAGATCCATCTCTCTGAGCCTAACTCGAGTTAGCTCGCTTGCCTGCTGTAATCTCTCCGCCTGAGTCCTAATTACATCATCAACCATCTCAGTGTATCTAGAGAGAGCCTTGGCACTGCTGTCCGGAACAAGGATGGCAAACAACTTCTCCTTGCTTGCATCCAATATCTCAGTCATGTTCATCGGCTTAACCATTGAGAAACTAGGAAGTGGAGGCAAAGAAGCAGGAGAAGGAACTCTCATGAGATACACTCTGTCGTTTTCCTTGACAGCTCTCTCCAAATTGCAATTAATGTTCGTTTCTAATTTGTTCAAGGCTTCTACAAGCTGTGCAGGAGCTCCCCTCGAAGACTTCTTTGCTTCAGCCAAACGGCTAGCTCCGCTCCTCAGCCGAGCTATCTCTTCCGCAATCTCCTCTTTCTCGTGCAACTCCATTCCATACCTATAACAAGCTTCACCGTAGAACAGTGCTGCTTTCATCTGCACATGAGAAATCCAGCCTTTCTCAAAATGATCCTTCAGTGGTGAAACGATTAAAGCAGCCAAAGCTTCCTCGTAGTAAATGCCAGCCTGAATACAAACAAACAAGAAGTGCAAATTAGTTCTACCATATCACACCAACTATGGTTGTAAACATCAGTCTAGGCGAAACGATCTTCATAGAATCCAATTTATAGTACTAAATCAGTCTTGGTTTAAATCTATCTAAATCAGTCTAAATCTGTAAAATTAAGCAATAATACTAGTACAAATCCACAACTTTATGTAATTTCTTTTGATTCTAATTTCAAAATTCATCCAAATTAAAATATAAAATCTATATAAAATAGATCAATAATTCGATAATGCGCCTAGACTCCGAATAATCTGCCTAGTTGCTCCTCCTCTACAAAGCACCTAGTTACCGCCTAACAGTTTCTTTGAACATTGACACCAACAACAAATGCTTCACCAAAAAAGAGATGTAAGCATGAAGCTCTACACTAACCTGCCTAGAAATCTTAGCACAAACACCAGGAGTACTTCCTTTAGCAATACTATTCTCAAACACACATTCCTGAGCCTGCGCCAACATCAACCGCTCCAACATCCCCACACACTCAACCATCACATCCACAGTAGTACTACTCTGTCCAACCATCGCCTTAACACACTCATTATCCCTCGCGTAAGCAAACGCTCCCGCCGCACCAATAAACGCATGAGAAGCCTGACGACGCCCCTCCACACTCGTCCGATCACACCCCAGCCCAATCTGACTATAACTAGCGCCTAAATTGAAGAGCACAGCTGCTTTCTCAAGATGAATGTTCTGCTGCGTCGCCTTCTGCTTCTGCTTGAATGCGTCGTGCCACAGGAACGAGAGGGCGTTGACGTGGTGCTTATCGGGGGAGATCGGGAATCGCGTCTCGATTAGGCAGAGGGATTTGTAGTATGTGATGAGGAGGTCGCGTCGTGCGGAGGGAGATGGATCGGGGATTCGTTCCACGTCGGAGCGGAGTTGTTTGACGGTTTCGAGATCGTCTTCGATGAGCTGAGCTTCGCGCTCGGAGTAGGTGAAGGTTACGTAGTTGCGGAGAGGGCGGTAGAGATCGAGTGAGGTTGTTTTCTTCTCGTTGATGGCGAGCATCAGATTTGAGAGGGCTGATGATGCCATGGCGGATTGAGAAATTCACTTTGATCGCTTTTTCGGATATTTGATTTCTTCGTCGGTTTTTGGATATTTTGATCCTTGTTGATTAAGGATTTGATCGTGTAGGAGACGGCACTAGGTTTTGTGCTTTTCTCTGGAAACGGTGAGCAGTCTTAACTCTGTTAGTCAATGACTTATATTCACTAATGATGTATAGGTTTCAACGATGAAACCTCTATAAATTAATATTATTGAGAGTACACCAAAATTATAATTTTTTATTAATTTATAAAGATTATTAATTTATTGATATACTAATTGAATTAAAATTTTAATTTAGAATTATAAAATTATATTAATTTATTAAAAAAATTAATATATATTAATTTATAAATTATTAATTTAAAAAGGCTATACTGTATACAGAAAATAAAAATCACCGTATTATTTGGATAAATTTGTTGTTCATAAACATTTATTTTAAATATATTAAATATCATTTTAATCTAAAATTTCTAAAAATTATTTTTATAACTTTTAGATATATATAAAGGTGAGCGTTGACTGAACATCAAAATTTTTAGAGATATTCGTGATCCGATCAATTTTGTCCGAATAATCAATTATCTGATTCAATTCATAACCACCCAAAATTTTGATATTCAAAATATTTGGTTCATTCGTTAAGTTATATGATCTCCTTTTTTTCAACCTACATAAAATCTCCGCAATGAATCCATCAATACTCTTAAACAATATCTTGAAAAAGCCATTGGCAACCATAAAGGAATGAGAAAAATGATTGTCAAAAATAAATCTTCTCGATATAAGAAACATCAAAGATACTGATCAAGGCATATATAAAAATATATTAATCGGGGTATATGTAAGAAGTTACGTGATCAAGAGTGTTGGATGTATCAATTGAGATGTAGAAAAAGCGATTCGATTATCAGTGTTCAGAGGATTGCGTCGCGGATACGACAACCAACCTGTTATTACGGAGATGACGTGTGTTGTGGAAATGGCTAAAGATAAATATAGGAGAGAAGAATTGCAAATTGTTCATAAGTAAAATAAATAATTAACATATTGGAGAAAATTATACTATTTGAATGTGAAAATTAGTCGTTGAAATTATGTATATGTGGTCGGGTGATAGCATAACGTTTCATGAATTTTATAAGATCTAAATGAAAATTAACCGTTGAAATTATGTATATGTGGTTGGGTGATAGCATGGCATTTCATGAATTTTATAGGATCTGAATTCGAATCTATTTACATCGAGATTATCGCATTGCGTGGGCATTGAAGTTCATACGGACCCTCCAGTTTCCAGAGATTAAACTCTGAATTATCAACAAAAATAAAAATTTAGCTGCCGGTAGAAAACGGCAAGTCCGATTTGTTTCGGTGGCACGAGGAGTGTTTTGTCCTAAATCTACTCTTGGTCCGATGTCCACGTGGGCTCTCAAGTCTCAAGATGTCATGTACTATTTTTAGCCCACCAACTGGACGCTCAAGATATCATTTACTATTTTTAGCCCACCAACTGGACGCTCTATATCATTTACTATCATCTTTGTTTTTTTTTTTTTTTTATGATCTTACACATGTGTACGCTTAAGATGCCGTTTACTATCTTCGTACCCAACTTCGTGTGTACTAATACTGTAAAGGTTTCCTACCTTTTTTTTTTGAACAGACAACTTTTAAGGTTTCCTACCATAACGAGAAAAGACAGTCTAATCAACAACTTTGAATAGTATCCACTCCTTTTAGCTATCTTTCGGAGAAGACTCCAAGAAAATTTACCAGCTTCTCTCGTATCCATTGATTCCATTTCCAAAGTTATACACACAGTTTTATCTCATTTCCATTTGAAGAAGATTACAGAATCATGGTACTATTTTACAAACATTTAATCGTCCAAATCCAATCAATGGAAAGGGTGTGAAAAGTAATGGGAAAGGTCAAAGCAACGTTGCTGAGTAGGAGGGAGACGAATTTAAATCAAAACCGAACTCTTTATCATTACAATAAACGCAAAAAACATGTATGAAATATGAATGATTCCAATTGATCATTAACTATAGAGATGTCTGACATTCATTTCAATATAGTATGAAAATATAAATTCTGAATCACCCACAAAACGACAATTTTGACAATTAAATTCAATACATTTACATCGTGTTACGACGATGACAATACATTTAATTGTAGTTGAGAAAAACGAGCGAACAAAGAAAAGTCGTTAGGATCTAGTCTCAAAGATAAATTACTTATTTAATCGAATTCGCAAAACATTAGTTGAACCGAGACATGCAGCCAAGTCTTTTCAACATTCCAACACAAATCTTATCTCTCCATCTCTCTTTCTCCTGCTAGCTTGTTGACGTTCTCCATGGCGGATGCAGAGAGAAACATCAATGATAGCTTGCTGTTGTTGCCGGCAGAGAGAGTCGAGAAAGGGACATGGAGAGATCTGCGAGAGGGATCATACACCGATGAGCTAAAGCGGATCATCTTCTTCGCGGCTCCTATGGCGGCTGTGGTCATCGCTCAGTTCACGTTACAGATCATCTCAATGGTGATGGTTGGTCACCTTGGAAACCTCGCTCTCGCTAGCGCCTCCTTAGCTTCTTCCTTTTGCAACGTTACTGGCTTCAGCTTCATCGTATGTCTTCTCTTTCCCTCTTAAGTGGCATCCTCTTAACTAGGAGCTGTCCTGGTCCTAGCGATAGCCAGGGCCGACCCTGAGATTTTGGGGACCCTGGATAATTCTTTCGAGGCGAATGTTTCAATAGGCTTGGACCAGGACCGGCCCTGAGGATAGCTAAATAAAACATTATACTTAATAATTGTTTTTTTTTTTTGCGTGTGATGCTAGATAGGAATGTCATGTGCATTAGATACTCTGAGTGGTCAAGCTTATGGAGCTAAGCTATACAGGAAACTAGGTCTTCAGACATACACAGCTATGTTCTGTCTTACACTAGTGTGTTTCCCTCTCTCTATCATCTGGTTCAACATGGAGAAGCTTCTTGTTTTCCTTGGTCAAGACCACTCTATTGCACACGAAGCAGGTAGATATGCTGCATGGCTCATCCCTGGACTCTTCTCTTACGCATTTCTACAGCCTCTCACGCGCTACTTCCAAAACCAGAGCATGATCAGACCTCTTCTCATAACCTCTACTCTTGTGTTCTGTCTCCATGTTCCTTTATGCTGGCTTTTGGTTTACAAGTCAGGGCTTGGCTTTCTTGGTGGTGCCTTGGCTTTGGGTTTTTCAAACTGGTTATATGCTATTCTTCTTGGATCTATTATGTTATTCTCCTCTGCTTGTTCTGAGACACGTGCGCCTCTTTCCATGGAGATATTCAATGGCATTGGAGAGTTCTTTAGATATGCTTTTCCCTCTGCGGCTATGGTTTGGTACTAACGTATTTCTATATGCCTGTCAACTTCTCTATTACCTCCACATAACTTATTTTATTGGTTGCAGCCTAGAGTGGTGGTCATATGAACTCATAATATTACTCTCTGGTCTCTTACCCAACCCGGAACTGGAGACTTCTGTGCTCTCTGTCTGGTAACTCCACATTGCATCTACATTTCATTTTCTTGAATCTGCCAAAACAAAATATATACTCAATCTATGTGCAGTCTCCAAACAATTGCAACAATCTATTCAATACCACTTGCCATCGCCGCTGCAGCAAGGTAAGATATATGGTAATCACCTATGATGTATCATACTTGAGTCATATGTTTTTTAAGTGGATGTTTGCTTGTGCAGCACAAGGATCTCAAACGAACTAGGTGCTGGAAACTATAAAGCAGCACATATTGTGGTCTACGCAGCAACGTCCTTTGCAGTGATGGAATCAGTGGTAGTTAGTCTGACTCTCTTACTCGGCAGGAATGTTTTTGGGTATGTTTTCAGCAGTGACAAGGCAACCGTCGACTATGTTGCAAAGATGGCTCCATTGGTCTCTATCTCTATCATACTAGACAGTTTACAAGGCGTTCTCTCAGGTCCTATTTCTCTACTCAAATACAGATTTGTTGTCAGATAATTGTTTACTCCCTGTGTCTCAACATATGTGCAACTGCAAAGTGCTTCTTGTCTTATAATTTTGCCTATGGATCTCCCAACAGAGGTCCAAGTCGTCATGTACACTCCTATTAAGCCATCTAAAGTTTATACTCTTGTGCCACTCCTAACAATTGTTTAAAATGGTTAGCAGGTATTGCAAGGGGATGTGGATGGCAACACATAGGGGCTTACATCAATTTAGGATCTTTCTATCTCTGGGGGATACCCCTTGCAGCAACTTTAGCCTTCTGGGCTAATCTGAAAGGTGTTGGACTTTGGGTTGGAATACAAACTGGCTCCGTTCTACAAACATTTCTGTTAGCACTTGTCACTGGTTGCACAAACTGGGAAAACCAGGTCCATTTTCTTCTCTTATTGTCCTCTTTTTCTTCATGACTTGTTTCTCTTGTGGAATAGAGATACTCATTTGGATGCCTTGTCTGAACTTTAGGCCATTGAAGCGAGAAAGCGTATGGCTTTGGTGTAAGGGTAACGTAATAAACCATGCAGATAAAGATTAGAGGGGCCATATGTTCATCCGGTTACACCATTGTGGTAGAGCAGATTTGGACTATTGTTGCAATAATACTGCCTCTTTATTCTTTTTTACAGTAATAATGTATCCTTTGTATATTCTTCTGTGCGTGTGAGGATTTTTGATTGTGGAAGGTTTCTTATAAAGTCCTCTGAAATATATTTTCTCCGTCGTCTACTAACTCGCAAACTCTAACCATAAGGTGCAGTACATATACAAGCATCAAGAACAAATACACTAAGATCTCTGACAACTTAATGTGTTGCAAGTATGTCAAAACATTCATTCACAAAACTACACCTTACCTGCTCTTTTGCGTTGGTCCGTCTCAGTTTGTATCTTCTTCCAAAGGCTTTGTTGATGCATAGTATAACTGTAGCTCTGTTTTAGTCCTGAAACAGCCCGTCCACATGCAATCAATTGCAAATAATATTAAAATAAGATTAAAGTGGAGATGATAGTACCTCGCGTTTCTGACGGCGAAGCTCGTTGATCTCATGTCGTAGCTCTTCGGCGGTGTCTCCCATCGTCGCAGCTGCAAAGAAGTTTCAGTTCACTCGAAACCTTTACCATATTATTAGAAGAGACGAATATTTTTAAACCGGTAGTTAGAAGACGGTTAAGACTGTTACATCCGGTAAACCGAACCGAACCCATCTTAACCGAAAACAGCCAATTGTAACATTAATTAATCGCAAACCACCAATAGATAGAATTTTCAAGAGAAATTTCTCCGGCGAAACGTACCAAATCATCAACCGTCATTAACAGAGACTCCATTACCGCCGATTTTATCGATTACTCGATCATACATAATCTCCTTCTCCTTCCTATTCCAAGCATCGATCCAATACCACCACATCTTCCTTCAATCCCGCCATTTCCTAATCCCCCGGCTTAGAAATGAAACCTTAGTTTTCAGCTGATATTACATAGAAGTGTGATTCAACTATGAGCACTCAGAAGCAGGTAGTGACAGTTCGCGACCTGGTAGAGGAAGCTAAGAAACGAATCGTTATACTAGTGATATGCGTCGTCGGACTCTCATACCTCCTCTCCCGTAAGTTTAATCAACACTCTGGACTCTACGATTACCTTCAGTTTCGGTTTCGTGGCAAAATTGATTCTGAATTGAGAATTTAATGAGCTTTAGGGTTTAGGATTTAGGTTCTTTCTGATTTGTTATACGTTTTGCAGTGACGAGTTCATCGGTTTGGATCAACCTCCCTGCATCTGCGTGCTTGATCATCCTCCTTCGTTACTTCGCATTCGATATCGAATTAAAAAGAAAAGCTGCAGTTTACAACAGCAAACCTTCTTCACTGAATGCACCGTCTCTAAATAAGCCTCCAGAGCTTCCTAAAGCAGCTCCACGGTCTGATTGGAGAAGTAAAGTGAACTCACAGGTCGTTGAGGACGCGATGGATCGCTTCACACGTCACCTGGTTTCTGAATGGGTGCTTGATCTTTGGTACTCCCGCATAACACCGGATAAGCAAGGTCCTGAGGAGCTTGTTTTTATTATTAACGATGTTCTTGGAGAACTTTCACGGCGGTTTAGGAACGTTAATCTGATTGATCTCTTGACAAGGTTTGTTCTTTTTTTGAGATGGAGTTTCTCTTACGATTCAGGGAACTAAAACTGTCTGATTGATTCAGGGATCTGATTGATATTATATGTCGTCATGTGGAGCTTTTCCGTGAATGTCAAGCAAAGATTGAGAGAAAACAAAGGAGAAGACTTAGTTTCGAAGACCGAGACTCAGAACTAAGACGTGTGATGGCCACTAATGATAAATTGCACCCTGCGTTATTCTCTCCTGAATCTGAGCATAAGGTTTTTTTTTTGCAGTCTAGAAGTTTTACTACTTTATCAATATCAGGTGGTTATAGTATGCTCTCTTTTTTTTTTGTAGGTTTTGCAGCATATAATGGACAGACTCATTTCACTAACGTTTAGCCCAGAGGATATGCAATGTGCCTTTTTCCATTATACCGTGAGGGAGCTTCTTGCTTGCTGTGTGATGCGACCAGTCATTAATTTAGCTAATCCTCGGTAAGCTATTACCATTTTGGACCAGATTTTGTTCCTCTTATTCACCTCCTTGGTCTACAAATTTCTTCCAGGTTCATTAATGAGAGGATTGAAGCTGTTATGATATCAAGGATAAAGACTAATGACGGATCTAGTGCTGCAAAGGAGACTTCTCAATCTGAAGATTTCTCGGAAGTTTCTCATGATCATTTTTCTGGATATCTGGACCCCTCTGTCGCAGGTGTTGAGCTTGTGCAACTGAAAAAGGAACAGCAAAAAAAGGAAAATGCTTCAGATAAACATCATATAGCAGATTTGGCCAAAGATCCGTTGCTTTCAATGGAAACTCGATCTTCCCGATCGTGGGACTCCCTCCCCTTTGATGATAGTAAAGATCTTCAAGGGCATCGAGGAGGAGAGGGATGGGGTGACGTATTAGAGAAGATGTCACAGAGGAAAACTGAGACCCTTTCTCCCGAGCATCTTGAAAGCGTGTGGGCAAAGGGAAGAAATTATAAAAAGAAGGAAGGTGAGAAAGTTGTTGAGCGGGTGCCCCCGAGATTGTCTATCAAGGAATCGTGCAGCGATGGTGATAATGCACGGCCTAAAAACTTCAACGAAAATACTGTGAATGCAAGAGGATCCAATCAGCATAAGGTAGTAAATATAGACAGTCACGTATCAAGTTATTCCTCTGCTGAAGAGGACGAGGACGAGGAGTCAAAGAGTAGTCATTCTTCTACATCCGAGGATGAGGAAACGGTAACAGGTCTAAACAGTCCTGGGACTCGAGTCTGGGATGGTCGAACGAACAAAAATCCTAGTGTTTCACCGATACACCATCCACTTGAAAATTCTGGTCGTCGTTTCAAACAGACCAGTAAAGGGCATGAACGTTATGAGAAAGCATCTAGGCATCAATCTAGCAGGAAGAGATCCAAACGTTCTGGACACATTCTAGGCGATGATGATAGCGATGATTCTGAAATTGATTCTTTGGCTAGAACATACAGTGGAATCTCTGCAACCTCGTCTGCATCGTACACTTCGGTGTCGGAAAGTGACCTTCGCAGTGCCCCTAGAAGTTCTTTGTTGGTTGATTCCTTCGCCAAATTGAAATGTGAGGTACAGTTAATCATATAGTTAGCTGGAGAAAATAATGTTTCGTATACTGTATCATGTGATAGATAAATGTAGATTCTCTTCGCAGGTTTTGGGTGCCAATATTGTGAAGAGTAGTTCTAAGATATTTGCTGTGTACTCAATTTCTGTCACAGATGAAAGTAATCATAGCTGGTCTATCAAAAGAAGGTGATAGATTATTACTGTTACGGATCTGATGATGGTGCTTTATTTATATTTTTGATATTTTCTTATGTCATCTTTTAGATTTCGACATTTTGAAGAACTTCACCAGCGGCTTAAAGTGTTTCCCGAGTACAATCTTTATTTACCGCCGAAGCATTTCCTATCAACAGGCGTGGACATACCTGTTATGAACGAGAGATGTGTACTACTTGATGACTACCTCAAGGTCAAACGTCATGTCTCTTGTTTCTAGTCTCTGCTGATGCTTTATACATGGTTCTTTTTATACAGATTTTTTTTGTTTGTCTACTGAGTTCTGTTTTTAAGAGTAGGCTGACTGTGAAATAGGGTTTTTGTTTTCATGTTTTGGTAGTTACTTTTGGGTTTTCTTGAGAGCTATGCTGAATCTTTATATGCATATAACATCCCCATGGACTACTACTCTCTATTTTAGATTGTTGTAAAGTCTGGCTTGCTTTGATGTACGGAAGTTTTGTACTTATGTATTTGATCAGCTCACGCAACTAATGCTGCTTGTTCTTATGCTTGAAGCTCTGTGCATAGTTGTTTTTACATGCCTTCTGTTCTTCCACGTTAACTAACATGTGAATAAAAGCTTTGATTTGAATTGATTCCTCAGTTTTCCTTAATCTGCGAATTGTCCTTCTCTACTTTGCTCAGAAGCTTTTGCAGCTACCAAGAATTTCAGGATCAATTGAAATGTGGGACTTCCTTAGTGTGGATTCCCAGGTAGGTTTTCTTCCGCCAACTCAAAGATCACTAGTGCTAACAAATTTAAAATTTGTAAACTGTTGCTGCTGTGCAGACTTATGCGTTCTCAAGTTCTTTCTCTATCATTGAGACGCTGACGGGTGGGTAATTCACAACACAATGGGCTTTTAATTTTTATTAGTTGGCTATTATTTATTGTCACTAGTAAATCGTTTCAGTTAAGCCTGCCCGTAAGTCATCTACAGTTTCTACATATATGGCCAATATGACGGAGGCGACACCAGGCCCTCTTCCTTCGAGAGAAAACCTGAGTTCAGATATTGGAAAATCGGGTCAGCATGTGAGGAATAACGTTACGGTGGGTGATGTGAAGTCAAAAGTGAAAGCTCCTGGAAATGATCATACAAAGACGTCTGATTCAGATGTGAGGAACAACAAAGAAAATGGCGGGCTGAAAAAGGGTACTCAAGCTGATACTATGGCCTTCGCCGGCTTGCCCACAGAGGTATATATTGAACATCCACACCTAGCATATGCCTCGATATTTTGTTCCTGATGATTCTGTCTTTTGCACTCGAGCCATTGCTTGTATGTGTATCTTTTTCTGCTTGTTACAACACGTCGTTCTTGCAGTGGGTTCCTCCAAAGCTAACCTTACCCCTACTAGACTTGGTAGATGTTGTCTTACAGCTCCAGGAGGGTGGGTGGATCAGGTACATCATTTTATATACATTTTTTTCTTTCCCAGTCAAGAAAATAAAGTTGTTTTGATCATCTTCTTTTGACATTTGCAAGGCGGAAAGCTTTTTGGGTTGCCAAACAGATACTTCAGCTTGGGATGGGCGATGCATTAGACGATTGGGTACTTGACAAGATTCGTCTTCTGAGGCGGGGAACTGTAGTTGCTTCTGGAATTCAAAGAGTTGAACAGGTGAGAAACCCTCTTCCTTTTGCACAGTGAGATAGCGGCGGAACAGTGAAAAAAAGTATTGCCTTACAGTGCCACTTATATGATGTCCCTGGCCTGGTTAAATTTCACTCAGTATTGACATTTGAAAGAGATATTTGTTATGACCTCTCAGATACTATGGCCGGATGGGATATTTATGACAAAACATCCAAAAAGGCAGCAACAATCCAGTACCTCTGACGAGGAGCAGCAACAAGAAGCAGAGAGACGAGCCAAGTTTGTTTATGAATTGATGATCGGTAATGATCTTTTTCTCCATCTGATACTTCTTTAAATCAATGATATCTAAGCTTTGTTGAATTAACATAAGTGTTTGAATATAACCCTGAGCGCACAGAAAAAGCTCCAGCAACTATAGTGAGCCTTGTGGGTCAAAGCGAGTACAAACAATGTGCGGAAGACCTCTACTTCTTCCTTCAGGTAAATATTCCTCCAGCTTTGTCGTGATTTAGGTTGTGAGAGCTCAAGCTCAAGCTCAAGCTCAAGTATGTGGTTTGATTGTTTAAAACCTTGTTGTTTCAGTCATCAGTGTGTCTAAAGCAATTGGCATATGACCTTCTGGAGCTGTTGCTACTCTCCGCGTTTCCGGAAATGGAGAAGGCTTTCAAACAGTTGCATGACGAAAAACACCTCTTTGGTCAATATACATCACCACCAAACTGATACATAAATTGTGCTTTTGTAACAACTCTGCATATTACATGGAGTTTTGCTAGATTTGTGTAAACAGTAACAGAGCAGGCAGGCATTTCAAAGAATTAATCATATACCATCAAAAAAAGTCAGAAGTAAACAAGTGACAAAAGTTTTGCCGCAAAAACTCAAACAGAATCCTTTCCAGTGAACAAACTGCAGCCTTGTAAGCTTAATGGGCTTGGTTCTGCTTAGTGGTGGCAACAATGATACGTAGGGGACCATTTTGAACATTTGCTTATCAATGCGATGACAGTTTCTTACCAATAAAAGTGGACACATATCAAGATAACACCTTATTTAATTCTCGACTCTTGACATATCACATCAGCTTTCTTCAGCTACTACATGCCATTGAATGAATGTTATTGTTTGGTTTTGAGTGAAATAAATATGGCTATTGTCCAAAAGGAACGACATGAGAGACAAAATAAAAAACAAGAGCTAAGATGATGAAACCCACAGCGAAATCAATTGAGAGAGTTGGTCGGTTCTTAAGGAAGAGCCTTGGGAGCATCAAGTCCACTATCTGCTTTGGTAAATACCACAACTTACCTAACAACAACACTCCACTCTTGAGCCCCTTCTCATGCAGTCTTCACCGTAGCTGTCCACAAGATTCCCAAACTGAAGAAACCTACAGCGTTATCTCTTGTGAGAGCACGGCTGTTGCAGAAACCAGAGATGAGAGTCTCATCAACAAAAACCAACAGAACAAGAAACCGAAGAAGAAGAAGGTTGCAAAGCCATTGGAGGAAGCTAAGAGGAGAGGTGACATGTTGGCGCAAAAGATGAAAGATTACAACATGGTGGATCTCAGAGACGTGGAGCATGCTTCTGATGTACAGGAAGCGCTTAGATGCTATTCAAGCATTAGAAGCCCTGTGTATCTTGATATTGTTGATAACTTCTTCATTGACATGTACTACGAGTTCTCTGATCCGCTCACTACTTCCAGTATCAAGGGTACAAGAAGAAAAGCTGGCTCCTTCAGGCTCTAAGTCCCCTCTCGATCAGCTTACTAGCTTTCAGGCTAGGGTGAAGTTTCTCTCGTTTAGAGTATCCACTTTCCTAAGACATGATGTTGTCCATTACGCAGCTCAAAATTTTCTGTTACATCCTTGTATAAAGAAACCTGCACCTTCAGTTACTTGTTACGGCCTCATCTTATAGGGTCTTATGTTATTATCAATGCAACATATATTTGTCTTCAAGTTAATGATAAACAACAGCTTCTAAGATTGGACCAAACTGAATCTTGAATCAGGAGAACTATGGCATCACTTGGTTTTAAAATAGAAAACATCTTCTTTTCTTTTCAAATGAAAAAGTGGCGAAAGCAAACATATGTTATGGGATAGACAAAGTCACTCTTTTACAGACATGATAGGAAGTTACACAACATTATAAGTTGATAAACTTGTACTGTCAAAGACGGGCTTCATGGATACAGAACGGGATCATTTCTTGCCACTCTTCTTAAGACCAGAGCCTCCAAAAGATCCTTTCTGCGATGCCTTGGCTCTTAGTTCTTTGAGTGCCTGTTTTACCATTCCCGATTCAAAAAATAAAATGGGTCAGCCTTCAAATAACAAAGATCCATGTCAGTCCTCATGCGAAAGAGAGGCTAAAAAAGTATTTTGGCATCATTGGGTGGGAACAAAGTGAAGTAAGCATCTTTATTTTGGCATATCATTGGGTGGGAACAAAGTGAATTAAGCATCTTTATCGCTACGGGTCACGTTTTCATCAAACAATAATTGAAAAAAGCGTCCCAACCAATACCATTTCCCGAATTTTATTAGAAAGGCACCGTAATGGTTATCTAAACCAGCAACCAATCAACAAACTGACCCCGTATAATGTCATTACTAGTGACTAGTGCTCACATCAAGGTGACCAAACTGACAAAGGGGCACATTCTAGTCTTTTAGAAAAGACATCTCCCAAAAGTAATGGCTCTCTCTATTGTAGAACATACAGTCTTTGCTTGAATTAAAGGGAGCCAAAAAAAAAGAAGTCTAACTAGATGCAAAACTTAACATGACCAAGGTGGGGAACAAACCTTTTCCTCGTCTTTCTTCTTCTGAAGGTTGGCCATATCGTGCTGCAGTAACGCCCAATCAAAAACATTCAAGAATATTAGAAAACGTGTAAAAAAGAATGTGTTAAAACATTGATATACGTAGAGTCAATCAACCTCATCGTATTCCTTCTTATCAGCTTTAGGCTGCTTCAAAGGTTTAGCCTTTCCTCCTGATTTAAAAAAAAACGATTATGAAGATCGCAAACGAATCAATGATAACGAATCGAATATCATAAGAAGACATGATTGATTTACCTTGCTTGGACGACATGACTGGATTTCTGTAGAGCTAGGGTTTGATGCTGATCTGAGAATAATTGGGGGAAAAGCAATTGTTGAGTTTCAGACGACGGACTTGACTTGTCTGATTTATATTGAGTTCGTAGTAACGACGCAACCCACTAAATGGGCTCAAATATATTTCGACCCAATAAAAAGCCCATTAAATATTTCGTGTAGAGATGTGTTTTAAAAGGCGAGCGTTCCGTGTCGAATGATGTTGGAAACCTTTACAGAAGAAGATGTGAATTTTTTTTTCTCTTCCTATCAAACCTATTTACAAACCAACTAGTAATGCTGATCTTTGGTATGTTCAAATTGACTGTTTATGGTTAGGACGACCGTTTAGGAGTATTCCGAGAAATCCTGTGCTGTCACTAAAGGAAATTTATTTCATGGAAGTTGTTAAAAGGTTTTTGGCTATAATTAGTATTTGAAAGCTTGAGCAGAAACAAGGAAGTTTATAGTTATTCATGAGACTGTATCAGGATCTAAGCCATCAATACAATCAAAAGGTAAATAGTGATAGTTTACTTTCACTTAGAAAAAAATGGGTTCATATATTAAAACTATTGATGATTTCTAAAAGATAGAAAATTAAATTAAAACCTCAAAGATTGTCACAATGTTTGGTTTTTAAGCCAAATCCTTGGTGCACAAGACAGCTTCCAAGGTTAAACGAGGAACGGAGATCCTATAAATTGTTCAATTCCTTCACTTCTTTGTCAAATAAGGAATCAGGTGAGACGGTGCTGCAGGGGATAGGCCAGATTTTCTCTTGTATTCTTTGCATCCTTAACATAACTTTAAGGTAGCATTTAGATATCTCTACAACCATTACGTATCTCTCTAGAATTTACAAGCATAACTTGAAAAGAATATATTAAAGTAGATAATTAGACACAGCATGTATATGAATCTTATTATTGACATGCAATTTTATTACTTTCCACAATAAAGAACAGGTTAGATAACTTTTTATTTGTTAGTGAATAATTCATTAAAGATTAGGTTAGATAACTACCATTCAAAGAAAAGATAACTACCATTCCATTGTACCTAACTATCTAACATTTTACTAATGACCAATAGGACTCTCTAACACTTCAAAAGACTTGTAGGTAACAACTTGATATTATATAAACCAAGTACACAACATATATGTTGCAATTACATGAAAAGCTCAAAACCAATATGCCTCCTCCTCATCGCCATCCTCCACCACCGCATCATGAGCCTCCTCCTCCTCCACCACCTTTCTACCTGCACCCACCGCCACCAAGACAACCGCATCCTGAGCCTATCCCTCCTCCTCCACATGGTCATCATTCACCTATCTTAGCTATCTTCCACCCACCACCACCAAGACCACCGCATCCAGGGCCTCTCCCTCCTCCTCCTCCACCGCATCCAGGGCCTCTCCCTCCTCCTCCAGGACCTCCACCTCCCGCAGCTATCTTGTTTCCAAGACCTTTCAGTCCGCAGCATCCACCTGGACCACCATATTAATTAATAGCCATGCATAACTTCTTCCTCTATTTAGAAAATATCTATTGTTGGTTTATGGGAGACGTGGTCTTTAACTAGAGTCAGTCGCAATAAGCTTCTGTTGTATAGAATTAAGTGCTATTTAACTAGTCTAGAGTCTTGTTTCCAAGTTGTTAAAGTCCTCCGAAAAAAAGTAGGAGGCAGTTGTTTTTATGTTAAAAGGGTATTTAAGAGCCGGCTAATCAAATAAGAATAAGCTAATATACTTTTCATTCTCATCATCTCATCATCTCATTCTTAGCTTTGTTACAACATCTTTCCGTTTCTGTAACATAACAATACATGATCATGAGACTGAAACTGAATCAGGATCAAAAGGCAAATAGTGCTAGTTTGCTTTCACGTAGAAAAAATGGGTTCAGACATCAAAACTAATGAAACGAATCTAAAAAAAAAAGGAAACGGAGTTTAAAAAAAAACCCTCAAGATTATCACAACGTTTGTTTTTGAAGCCAATCCTTGGTGCACAAGAGAGCTTCCAAGGTTACACGAGGAAGAGAGGTCCTGTAATTGTCCATCTGCTTCACTTCCGTGTCAAACACGGAATCAGGTGAGACGGTGCTGCAAGGGATAGGGAGTATATCAGCAGCTATCTTATAGAGTGTAGGGTAGTTATATCTGTTGAGCCTCCACCACCTTAGAACTTCAAAGTCTTCTTTCCCCAAAACCAACGTTTCACCTAGGTATCGGTCTAGCTCTGTGAGGAAAATCTCAAAGTCTGACAACGAGTCTCCTATTGTCACAATGAGAGTAGACCCTTCCTGGAGAAGCACATCATCTGCTAGTGGCAGTGCTTGAGATTCATTACCAAGCTCATGCTTCTCTACCTTATGCTGTCCCTCATGTTGATGTGACTCTGTGGTTTGCTTGTCTTGTAGGACGTCAGGCTCTTGAGCGACCTCCACATTAGCATCCATAAGGTTTTGTTCACTGTAGCTAAGGTACAGATCATGAACGGCATCACTAACAGTCTTGATCCATTTCTCAGCATCTTCACCATACAACTCAGTGAAGTTAACCTTAATCATATGCATCTTGCACCGAGGATCCATGACCACAGCAACCGCCAAAACCAAGAAACATCCTCTCCAGTACAGATCAAATCTCTCCCACAACGAGTTTGCAAGGTTTCTAACATCCGTGTCTTCTTCACACATTGCTGCATGGCTCATCTCTAGCTGAAGTCTAATCATCTCATGGTACAACTCGTTTGCTGTCAGATCCTTTGGCCTTGTCAAGACACTACCCGCTTGGAAAAGAACCTTCAAGCAAGAGCAGAGTCCATCTATCTTTCTCCAATCTTGAGGAGATATTGATGCTTTGTAATCAGGATAACAAGTTTCCAAACAAGACAAGAGTTGTCTGTGTTCATAACCAGCCAACAACATGTTGTAACTTGTGTCCCATTTGGCTTTGTTGTCAATATTAAGATCTTTGTACTGAGCATCATCATCGGTTGGAAACAGTTTCTTCAGCCCATCAAATTTCTCTCCACAAGTTTCATTTGTCTTAATAAACTTGATGCTGTCTCTGACTTTCTTTATCTGTTCTTGAAACTGCTCAGATGAAAGTGCTTCTTGAGCCATACTGCTTAAGACACGAGCATAGCATTTCCACATCAATAACTGACCATTCAACAGATGCTGATTCTTAACAGACAAGAAGCCTCTGAGATTATCAATGCATGTTTTGTTTACTAATGTGTTGCTGACACTGATGCTTGAAACCTTCCCTTCTAGTTTCCATTCAGACAAACAAGCTTTGAGAGGTTGGTTCAACGCAAGATCTGAATCAGGAGAAGCCACAACAGCAACATTCAGAAGGAGATGAGTCAAACTCCAGTCCTCTTCTACAAAGTGTCCAGAAACAAAGGCGTAACCCACTGATTGCTTTGAAGACCACAAGTCTACTGTAAGGTTAACACCTCCAGGAATCTTTGCAATGATGTCTGAAAGTTTCTGCTTTTGGGACAAGAACATTAAGACACAATCATCATGAATGGTTTCGAACCTTGGCATAGTGAATTGGGGACGAATAGACTTCAAGAAACCAGCAAAATGGTCGACCATATGAAGAGGGTAATCATGCATGATGATCATCTTTGTCATCTCATGGCTGCAATGATCTTGATCTAGAGTAACATTAGCAGAAGAACTCTTACGTTTCTTGGGACAAATACCAAACTCCATGTGACACTTAAGATGTCTGGCTCGACTAGTTATGTAAGCATAGGCTTTGTTGAAGTGATCCCACACCTTAGAAGCTTGATTTGGTTTCTGTTACAAGAACAAAGATGATTCAAATATATTTTTGTATATATCAAAAGAAACCATTATTGAAACAATGGTAACTGATACACAAAAAGTAATGTCGATGCTAGAAATCAGGGAATGATTAGAATCTCAACAGTTTCTTTTTATGTAACCTTCATTAACGTTTTAAAACTTTAACAAATTGGTAAAAAAACATACAGTGAAAGAAACTCATTTAGTGTTAGAAAAAGGTTATAGAAAATTTACTGCTTGTTGTACTGAGGAGACCCAAAAGGCATCTGCCAAAAGTGTCACCTGAAGGTGTTTCAAATTGGTGGTAAATACTAGTAAATACTAAGAGCATTTATTTAACTGGAAAATTGCATAAAAAATCATGAAATTGGCAAAAGTTTACACTTTAAACCTTGAGCCTCAACTGCTAACACTTTAAACAATGAAACTTGTAACAATAACATATTAAACATCGAACTAACTTACTTGTTGTACACGTAAAAATTGTGACCTTTTACTGTTCACTAGCGGGTAAAAAATGATGATGTGGCTGTTTACTTAAAAAAATAATAATAAAAACAAAAAAAAATTAGATAAAAAAATAAATAAAATTAAAAATTGATATAAATTCAGGAAAAATAAAGAAAATAAATAAATTCAGCAACTAAAAAAATAAAAATAAATTTATAAATTCAAAAGTTTATAGTAAAAATAAATAGTAAAAATCGATTAAAAGTAACAAAAGAGTAAAAGTAAAAAAAAATAGAAATCAAAAAATTGTAAAAATCGGTAAAAATTAGAAAACAGGAAATTTATAAAAAATTGGAAAAATAAAACTTTAAAAATAAAATTAAAATTAAAAAAATTCAAAAAGATCAATAAAAATTAGGAAAATTTAATAAAATCAAGGAAAATAAAAATTCAAAAATTCAAAAAAATAAAATGCTGAAATTGAAAACTAATAAATATCAAGAAAAAATAAATTTATGAATTCAAGAAAATAATAATAATAAAAAAAATAAATTATACAAATTGATTAAAAAATAAGAAAAAAATTGGAAAAAAAAGAAAACCATAAAAGTGGAAAAATTGGCAAAAACCCATGAAATTGACAAAAGTTTTGAATCCAAATCTCTAGGAGAAGGATCTGAACCCGGACATCTGAACGCTTATATGTCTACCTGAACACCCAAGAGGTTTGGGTCAAGTACTTTTCATTTTCAATTTTAATATTTTGATATTTTTATTTGTTTTCCAGCTTTTTATAACTTCCTGTTTTCTACTTTTTTATCGATTTTTACACTTTTTAAATTTTTTTTTCTTTTTATTATTTTTACTATTTTGTTAGTTTTAATCGATTTTTACTATTTATTTTTATTTTTATTATAAACTTTTAAATTTACAAATTTATTTTTATTTTGTAAAATTTCTGAATTTTATTTATTTTCTTATTTTTTCTGAATTTATATCAATTTTTTTTTAATATTTTTTTTTTAAATA
Source organism: Eruca vesicaria subsp. sativa (assembly GCA_932364175.1). Classification (NCBI taxonomy): domain Eukaryota; kingdom Viridiplantae; phylum Streptophyta; class Magnoliopsida; order Brassicales; family Brassicaceae; genus Eruca; species Eruca vesicaria. Next base: position 759,098 of record CAKOAT010552931.1, read on the forward strand.
AATCGCCACATCACCAATTTTTACCCACTAGTGAACAGTATCAGGTCACAATTTTTACGTGTGCAAAAAGTAAGTTAGTTCGATGTTTAATATGTTATTGTTATAAGTTTCATTGTTTAAAGTGTTAATAGCTGGACCACTTCCATAGGTTCTTTCTTGTCTGCCACGACTTCTCCCTCCTTGTTATCCACTTCAGAGGTCTCCACATCCATAGGCTCCTTAGCATCAGTCTTTTCACCCTCCTTGTTCTCCTTCTCAGCCTTTGCAATTTCTGCTTGCCCCTCATCCTTCTCACCCTCTTTGTTCTCCTTCACAGCATACTCTCCATTCTCCGCCTCTCCCTTCTTGTCAGCCTCCACATTCTCCTTAGCAACAGCCACAGCTTCTTGTGCCTCTTCGTCTTTCTCCTCAACAACAGCAGCCACTTTAGTGCAACCTTTACTGAGAGAAGAGCGTCTTTTCTTCACGGGAGGCTCTTTGTCATCAGGAGTGGGCGTTGTAGCCTTCATCTTTTGACTGATCCTTGCAGATCTCCTTGGAGTCTCCCCATTAGACCAATCAAAGTCAGTGATGTCCGGGTTCCCCGGATGAGCCTTGAGGTACTTCTCAAGCTGCTTGGGTGACTTGATCTTTTCACNCATAAGCGTTAAACTACAATATACCTACATGGATTTAACATAAGAGATCAAAACCAATCTCGAAACTAGTTATTACATTAAATTTCCCAAATCGAACATAAACCCATAAGAACACAAAGGAAACTTACTCAAAAGGGAAAGCAAATCAGACAAAACAATACCCTTTTTACACAGACATCAATTTGTAAAGAAATTAAAAAATAATTACAGCAGAACATTTTTTTTTAAAGAGGGAAGAACATTTCAATTTTAATATTTTGATATTTGAAGTTTAATTTGTTTTCCAGCTTTTTATAACTTCCTATTTTCTATTTTTTTATCGATTTTTACACTTTTTTTAAATTTTTTTTCTTTTTATTATTTTACTATTTTGTTAGTTTTAATCGATTTTTACTATTTATTTTTATTTTTATTATAAACTTTTAAATTTATAAATTTATTTTTATTTTGTAAAATTTCTGAATTTTATTTATTTTCTAATTTTTTCTGAATTTATATCAATTTTTTATCTAATTTTTTTTTTAAATAAATCGCCACATCACCAATTTTTACCCACTAGTGAACAGTTTCAGGTCACAATTTTTACGTGTGCAACAAGTAAGTTAGTTCGATGTTTAATATGTTATTGTTATAAGTTTCATATTTGTATACTATCTTAATACATCAAGTATTTTAAAATGGAAGTATATTCCAAAAGAAGATACCGTAATACCATTTGAGAAAAATACATCAACAACACCCGCAAATGATTTTTTTTTGTTTGTAAAAACACCCGTCAAATGTTCCTATAATGATAATTATAAGTTTTGGCACTACATCAACAAAAGCTTTAAAAATTTCTTACGTTCAGTGTCGTGGCCAACAAAAGTCCAGAAAGTTATAACGTATATCTCTGATCAGCTACTCATCCGAGGAAAAATAAAGAAAATAAATAAATTCAGCAATTAAAAAAATAAAAATAAATTTATAAATTCAAAAGTTTATAGTAAAAGTAAATAGTAAAAATCGATTAAAAGTAACAAAAGAGTAAAAGTAAAAAAAAAATAGAAATCAAAAAAATTGTAAAAATCGGTAAAAATTAGAAAACAGGAAATTTATAAAAATTTGGAAAAATAAAACTTTAAAAATAAAATTAAAATTAAAAAAATTCAAAAAGATCGATAAAAATTAGGAAAATTTAATAAAATCAAGGAAAATAAAAATTCAAAAATTCAAAAAAATAAAATGCTGAAATTGAAAACTAATAAATATCAAGAAAAAATAAATTTATGTATTCAAGAAAATAATAATAATAACAAAAATAAATTATACAAATTGATTAAAAATTAAGAAAAAATCTGAAAAAAAAAGAAAACCATAAAAGTGGAAAAATTGGCAAAAACCCATGAAATTGACAAAAGTTTTGAATCCAAATCTCTAGGAGAAGGATCTGAACCCGGACATCTGAACGCTTATATGTCTACCTAAACACCCAAGAGGTTTGGGTCAAGTACTTTTCATTTTCAATTTTAATATTTTGATATTTTTATTTGTTTTCCAGCTTTTTATAACTTCATATTTTCTATTTTTTCATCGATTTTTACACTTTTTTTATTTTATTTTTCTTTTATTATTTTTACTATTTTGTTAGTTTTAATCGATTTTTACTATTTATTTTTATTATAAACTTTTAAATTTATAAATTTATTTTTAGTTTGTAAAATTTCTGAATTTTATTTATTTTCTTATTTTTTCTGAATTTATATCAATTTTTTTTTAAAAATAAATCGCCACATCACCAATTTTTACCCACTAGTGAACAGTATCAGGTCACAATTTTAATAGATCTTCAACCTTGGAAGGTTCCTCAGTCTTCTTCTCCACCTTAGAGGTATCCACTTCCATAGGTTCTTTCTTGTCTGCCACGACTTCTCCCTCCTTGTTATCCACTTCAGAGGTCTCCACATCCATAGGCTCCTTAGCATCAGTCTTCTCACCCTCCTTGTTCTCCTTCTCAGCCTCTGCAATTTCTGCTTGCCCCTCATCCTTCTCACCCTCTTTGTTCTCCTTCACAGCAGACTCTCCATTCTCCGCCTCTCCCTTCTTGTCAGCCTCCACATTCTCCTTAGCAACAGCCACATCTTCTTGTGCCTCTTCGTCTTTCTCCTCAACAACAGCAGCCACTTTAGTGCAACCCTTACTGAGAGAAGAGCGTCTTTTCTTCACGGGAGGCTCTTTGTCATCAGGAGTGGGCGTTGTAGCCTTCATCTTTTGACTGATCCTTGCAGATCTCCTTGGAGTCTCCCCATTAGACCAATCAAAGTCAGTGATGTCTGGGTTCCCCGGATGAGCCTTGAGGTACTTCTCAAGCTGCTTGGGTGACTTGATCTTTTCACCCGTTGGCGCTTCAAACATCACTTTTTGAATCTTCGTTGCAGAACCAGTTTTCGTCTGATAAAACTGCAAACAAAAAACAAACAAA
>CAKOAT010552931.1:770595-822814 GCA_932364175.1 Eruca vesicaria subsp. sativa
CATAAGCGTTAAACTACAATATACCTACATGGATTTAACATAAGAGATCAAAACCAATCTCGAAACTAGTTATTACATTAAATTTCCCAAATCGAACATAAACCCATAAGAACACAAAGGAAACTTACTCAAAAGGGAAAGCAAATCAGACAAAACAATACCCTTTTTACACAGACATCAATTTGTAAAGAAATTAAAATATAATTACAGCAGAACATTTTTTTTTAAAGAGGGAAGAAGAAAGATAGATACCACTTTCTTCCATGGAGTAGGAGTTGGTATCTCAGTGCACATGAACTCTCCTATGTAGGTCATCTTCTCTCTCTCTCTCTTTCTCGCTCTATCTATCTCTTCAACCTGACACACAAACAAACTCTCTCATACTTCTCTTTTTAAAGAAAATTTAAGGTCTTCCTTTCCTTTATTGGTATGCTGCATTGTGATCCAAATAGATATGTATTTTTGCATGTTCTGGTCTCAGTATTGTTTTAATAAGATTATATTCTATATTTGTAATATGTTTCTTCTTCTAATAATATTTCATTCCTTCTTCTGTCAAAACAAAGATTTGTTTCTTACATTGTGGGGACAATGCTAGTTCAATGACAGACCTCTTTGAGATATCAACACGTGTTCTAGATTCACGGCGAATATTCTTTTCCTCTGTTTATTCCCACTCTATACTATAATGGCCCAAGCTCATGGGCCATAATACTTTGCTTGAGATTTGTGTGTGTGTATGTCTATCACATCAGTGTGTGTGATTGGGACAGAAGAAGCACGACATGTCTCTGATTGAGATACAATTCAGTAATCTACATGATAATAGCCCAAGTTTATCAGCCCAGATACATGATAATGAAGCAGAGCTTAACCCTTAGCAAAGAATTAGAATATGTTAGGAAATGTCATATCAACAGATCACCAGGAGGAGGTACAAGTCAAGACAAGAGAGACAGACAAGACATGTGACACTTGTCTTAGAATTGAGATACTGATTGGTGGTCTCAAATCCACATATCATTAGACTGAAAGATGGTACAACAAAGAGATTTTTCTCATTTAGGATGAACATTTCCGGTTTTCTCCAACAATTTCCAAGTGAAAGATGGTACTACAACAAGGGACTTCAGAAACCGAAACCAAAACCAAAACAAAATAATCGGAAATGTCCGAACTAGTGTGTGTGTATGTGTGTATGTCTTTCAAGTCTTGTTCATCAGTCATATAGACCATCTTGTTCCCAAATCTCCACTAGAAAATCCACCATCTCCTGTTTACATCAACAGCAACAAACAATCAACCGACCAGGAGTTTCCCTTAATGCCAGAGAGTTTGATTAAAGTACACTTACATTGAGAGGAATGGGTTGGGTAAATAACTTGTTGCTCCCAAGCAAGCTATCATATGATGCTGCGTTCCAACTGCAAATAAATAAAACGTTAAGCATCTTCAGTCTTTTAGCTTTGGCTTTTAAGGAGACAGACAATAATGTGTAATGAAAGCAACTCACTTTATCTTAGCTCTTTGCTTGCGTTCCGGTGAGTCACTGCCTCTTTCCTTCCCCACCCAACGCTCCCTTGTCTGATTCCAAAGAAGAAGACCTACATACACACACACAGAAGACCCACCTCATTATCTAACCATCTCAAACACACAAAATCCGCAAAGGGAAAAGTTACCTTGGTTTACAAACTCAGGAGGGGGATTTAAGTTTCTAGAAGCAGACTGAGAATCAAAAGTCTGGTTGGATGATGACAAGCTCCCCTGAGAAGGGAAGGTGTTGTTGTCCATATCAACAGTGCTTGTTGACCAAAAATCTTCAGAAACGGCTCTCGGATGTTTCTTTTGAGCTATGGAACTAAAATGTGGAGGATCCTTCAGAGTTTCAGTTTCTCTGCTGCGTTCTCTGTAGCAAGCCGCACAGCCACTGCTCTGTTACAAAACCACACAGACAACTTCTCATCATCTCCCAACACACATCCTTTTTTAGTTTCAAATTGATTATGTAAGCCCAAAAAGCTATATTAGCTAGGGTTTATCACAAATCTGAATCAATCAAACACAAAATGTTCTGCATAAAGACAAAAACAGAAACTGGAAGGAGAATCTCACCCCATTGATTGAAATAAACGATTTATTAACCCAGAAGCTTCGATAGATCTGCAAGCTCGAGACTTTCAATGACCCTTCATGATACAGAGAAGAACCAATCAACGTATGTCTCTAATCAAGAATCTATGGATTAGTAAATAACTTACCTTATGATAAAATCTCCTTTGGTTATAATAAAGTCGCTTCCTTTTTCTGAAAATCGACAGCTTCTTCACGAAGAAGAAGAAGGGCTTCCTCTGCCCTTACGTTTTCTCTTTTTCCTTTTGCTTTGAAATGATTTGCTTGATCAGACAAGTTATCATTCATCCCTGTCGCTCCTGCCGTTATACGGTTTGTTTACCCCTGGCTCTAAGGCTATTCTTGTCATTTTAAATAACACAACAAAGATCAAGAACTTATTACAAAATTTTAATAATTGAAGAATCTATAGACAGTATGTCTTGTAAGTAATTATGTAGATCGTCTTGTAATTATGTAGATTGTGTGTTTGGTGAACTGATAATTGAAAGTCAATAATTAATAATCGAGTGGATTTTCCATGCCTTCTCCATTGGCATACTCATCATACATTACATGCAGCTTGTACTCATAATTTATTATAAACGTTGTTTTAAAACACATTTAATATAGTATAAACTTTTTATCATTGTATTGAATGAATCAAATAAGCTGGAATCAATATCAAGCATATCATGATAAAAAGAATGGATAGCCATTTTGTAAGAAGAATATGATTCGTTTTTGTGTAGAGTAGATGTCAACTCTTAAGTATCAAGAAGATGCTTCAAGAAGCTTGCTTCAAGAGGAAGAAAATTCATGTGCAGCAGCAGCAACATTTCTTCCATCTGTAGCAGCAACACAAGTAAACTTTGCAATTTGAAAACCCTGAAAACAACCAAGAGCATACGGAACTACACTTGTTATTATTCGTTTTCTCCTTCACCTTCTCCTTCTTGTTCTTTCTTGTCTTCTTTCTCTTCTTCTTGCTCTTTTTCTCCACAACAGGAAGGGTAATAGATTGAGGTTTCGGCTGCGCTTGGTATAACTGAGCAAAACTGACCGGGTATGAGTAAGCTGGAGGAGTTGGTGATGATGATGACGACGACTTCTCTTGATTTACGTCAATACTCTCCACCGACGACGATGTCTCTTTCTTTTTCATCACATGACTTATCTCCTCTTCTTCTGGATCCTCATACTTGATTTTCAGAGACGGTGAGTAAGCTAAGAACTCACGGGACATCAAAAGAAGATCTTCAGGGTTTAGATTACTCTGACGAAACGCGTCAAAGTTTGACATTCTCAGACTAAACAATGAATCGTCACTCCAGTTCAAATCCTTACCCTTCTTGCCAAACACCGACGCTGGGATTCTCTCAGGGTCGTAAGGCGACCCTGGTTGGAACTTGGAAGGTGGAGACGGAGCAGGCTGCATCGTTACATGAGTTAGACACGACATTTCAGAGCCTCGTGAAGAAGCTTTCATAAGTTTCCCTTTCTGATCAAAAGATGTTTGGGATGCTTTCATGTTTATCTCTATTGCTTCTTCCGACAACGCACAAGAAGAGGAAGATAGTGAAGAAAAGGATAGAGATGATGACGTTAGGAAGATTTCCCTCCCGGGTTTTGAACCTCTTGGACCAGTCATTTGTATGTACTCTTACGAGACGTGGGATGAACACTAGTAACTTTGTTTTGGTGCTTTTTGAGTTCGGCCTATAGCATTGTTATCAGATTCAATTTGTGGAGAAAAGAGAAAACAAAAAGGAACATTTTATTATGGAGACAAATCTGAAAGTGATAAAAGAAAGAGATTACAAACCAAACAAACAGCCTTCAATTTAGTAAATGGATGTTGATCAGTTCAATAACAGATGACCGTTGATCGGTTGAATAAACATTTTTTTTGGTGGTTTCGAAAGACGTTAGCAAATGACTCAGACCAAACTTCTATTTCTGGGTTAATTTCACCTGCCCTTCGCGCCATTACTGTTAAACCTAACTTGTCTATGCTGGGCGTCTGTTTATGTGTATGGTTAATGTTAATACATCGGTATGGCCCAGTTTAGGCCCATATTAACTTAAGCGAACACGTCATAATATCTATTTTGCCTTTAGGTTGAAAACACCTTTGGCTTCTTGTCAAATATGTTCCTCGTTATTTGGATGTTTCAGAAAATTCAACCACGTGATTTTCGTGTTCCAAAATATTTAAGTGAGCTTATGTTCAAAATATCCAGCATTTATTTTTATTTTATAAGTTGATAATATATAACCATGACGCATATATGCATGTGTCTATAGGATTATAGCCACGAAAGATGGGTCTTACTTCAGAAAGTTTCAGCTGAGGGATTCAAGATTTAATACTAAGAACATCATTATTTCATTTTTTTTTTTATGGATTGTTTAGTCACTTTTTGTGTGTGGATTCCATCAAAAGCATAATCAACTATTTCTAAATATGTTAAAATAAATAACTGATTTAGAGTGTTGCTTGCACTTTGCACTGTTCGTGGACTTCGTATAGCGGTATGTAATTAGTTTAAAAAAAAAAAAATTTACAAACCAAAAAAAAAAAATTAAGGATAATGATGCTCTCACATATCCAAATATTACAATATGATCAATATCATCCATCACTCTATATATAACTACACAAGTCGACAACAAAATTAAATAACTAAAATATGTTAAGGGTCATATAATTGGGAAAAAAAATCACATGCAAGATCCAACAAATACGAGAATTAATGAAGAGACTGTAATGATGAAATAACGGGTGACGAGACTCATGGAAGTGGGGACCCTATACGATAACCAGCCAATCATAACCATATTAGAAATTTAGAACCAAATCAACATAAATGTATAGTATTCATACCATATTATCTATTTAAATATAAGCATACATCTGTTAAAAATGATTGCTCAAAAAATCAAAACGAAATAGATATGAGATTGACATCCTTAATTTGGACACAACCCAACAGTTAGGGCTTATGCAGAAGCTATTGTAACCAATTAAAATATCTTTTACAGAACCTTCTACTAATTGCACAATATACATATTGATATTGTATATGGACCACGCTTTCTTATTTTTTGTCCTTTCTTTTACTTTTAACTTGTTCTTGTGATGTCATGTGTTATATTTGATCGCGAGTGGACAACCACTTTTCCCAGCGCTTGTTACATGATATTTAGCTTCATGTGGCAATGTTTTTCGATTATTAATCTTCTAAAATATTAAAAATAAAGTTTACTAACATTTACGAGTTACGAGTCTTACGACCTAACCGAGGCTTGTATCTAGATCGATACATAACATTTGGGTATAATATTTACACTATCTCCAAAATGTCACGAAAATTCCAGGCATGTGCAGATGTAGCATTTTGAGAGGCGTTCCGGGTAGTAAGCCAGGAGATTAGTTTATTATTAGCTATTCAAAGATGTGATCTGCGTTTTCTTGAAAAAAGAGGAGATGATTGATTACTTGTAAGAGCCTTTAACAAAAAAAAAACATTTACATTAAGTTGCAGAGATTTTCATGTATATATGTGCATAGGACGATGGTTAGTGTTGGTTGTTACCGAACATACCAGTATGTTAATAAAACATTAATATATAAAACATTAGTTGCCACTCCACCTTAATCATCAAAATTTGCAAATAATGGTGAACACAAAAAAGGCTTATACGTACGTATGAAGTTGTATATACAAATATAAGCAAGCATCAAATTAAACGGAGAGGGGCGTAGTACGTACCTAGCTATGTCTGGACAACTGATTAGGATGTACGTAGCTATGCTAAATACAATGTACAAGGCCATGTGATGCTTGTATAACTTGTGCCTTTTCTACATATATATACGAATATACGACCCAACCTTTGAAATTTAAAATCGTTTTACCCTTATGTCATCTCTTAACATTAGCAATCACTCGGTACCAACAACCCCAACTAAATTCTCACATTCTCTCTCTCTAATAGAATAGCCAGTGTACGTAATATCTAATAAGAGTGAGAACAAGTACAAACCTTTCATCCACCAAAATTTAACCTATGTATATAAATATATATCCGTTACCATTTACCAAACATCCATCATGCATATATTACTCGTCATCAAGATTTTCAACTCTTCTCTCTGACAAAAACACAGAGTAAGTAAGAATGGTACAGACGAAGAAGTTCAAAGGTGTCAGGCAACGCCATTGGGGTTCTTGGGTCGCTGAGATTCGTCATCCTCTCTTGTACCATTCTTCTTTCTTACCATTTTTTCTGCGTTGTTCATTTATTTCCCCTTTCTGATTCATTCAAGTACACAACCACACACACACACACACAAACATATATATATATATATATATATATACATGCTTTCTATATATTTTTGTAGCTTCTTAATTTGGTGAACTTATTCCTTATATTCTATAAAACATGCATGATGAATGAAAACAAAAAGGAAAAGGAGGATTTGGCTGGGAACGTTTGGGACTGCGGAGGAAGCAGCAAGAGCCTACGACGAGGCCGCCGTTTTAATGAGCGGCCGCAACGCCAAGACCAACTTCCCTCTCAGCAACAACATCACAGGAGACACATCTGAGAGCAAAACCGACGTTTCAGCCTCTGCATCTACATCACTCTCTTCCAGCCTCAGCGCCAAACTGAGGAAATGCTGCAAGTCTCCTTCGCCATCCCTCACCTGCCTCCGTCTTGACACGGCCAGCTCCCACATCGGCGTCTGGCAGAAACGTGCCGGTTCCAAGTCTGATTCCAGTTGGGTCATGACGGTGGAGCTTGGCCCCGCCGGCCCCTCACAGGAGCCTACTTTAAAAGCTTCACTTGATGATGTTGGTCCGGTCACTGAGGTTGGCGGCGGCAGAGAAGAAGAAGGTGTAATGGACGAGGAAGAGAAGGTTGCTTTGCAAATGATAGAGGAGCTTCTCAATACAAACTAAATAATATTTGCTTATAAATAATATAAACCTATTTTACAGCTGATTTACAGCCATAACTATCAATTATACCCTAATGTTCTATATATCGTGTTTATATTTACAAGTGTTATACTATATCTTGTATCCTCATTTGTGTCCAATAAAGTATTAGTATTTGTAACTACAATCTAGGAACCTTTTTCCTTTAGTTTGCATTCTCTGGTAGTCTTCTAATTACTTTTACATAAAATTAAAATAAAATGATGTTACATAGTACTTAACAAATTTATAACAAGAGTACATGCAATTTACAGCAAAGTTGAATTTGTCTCTGGTTAAATCAGACAGACTTTCTAATTAAACTTGTATGTGATATAAACTACGTCTATAATGAGTATATAATACAGAGAAATTGAATAGTTGGTTAAGTTAGGTTTGTAATGTATCATGTATCCCCACAAACACATTAATATCATTCAGATTTTAGTTAAACTGTATAATTAATGAAGACAATTCAAATGATACTTGATTCCCAGGAATCTATCCTAACAGAATCTCGAGTGAAGACATTTGTTAATTTTAACCTAACTGATGATCGTATAATATAAACGCAATAGCAAATGTTATTTATTGCCCAAAATGTTTTTTAGTTCTAATTTATAGCCTAGATTTCACACTACGACATTATATATTGAATCTTTATAGTGGGTATATCATGTATGAACATAGTTAAATTCGGAATAGTACGTATGATTTAAGATCACAAGACCATCAAATGAATCATGAATTCATGATGAGTAATGATGGTAACTTTATAAACTGTACTGTATACAGAAGATCGATATATTCGCGAGGAGTTGTATAGAAGATGCTTACCACAAACAAAACGACTATTCATCTAGCATATATAAATTACAAAACGTTCATTGTCTAACCAAGAGAGGAAGGTGCAATAACTAAAAGCCAAAGGATTTCGATTGGTCATAGACGTGTATACATCTTTCATTTCATGAGTATTATATTTACAAACAAATAAATATATATGAACAACTTGTTGTGACAAGATTGAGGATCAAGGACTATATGATTGTATCCTTAAACCTTCCAAATCAACGATGTTTGTTGTCTAACCAAATGTGTACGCTTCATCATAAGTAACTTTTTTTGGATAACCAATCAGATGGCAACTTGGAAGTGTGTGTATATAACGACGTTATGACTGAATTTGAAAGACTGTTGAAATACAAACGTGAAAAACTGGGACGAGTTTATTAACTCAAGTTTTAACTAATACGTCAATTAACTTTGAATGGACCATAGAAAAAGAAGAAAAGAGTAGAAGTGTTAATAATAAGGAATTGATAAAGTTAGGATTCTTTAACTTTCAAATAGTACAAAAGTCATAACGAATTAGGTTAGTGAATAGCATCAACTTCCACTTCAACAGTAGCTTGTTGGTACTTGTTTGTGCTCATCTTTATGACTTGTCCTCTTTTCACTTTAACTTGCACTTAACCATTTCATACTATTTAATAAAACTTTCGTTTTCTTTTCCCAAACTAACGAATTTGTTAATAAGTTTACACAAAGAAGAAAATGGTTACAGCATACAATGAGTACAAGTTGTGTGGAAATGAATAATGAAGGTATAAACAAGAAAGAAAAGTGGTGGTGTCTACTTTCTCTTGATAGATCTGAAACAGTGACATAACTGACCTATCATTTTCTTAAGTATCAACAACACCTTCTTTTCCCCAAATATAACTTAACCATCAAGTCATGTGTAATTATGCATCCTACCATCTTTTAAAAAAAAAGAAAAAAAACAAAGTAACAAGAAAGTCACAAAGTGGTTATTTTCAGTACACAAGAATTAATCGGGGTAAAAAATAACAAAAGCTGGACTCTGGAGGACGACATTGACAATAACTGGAATCCACGAATAATTAGTTTTAAAAATATTCGAACTAACGAAATTACCAAAAAGCCCCCCTATCAATTTTTTCAAGTTGAAGAGAAGTAGAAGAAGAGATCGAGACGAAGAAGAAGAAGAAAGCATAAAAAGAAAGGAAATCTCGCAGAGGAAGGAAGGAAGGAAGGATCATGATCCTTGCCGTGTTGTTCGCAAACTCCGTAGGAAACGTTCTGATCGAAAGGTTTTCGCACTTTTCTTTTCATCACTTTTCGCAATTTCAATCGCAAAACTTGTTGGCTTGAATCTCCAGAGATCGAAATCGAGCTATTTGATCTTGTTAATGTATCGAATAGGGTTATGTAGTTGTTAATTTCCAGATTAAAGGTTTGAGAGTAAACTTAGAGCTTTGAGAGTAGATTATTTATTTTATTTGAATTGATTTGAGACTACATTTATTGGAAGCAATTGATTCTTTTGTTGCAGGTTCAATGGAGTGCCAGCTGAGGAACGCCTGACCTGGCGATCTTTCTTGGTTAAATTAGGAGCTGAGAATCTCAAAGGCGTTAAAAACGAGGAGCTTCTTGTCGCCTGCCACAAGTAACTATACATCTACTCTCTTTTCTTGTGGATTAATTTGTCTATGGAATTAACAGAGATTTTATATTTTTGTGGCAGGTCGGTTTATATAGTGTACACAATGTTAGGGGATGTTAGCATCTTCCTTGTCGGTAAAGACGAGTACGATGAACTTGCTTGTAAGTTGTAAGCCTCTCTCTCTTTATAGATCAGTGATTCATTTTAGAGCTTTGATTGAGTCTTTGTTGTTTATATGTGATGCAGTGGCGGAAGCTATCTTTATCATAACAGGGGCTGTGAAAGACATATGTGGGAAGCCTCCAACGGAGAGAGTGTTTTTGGATAAATACGGGAGGATTTGTTTGTGTCTTGATGAAATCGTTTGGAATGGACTTTTGGAGAACACTGACAAAGATAGGATCAAGCGACTCATTAGATTGAAACCTCCTTCTGAGTTTTGATTTTCCCTCCAAGTCTAACTACTCACACATTCTGCTTCTAGTCTATTAATCAATATGTTCTCTGTCATTTGTTGAAACTTGAATCACTTCTTTCTATCAAATACTTTACTATTCGATACTGTTGTTGTTTGATTGATCAGACATAAAGCAATTTAGTGTGGTGATGGTTATTGAATCTTAACTTGAACATTTTCGCTAGTTAGCTGGTTGTAACTGTGAAGCTCGTTTTTGACTGTGAGGAGTCTGGCCTTGTTCTGCTAGAATCAGAGTGAGACCCTGACAAGGTTTTCAACATCTTTAAAGCCAATCCCGTAGAACAGCTTGGTCACTGAAAAATATACAGTTTCTCTACTATCTGGGGCAAGTCGGGCTGATTGTATATATAGTGGACATGCTTGAGCATCAGAGGACTCTTCCACGAGATAAGCGTGAAGGTTTCAGTTCCAGGAGGCTTTTAGATGGAAATCTAACACTCAAAACAACTGTATTCAAGATTAGTTGTGTTCCGATGCCACTTTATTCTGCTTGTCAGGTTTCCATTTAAAAGCCTCCCAGGATTGTAATATGCTATTTTTAGTTGTAATCTCTAGCTGGAGAGCAAATTGGTAAGGGAAAAGTGAAGACCAAACGATATGGTATGCTGGATAAAGCTAGCTCTAGGGACCAGTCAAACTGCATATCAATCAATCAGTTCATGTTGTTTCCATCTTCCGGACAAACCAAAAGCATTTTCCATATAGAAACGGTTTTGGTTTCTTCTTTAATAAATAACTCAAATATCCAGTTCAGAGCCTTTCCTGCTACCGTAAAAAAAAAAAAGATAAACGTATCAAGCTGTCTGAATCTTAGACGCTAGTGGCTTGATTGCTTGTAAGGAAGAATAAGAGAAACTGAAACTTCCTTGGCAACTTGTGGACACTCCTACATCGTGAAATACATTTTACAGTTTTTATAATCTTTTTTTGAACAAATTACAGTTTTTATAATCTTTTTTTTTTGTCACAAAACTAACTTCATTCATTCAACTTAGTTAGGTGGAGGAAATAACTCCTCCCCAACCACCTCTTGTTCAAACAAGGACAGAGTGTCCCTTGCCATTACATCAGCCTCAGAATTTTCTAAACGAGGAATCCACACAAAGACAACATAATCAAAAGACATCGCCATCCAGCTTATATCTTCCACAATTCCATAAAGCTCTAGGGGTGGTTCCTTCTTGTTAATTGCCTTGATTATTTGAGCAGAATCAGATTCAAACCTTACTTCTTTAATCCCTAAGCTGCGACAAGCCATTACATCATCTCTGAGTGCCAAACTCTCTGCAATTAGCGGCGAAGAAATGAAGCAGGTGCTTCGCTTTCCTTCCACAGTTTTTACAATCATTTTAGGAATTTTTTATTGTTTTGTGCTGCCCATTTACATAAAAGAACAGAAGGTTTAAGCTTATTCATTTGATTGTCCCTACCATTTGCTTGTGGAAAATGTATTCAAATATGAATGCGGTATGCACTAGTAGTTGTTTTGATTAGATATTATGGACAAAACTATTTAACTAAAATTTGAAAACGAAAGAAACATGTTAAAAGAGCTTTGTATAATCTTGAAATGGATTCCATATCGGCCCTTCGTCAAGGGAAAAGGTTGGCTATATATAAACTAATAGTATACATTAAAAATTAGAAAGTGTCCAGTGGTGTTTCTTGTTTTTTGAAAGTAAGTGACAAATCCACACTCACTAAAAATAAAATAATTGGTTTTACAAGCTATTAACGTACACATTGTTTTCACTCTCTTTCCCAGAATAAAGTTTGATATAATAGCAGATTTTAAGGGTATGAAACTATAAAATGTGATCATAAAACCATGCGAGATTAGGAAAACGTAAAAAAATAGGCTAAAAATCTAAAGGGGTTCAGCAAGTTTTTTTTTTCCAAACAGTATATAATACATGTGTTTTTTACTCTCTCTGACTTGTAATGTTAACTCTCGTATCCATTATTTCTAAAAAGAAAGTTTTCATTTTCATTTATTGACAATTTTGACTCTCCATTATCAAAACTAATAAAACGAACAAAACATAAAACTAGGATTGATCTTTGGCTAAAACTCATGAATTGATCATTTTATTGGCCAGAATTTACAATGCAGTATAAATGCTTGAATTTGAAGCTTATTAGTTTATAGTTTTGTTACGTACATAGTGTCATTTTACATTTCAAATTCAAACATTATATACTGCACCTGTAAGTTACTAAGCTATATATGTTTAAAATATTCAATAACTTTGACGAAAAGCATTTTCATCGACCAGTTTTCTATTTTGAACTACTCAATAATAAATGTTTAGTATTTTAATATAGTTTAAATAAATAGTTAAATCTTAATTTCGTTTTAAAAACTATTCATTAGATGTTTAAAGATTCTCATTATTTTTAGTAGTGTTTCAAATAAGAACTGATCTTCAACTTCTATTTTATTTTTTGATACTCTATGAGAACAAATTCCCCATAGAAAATGCTATAGCCAACAAAAAAGACAGCTATATAAAAGAAAACTTTCGAAAAACAAAAAAAAAGACAACAAAAGACACATGTTTGGTAATTGCTGACGTGTCCAGTATGATCTCAGTCTTTGTTTAGTAAAAGGAAAAAGAGGATAAGTTGTGATTGTCCGAGTCAGCTTGTTTGGGTTCTTACATATCGAACTCATCCTGCCATTGGGGGGTTCTCAACATTTTATCACCAAATTTCACATATTTGCACCTTTCTTTTTACCAAACACATCATTTATATTATTCTATGTCGTAGTTGGTATTATGTAGTAGCTAGTTCTTCTTCATCACATTCCTAATTACTTTCTAATCATTTCTTTTACGTAGTATAAAAGATTACTCGATCATGACTTGCATTTGTTTAACAACATATATATCTTCTTTTCACCATCGTCCATTATTTTCATTTGTCCTATTTTTAAATCTTGTTAAGTTTATATTATCTAAACCAGCTAAATAAAATAAAATGTGTTAGAAGACCTACTTTTGGCACGTTTAAGTATGAATAATAAATTTCTAAAAACCCTAAGTTGCCATTTGCTTAGAGGCCTTCTATAAATACAATATCATGGCCAAGTCTTTGATTATCAGATAAGTTTTCCAATATACATTCTTTCTACACATCTATATATACACTCACAGCTACTTATATAGTATTCTGCAAGGTTGCACTATTTTCTGTCCTTATGAGTTTTCTTGGTAAAATGAAGGAAAACGCAGTCAACCCTCTCCGTCTCACATCACTGAACCATGTATCTCTCTTGTGCCGATCCCTAGAAGAGTCGATGAATTTTTACCAAAACGTGTTAGGGTTCTTCCCGGTTCGAAGACCTGAATCTTTAGATTTTGAAGGCGCTTGGTACCCTCTCGTAGTTATCTTTTTATTAATATATGTACATGTTTGAAATTATGATTAAGTTTACATAAAACTATAAATGAGTTAAAAATTTGTATCTTCTTTTTTGGGTTAGGTTGTTTGGACATGGAATTGGAATACACCTCTTGCGTTCCACAGAGTCTGAAAACCTTCCGAAGAAAACTGCGATTAACTCCAGAGATAACCATATCTCTTTTCAGGTTATTTTTTTTTCTTTTGAGCAGTTTAAAACCTGAAACGTAATTTAGGTTAAACAATCCATAATTTTCTTTGAAAAACATAATTTAGGTGCACACAAGCTCAGTAATCCCTTAAGATAAAGAATGTACAGTAGAGTTTAATGTGAGTTATAACTTTGAAAGAAAGAAACTAAATGTATGAGGCAAGCTATCGTTAGGAAAGAACAAGCAAAATGTTAAAATAGGAGAAAAAAGGACAATGGAAGGTGGGATTTTTATAGGTCAAAGTTTTGGAAGGTATATTCCAATCACTGACAACAAAACATTTAGTTTTAAGAATAGAAACATCCTTTTCTTTCATACTTTGTGTAATATTATATATAGCTGTTGCTCTGTTTTGGGCATATATAATATGGTTATAGCTGCAAATTTCGTGTAATTAAGAAGACATGTTGATTGTGGAAATGTAGTGCGAGAGTATCGGGGCAGTGGAGAAGAAGCTTGATGAAATGGGAATAAAGTATGTGAGGGAGCTAGTACAAGGAGGAGCAATCAAAGTGGACCAGCTCTTCTTCCATGACCCTGATGGCTTCATGATAGAGATCTGCAATTGTGATAGCATCCCTGTTGTCCCCCTCGTGGGAGGAATGTCTCAGTACTGCTCAAGAGTCAAACTTCATCAGAAGGTGCAACCACAACCACAGATTAATTAAGATCCACCCTTAGCTATCTCCCTTATTGTTGTGTGTGTTTTGTGTGCGTATGTACTTTGGGTTTGTTTGATTTGGGTGTAATGAATAAGAGACCGGTCGACGGGAATCAGTGAATGTGATTCCGAACGATCATTCTCCCAGCTTTTCTTGGTATATGATATAACCACCATGAGATTAATGTTACATATAATGTTTTAGTTGGTTTATGTTTTTCTCCTGTGTTGTGTGTGTTTGATTTTGGATGTGATGAATAAGAGACCGACGTGAATCAGTGAATGTGATTCCCCTCGAGGAAATGATCATTCTCTCGATTTATTTTTCATATAATGTTTCTAAGAGAATATTTTAAAATAAAATTGCATAATAAAAAAGTGTTATTGAAAGTAGGCCACGTGAGAGCATGTTCTCGATGGATTGGAGTCGCTGGAGAAGAAGCTGCTTTCTGAATTTTGTGATGAAAGCTTCTGCGCACTGGTTTATTTCCATGGATTGCTTCCTCTCTACCTTCTTATTCCTCGTCTCTCTATTCTCCAATAACGATGTTAGTAGTTACATAACCACTTCCTTGTGCCAAACTCATCTTCACAGTGTTCTTGTTGTCTAAAATATTTTAAGATAAATATAATTTGCAACAGATTATATATAATCTTATATGTTAAAATAAATAAATTTATTAACACATGGTTCATTTACGGTTGACCCAATATGCTGGTGACAGGGATTTTTTCTTTTCAGTGTCCTATTGGGATTTAAAACGTTGTATATATAATACAAGTGTTTTATTCTCTCCAACTCGTCTTGTTAACTGTCATATCCATTATAGAAAGTTTTCATTATTCACAATTTAGACTCTCCAATTCTCCATTATCAAAAGAATAAAACGAACAAAACATATCATAAAACTAGGATTGATCCTTGGCTAAAACTCATGAATTAAGAATTTTATAGGCCAAAACTGAAAAATACTTTTAGAACACTAATATCAATTAAGTTTTTTTTTTTTGTAATTACAGTTAAGATCAGTTTTACGTGACTTAGACGTTACTCCTTCTGTTTCAAAAAGATTAACATTCTAGAAAAATATATGTTTCAAAAAGATATATTTTTTTATATTTTTAATGTATAATTTAATGAAAAATTGTAGATTTCAAAAAAAATTAATTGTGTTTTTTGAAATTTTATTGGTTAGAAAATATAAAAGATTGTTATCTATAATAAATAATGCATTAATTGGTAATTACAATTTTATGTTTTTTTAATATGTGAAAACTAAAACATTTAATATGTGAAAAACTAAAACATTTAACTTTTTGAAACAAAGAACCAAATATTTTTTAACCGAGGTAAGAAGCTCATTTTAGTTTGTAGTTATGTTTCCTACATAGTGTCGTTTTACATTTCAAATTCAAACATTATGTTTACGTGTAAGTTACTAAGTTATATATGCTCAAAATATCCAATAAATGTGTCTAAAAGTGTTTCCATCGATCAGGTTTGTAAGTTAGATTACTTAATAAGAATTTTTTAGTATTTTAATATAGTTTGAATAAATAATTAAATCAAGGCTAAAGTAGTTTTGACCTTGTTTTATTGTATTGGCTTGTAACTGTGGCTTTTTTTTATGTGAACGTTTGAGAGTAGATAATGGTCAGTTTTTAGTACCAAATCATAAAAACCATTGATCTTTTGCAGGTTCACCAGCATGTCATTTGTTGAATCACTTCTCCTATATAGTTTGCTGTTGTTTGATGATCAGACATGAAGCAATTTAGTGGATATGCTTGAGCATCAGAGGATTCTTCCCCAAGCTAACCGTGAAGGGTTTAATTCCAGGAGGCCTTTTGATTTGGCCCAACTATTTTTTTAATTAAGAATGCGGTATGACTAGTTGATTCGTTGGAACAAAACTATTTAACTAAGATTCGAAAACGATGGAAACATGTTCGCAGCTTTATTTATCTTGAGTTGGATTCCAGAGTTATGATATCGGCCCTTCGACAAGGGAAAAGGCTGGCTATGTGCAAAGTAATCCAGTTTTGGTGTTCACTGAAAGTAAGTGACAAATCCACACTCACCGAAAGATAAAATAACCATTTTTTATCAATGAGCTGTTGGTTAAAAAGTGTTTAGTAGATCCTCATCACTCGGATTTATTTTTTACTGAGAGTGACTAATTACATTGTTTGAATTCCTAATAAAAAGTTGAAATCATATTTTTTTCTTTAGCAAAAAAAATAATAACCATTTTAAAGCTATTAAAGTGCCAATATTTGTCACAAAGAAAAAAACATGCTGATGTTTCACTTCTCTGTTCCAAAACAAAATTTGATATACTGTAATAATATTTCTTTCTATGCTATTTGTGTAATAAAATATGTTTTGATTCTATCTTAAAATATATCTAAGATTCTAAATAGTGGTGTGGAACTAAAGTTTAAATATATAATTATTAGGATTAGCACTATAAAGATTCTTGGGGTATTTTAATTTGGTTAAGAAAGAGAAACGAGTATAAAGATTCTTATGGGTAATGAATTTTCAACTAAATCTGACATTTCTGTCTTTTTATTCTTTTAGATATCTTCAACTTTTCAACTTTTTGGGTAAGATGTTAAATTAAAATTTCAAATTTCCCATTGAGAATTTTCTAAGATAAATTATATATTTAGTTCGTCTATAGCCAACCCAAAGTATTGC
Organism: Eruca vesicaria subsp. sativa; assembly: GCA_932364175.1. Lineage (NCBI taxonomy): Eukaryota > Viridiplantae > Streptophyta > Magnoliopsida > Brassicales > Brassicaceae > Eruca > Eruca vesicaria. Next base: position 787,629 of record CAKOAT010552931.1, read on the forward strand.
AAAGCATTTTGTATTTGGGACAACCAAATCTGTACAGTCAACACAAGACCAAAGTCTATATACACAAGACAACAAAATACGTACGTTTGGAAATGCTGGCGTCTCCATCCAATATGATCTGAAATGTTAAAAACATGAAAGTTGTTTTGTTTAGTTAAGGAAAAACCGATAAGTTGTGATTGTTCGAGTCAGCTTGTTTGAGTTCTTACGTGTTGAATTCATCCTGAAGGGTTGGTTCTCAACATTTTGTAACCAGCTAACCTCCCAATTTTGTGAGATATCAAACAAAATTCAATATTGGAAATTTAGATAATTAGTGTTTAATATATAAAAAATGTCTAATTTTAATTAGTAGAAAATCTTATGGTCGAATGAATCTAGAAGTAAATTTATGTAGATTTTTCTCTTAAGTAACAAATGAACAATTTTATACTAATCGAAAAATAAAAAATTAGATATGAACTCTCACAATCCCAATAATTAATATCAAAACAGTATAATAAAATCTATCAATATACCAAAATATCTTTCAAATAGAAATATGACTTTTCGAGTTGGAAGAAGAGGGATATGGTAGAAACCAGTCACAAGATCATGGAATTTGTGTTCTTTAGTTTGATAAGAAGAATATGAGATATTAAACAAAGTCTTATATTAAATGTTTAGAAAAAAAATATTTATAATATAAAAAAAAAAATTCAATTCTAACTAATATGAAGTCTCTATGTTTCGCCTACTGTGCGGCTTTGCCGGTGGTGAGAAAATATAACCCTCTGTTCTGGTTTTGGCTTTTTAAAAAGATTGGGAGCCTTGTTGGTTTTTGGAGATAGGTTAATTACCCTTTGTATGGATGAACTCGCTATGTTTCGCCTAGTGTGCGGCTTTGCCGGTGGGCATCAGAGTCTTGTAATGTGTTTGAACTTCAGTTCACGTTAAATGTATTTCACAGATGAACAAAAAAAAAACTAATATGAAGTCTTTTTTAAATGAATAAATTTGTTTTATGCAAATCTGTCTTTTAAATCCAAAATAAAAATTTGTTAATAATCATATAATAAAGAATTAGACATGGGTTCTGCATATTTACACGTTTGTTTCCACCAATCATGTCATTTATTTCCATTCTGGTATGTTGTAGTTTGTATTATATGGTAGCTAGATGTTCTCCATCACATTCTTAATTACTTTCTTTTCATGTTTATTATTTTAGATTATCTTCATTTCGATCTTGAGCTGCATTTATTTAAGTATTATACATTACTTTCAACATCACCCATTTATATTCATTTGCACTATTTTAAGTTTCCAATATCTAAACCAACTATATAAAATATGATAGTATATGTAACAGTGGATAAGTATGAAGATTAAATATTCTAAAAACCCTAAGTTGCCATTTGGTTGGAGGCCTTCTATAAATACACATCATGGACAAGTGTACGTTATCCATTCAATATACCTTCCTTCTACAAATTATATATACACCCACACCGCTTATATATACACCCACACCGCTTATATATACACTCATAATATTGGTATTGTACGTTGATTGGTAAAATGAAGGAAAACGTAGGCAACCCTCTCCGTCTCACGTCACTGAACCATGTGTCTCTCTTGTGCCGATCCCTTGAAGAGTCGATGAATTTTTACCAGAGGGTGTTAGGGTTCTTCCCGGTTCGAAGACCTGAATCCTTAGATTTTGAAGGCGCTTGGTACGTACCTTTTCTTAGTTATCTCTTTATTAAGATATATGTCTGAAATTTTGGAAGAGTGTACATATATAAAACTCAGGTGATAAAACTATAGTGAGGTTTAAAATTGTATGTTTTTTTGGTTTAGGTTGTTTGGACATGGAATTGGAGTACACCTTTTGCGTTCCACAGAACTTGAAAAGCTTCCCAAGAAAACTGCGATCAACTCCAAAGATAACCATATCTCGTTTCAGGTATTTTTTTGCTTTTGTGCATTTTAAACTTTTTGCTTTTGTGCATTTTAAACCCCGAAACGTAATTTAGTTTAAAAAAAAAGATAATTTAGTTGTTGTTCTGTTTAGGGGGGACATGTATGATTTCTTTTTTTGTGCAAATTTTGGTGTAATAAAGAAGAACTGATAGTGTGTGGAAATGTAGTGCGAGAGTATGGAAGCAGTGGAGAAGCAGCTGGATGAAATGGAGATAGAGTATGTCAGGGAGATAGTAGAAGAAGGAGGTATCAAAGTGGACCAGCTCTTTTTCCACGATCCTGATGGCTTCATGATCGAGATCTGCAATTGTGATAGCCTCCCTCTTGTCCCCCTCGTAGGAGGAATGGCTCAGTACTGCTCAAGAGTTAAACTTCATCAGATGGTGCAACCACAACCGCAGACTCATATCCACCCTTAACTATCTCCGTTATAGCTGTGTGTGTTCTGTGTGCGTATATATTTACTTTGGGTGTGTTTGATCTTGGGTGTAATGAATAAGAGACCGACGTGAATGTGATTCCCCTTGAGGAAAGATAATTCTCCTTTCTTTTCTTATTATATGAAATAAGGGAATTAATGATTGCTTATATTGTTTTAGTTGGTTCCTAACAGGTCCCATAACGCCTATGTGCAATATATGTATCCGATTCTAAAGTGATTTTTCTGTGTGTGATTGTGACGAATCTACTTAAATAAAGTAATAAACACATGCCCGTAAGGCAATACGTACGTCTAAGAAAACAAAATATTACTGTATAACTATTTGTACTAGTATCGGATATTTATAGGTTTATGTAGAGAGAACTCTAGGGTTTACTGAGGTTTTCACATATTTAATTAGAAAATCCTATTCAAAAGGTATTTTCATCGGTTTGAATGATCTCTTATTTTTTCTTTGGATTTATCGAGTTATCACAGCAGACAAGTAAAATAATGGGAGCATTTCCTCAGTAAATGACATAAATTTTTTTTCCTATTATAAACTATGACATAAATTACGGGGTGAATTATCTATTTTCCCACGATACCATATAGTATTATGTTTCCATCAAACTATAATCTCATGTCAGATTCTAATGAATGAAAATTGCAAATATATATTTTATCTCGGATTAAAAAATTTAAACTTAATTATCCATATATCATGGTTTAAACTGGTTTAATATGAACCAAATAATTTAAAACTGGGTAAACCAAATAAAAATACAGTCTCTTAATCATAAATTGAATTGTTATAAATAAATAAATAAAATTTGTTACTTGCTGGAATAAAACTATAAAGTTTGATAAAAAGTTGCTTCTGTTTGAAATTTGATTTTGAGTTCAACTACTATATAACCAAAAGAGCAATCGACTAAGAACGGTGCTGAGCTGTTGATTCTAAAATCAGTCATCGGATTGTTGTGGTGGCTGGTCGCAACAGAACGGGAGAGACGTGGTGGCCTGAGACGCCGTGTTGAATAATTAATAATGTAGAATATATAATGTTTCAGATTGTGAGAGTATAGCTAACAAATTAATTTGTAATTTTGTGTTCTTCTTGTGTTATTATTAAGTAACCTTCTTTTCTGATTTTTGTCGACAAAGCACCAACTAGCAATATGCGTACTAGACGTTCGGAGTCAGCTAGATAATGTAAGAGATTATGTTTAAGAAACATAAATACTAAAAACAACATTATTCCTAAAAAAATGATTAAGGATATAATGTAAAATGGTTTAATCAGTCACTAAAACAGTAAGATATAACGGATCAAACAATTTTCAATAAAATTAAAATTACTATAGAAATATCATAATGTCTTACATTTTAAAACAGTAAAAACCGTCTAAAACATCAAAACTTATGAGATGGAGGAAGTATGTAAAATAATACACAAGTAATAATATATACATACATACAAGTGTGTATTGATAACTAGTTTTAAAGGCCACGGGATAGCATATTTTCGATGGATTCGAGACGCTGGAGAAGAAGCTGCTTTCTGAAATTTGTGATGAAAGCTTCTGCGCACTGGTCTACGTCCATTGATGCCTTCCTCTCTACCTTCTTATTCCTCTTCTCTGTAATAACGATGTTAGTAGTAACATTACCACTTCCTTGTGCCGAACTCATCTTCATAGTGCTCTTGTTGTTGTTCATCATGTATATGTAAGAAACTGTTTGTGTTTCCTGATTTATTTTGCGTGAATTGTTTGTGATATTTAAGATGCTCAGCAACCTATGTATTTATAGGGGGATTTTGATAAGACTTTGAAGGAAACGAGAAGACTTTACTCTCTACAGAAACCATATTTGAATGTTGAAGGAATAAAAAGGAATCTTGTATCTCACGTTATATACGCGACTAAGAGGAACCATCCTGAAACAAAACAAAAAAGGAATCTTGAAACTCAAGTTATGTACGCGACTGTAGAGGAATCATCTTGAAACCACCGCCTCTTTTTTTATTTGTCTTTTCTTTTTGTTAAATTTTCTGAAATGTGTTCTCTTTGAAAAACACAACTATGCTACCCAACACAGTGATTAGTTAATTTTATTACAACTTCTTTCTATATATCATATATACAGGGCCGGTCCTGGACACTGTCTCATGAAACATTTGCAACAGGCCCCAATTTTATAGGCCCCCAAAAAATAAAAATCCAATTATATTATATATATAAAATTTTAATAATCATATATATCTCACTTTAAATTTGTTTCAAAAGATGTAGACAATTTTTTTTTCTGTGAGGAAACTTGTGTCTTATTAGTACTTTGTATTTGAAAGTATTTTTACAAGTTTGTTTCTATTATTTTTTTTATGTTGTATATTACCCCCGTTTTCTATTTTGTTTCAGGCCCCCGAAATTTCAGGGCCGGCCCTGCATATATATTGCTTGTTATAAAAAACAAATCGTATAAGGAAAAATTAATATAGCATAATAAAAAGAATCGGATATACAGCATCAAAACTAAGATTTAATTTCTGCTTTGACGTAATGTAAGGATGTGCCTAACTATTGAATTTGACTTTATCAATATGGAGCAAAGGAAGCATGCAAGATTCCAAAAAAAAAGTTTAGATAAGCTCATAAGGTTGACCATTTTTTATAAACAAAAAGAAAATTGACAATGTTTTCACAAAGTTGCTTACACGGAAAGAATTACGGCTTAAGCATCGGAGATTAGCTTCCTTATAGCTCACCGCCCTGTCTTCCTATTGTCGCAGCTCCGGTAACCTTTCCCGCTTTTGTTTTGTTTTAACCAAGAAGATCAATAGAGATAACAAAGAAGAGATCATGTAGCTTAAGTCATATTTTTAGGCAGATCCGTTGAATCATATAACAAACATGTACCATATTTAATAAACTATTGACTCAAAGTCAAAGCCAATGTATGTGCAGATATGTTTACAACTTGACTCTGAACAGCTGAACAGTTACTGGCCATTGCCAATCTCCAACCCAATTTTTAAGCGCATTAGTAGTTAAAATATTTGAACCACTTGTTTATGATGTTATTTTCTAATTACAATATGAATTGTTTATTATATTTTCTTTTTAGTTACGCTATGCAATTGTTGTGGAGTGCTCCATAACATCACTAGTGTAATAGTCAGGAAAAGATGTATTAAAAAAAAAAAACTCTAAACTACAAGATAGGTTACCTTTTTTATAAAGTTAGGAAAAATACATATAACACATTAGTTAGATTTTTCTTCAGACTTTAAGAATACATTTTTTCAGTGTTTGACCTTTTAAGAAATAAAGTTTCAGATTCTGCTTTATGACTTATTGTCGGTTTAAAATTAATAAGTTTAAGAGTTTGAAATATAGAGTTAGATTTTCAAGTTAAACAATTTGCTAGTTCATCTTTTTTTTATTTGAGATATGAAATATACTTCTACTTCTCTTATTAGCCCAAAGTAGTCCCAATTAGAAAACTCGAATATAAAAGTGAAAATTCGAAGCATTAACGGGTAAGAGCATCCACATCAATGAACCCCTTCTTGGGGTTCATTGAATCAGTTTTTTATTACTAAAATTTTTCTGTTTTCTTTTTGATTTTTTTTTTTTTTTTAAAAAGAAGAAAAAAAGACCTAGACCAATCCCGGGCCGACACGTGGTGAACCTTAGGAGAGAGGAGTTCACCCGGGTGAACTTTAGGAGAGAGGGGTTCATAAATTTTTATTATTTTATTATTTTATTTTTTTGGTTTCCGTGTGAACCCCCCATTTGAACTCTCAATGGGGGTGCTCTTAAGAATGTCAGCTAGTTCGTTACGTACGTTGACTTCCCTTGGTATCCACTTGAATCAAAACTTCCTTTTCAGTAGAACATTCCAAAATATAGTGTGTCTTTGTTTATTAGATTCACTAGAGCTTTACAGTCTCCTTTAAAGATGATCTTCATGTAACATCTGCTCGAGAAGTTTCGCATTGCAATTAACAAAGCTTGAAACTCTCGTTCTAAGGGCATCCACAACCCTGTACCCCCATAAAAATCCTTAAGAAAAAATGTTTTTTACTTTTTTAATTATTAAAAAAAAAAAAAAAAAACTAACCAATCATGAGCCGCCACGTAATAATGGGGCCCATGAATAGTTAACGGACTCCATCGGATGGAATCCTTACAGAAGGAATTTAACAGCTTAAATCTGCACAGAAACCTAAAAACCATGGACCCCATATGTTTTTATATTAATTTTTCTTTTAAGGATTGGAGTTATGTCCCTCCGTTGGACGTGCTCTAAGGCACATGTTGTGGTGGCGCTCTGTTCTCTGATTGATGAGATCCTAAATATATTCCTCTTTAACCAGGAATAAGCTAAGCTAGCCAACCAACCCTCGAGGTCATTGTATTGTTAGTAAATGAATTAACATAGTTACATTTAACGTATCCAGTAGGTGGACTCAACGACCAATTTTATTTAGACATTAGAGGGAAAACATTGGGCTGCTAAGATAATGGGCCTAATGTTATAAAAAAATTGTTTGGAGACAAATTACAACAATGGGCTGGAAAGATAATGAGCAGGATGAACCGGACACGTTATCAGGCCCATATAAACATATCTGAAGAAATGACCCGGTGGGACTCCTCGAGACCAAAGCGACGACCATGGCAACCCTTTTCAGATTCTCACTTCGTCTACTCCCGGTTTCCGCCGCCGTCACATGTCGCTCAACCCGGTTCCCCGTTTCAAGACCCGACTCTTCATTCTTGTCAAACCGTAGTAATATCTATCGTTTCTCCTCTTCTCCTTCTTTGAAGACCAAAGCAGGTTGGTTACTAGGTCTTGGGGACAAGAAGAAGAAAGTGGATTTACCGGATATTGTAGCAGCTGGAGATCCGGTTCTACACGAGAAGGCCCGAGAAGTTGACCCGGAAGAAATCGGGTCGGAGCGTATTCAGAAGATAATTGATGATATGGTTAAAGTCATGAGATTAGCTCCTGGAGTTGGTCTTGCTGCTCCTCAAATTGGTATCCCCTTAAGAGTAAGTAAACCAAACCTAATGGTTATCTACTTTTTGAATAAACCAATGATTAAACCGGTTTTTCTACAGATTATTGTTCTTGAAGATACAAAAGAGTATATCAGTTACGCACCAAAGGAGGAGACTTTTGCTCAAGACAGACGTCCCTTTGATCTTATGGTAATAAAGATTTAGTCATTGAAATTATTAAAAACTTAGTGAGAGTTTAACTTTTTGCGTGTTAGGTAATGGTGAATCCGGAGCTTAAAGCGAGTAGCGACAAGAAAGCGCTCTTCTTTGAAGGATGTCTGAGTGTTGATGGATTCAGAGCTGTAGTGGAGAGATACCTTGAAGTAGTAGTAACAGGCTACGATAGTCGAGGGGAACGGATCGAAGTGAATGCTTCAGGTTGGCAAGCGAGGATTCTGCAACATGAGTGTGATCATTTGGATGGTAATCTTTATGTTGATAAGATGATACCACGCACTTTTAGGACAGTTGAGAACTTGGACTTGCCTCTAGCTGAAGGCTGTCCTAAACTCGGACCTCAGTGACATACAGATTCTTTGTTATGTAATTTGTAATGTTTACTTCTTATTGAGTGAGCTTTTATGTCTTCAAAGGTTGTCTTTTTACGGACAGTATTATTAATATTAAGACAGAACATATCACACATTAAGACAGCTATTTATAGTATTTTTTTTAAAATGGAAATGTGTTGTCTCGCTCGTTATGGACAAGACACGGCGGCGAAGGCGTGAAATGCGGCGGTAATCAAGAAATGAAAATGTTCCGACAACAAAAAAAATAGCTAATTTACAATCACACATAAAATTCATAATATTGCAATCTATAAGCTTAACAGGAGAAAATTCGAAAATGAAATTAAAGATTGTATCACAGCACATACAAAGTGAAACCAAAGACAGTATACTATGTATGATCTCTTTAGTTTTGTGTCTACCTTGATCTGCGCTTCGGTGGCCTTTTCCTCGGATTATTATTCTTCTTCCCCGGAGGTTTCTTCCCAAACGCAGTGCAGCAACCGCATGTAGAGAGTCTAGGAGACGGCGGATCCACCGCAGGAGAGACTCTTCCGGTTGTTCGGTGATGACGTGGAGCTCCTCCGCCGTTAGATCGACTCCTCTCGAGTCCTCCTCCTGTTGTTGTTGGTACACTTGTTTTGATCGGCCTGAGGTTCTCTTTCTCGTCGCCGGCGATGGGTTTCTCTTGCTCTGAGCCTTCAGACATAGGCTTAGGCTGTTCTTCGCGTTGACTTTCGTCTTTCTGGTCCGTGGCTTGTTTGTTGAGCTCGGCGATTACACGGTCGTCAAAGACTATGCCGGAAGATCCTTGACGGCGGAAAGAGATGGTTGATCTTTGAAGACCTTCCATGGATCTCTATCTCTCTTCTTGATTTGAGCTAAAAGAGTAAAAAAAAAGTGATAAGGTTTATATGTGTGATTAATCAATCATTGTGTTCAGACTGTCTTCCCTTTTTATTTCTGTCCTCACGACACTATTTAAATGACGCCGGTCCACTAATATTTATCATTATTTATTATTGTCATGAATCGATAAGATGATGATGTTTTCCAATTTGAATTTGTTTTTTTTTTCGTAACAACTGGTATCAGAATTAATGTATTTAGCAAAAAATAACGATAATCCAAAACCGTTTTTTCAGTGAGATTAAGATAATATAATATAATTAAACTATTCATTTCAGAACCAACTATACAAAATCATTTACAGAAAAAAATCTAAAAATCTTCAAAACCAAACCTAATTAACATATATGAAATGTTAAAGTATTTTAAAAACTGAAAATGCAAATATAGAATGATCATATAATTCTACAAAGTATCATAGATTTATCCCAAAAAAAAGGTGTATGAATCTTTTGAATCTCAATGCCACATAATCCTCTTTAATTCATATTCAGATTATATATGTGTTGGGTTTACAAAAAAGAAAAATCAAATGGCGTAGACATTTTTATTAGTATTGTTTTATAATCAAGTGGCGTGGGTTAGATAATAATTAAGCATAGAAAGTAGAAACGAACACGGGAATTGACTTATCGTACACGATTTTTTAATTTACAATAAAATTCTTCTTCATTCGGTAAACAAATATATTAGGTAAGGATGACATTAGATACCAAAAGCATAGAGAGGTTAAAGTAACTAGGACGCCAGTTTGTTACTTAAGTCAACTTCACCGAATAATATATAGTTTTATTTGAAGCAATAATTCACCCTCTTATGTTTTTTAAGCTAAATAAAAACATGTACATGTGGTGAGATTAGCTGACTCGATTTTCTCAAATAAACATTTAGCAAAGTAAACGGTCGACAACGGCTATATTATGAATGGCTAAATCTTTCCTTATCAAACACATTAACTAAATGAGATTTCATAACTCACACAAATCTTGAGATTTCATTATCGAGTAATTACAAAATGGGCTGTTACAAGTGAAATTTTGTAATGCTATACTACACTCAATACTCTATATATGGGTAAAGGGATGAAAATACAATCCTTCTAAAGTCTCAAGAAGTAATGACTTCAAAGAAAAAGGGAAGCACAGGACGGCAAAGGATTCGGATGGCTAAGATAGAGAAAGAGAGTCACAGGCAAGTAGCATTCTCAAAACGCAGAGCTGGTCTCTTCAAGAAAGCCAGCGAGCTATGCACTTTGTGCGGTGTAGAGGTGGCAATCATCGTATTCTCTCCCGCCAAAAAGCCTTTCTCGTTCGGTCATCCAAATGTATACTCCGTGTTGGACCGCTACAGGAACAACACTTCTTTTCAGCAGCGAAGTCAACCGATGGAAAACACAGCAACGAGGAGCGAGTTGAGTTTGGTGTTGAGCCAAGTGGAGGAAGAGAAGAAGAAAGGTGAGGCCATGAGGAAAGCGAGTGAGATGGCCAAGTGGTCTGTGGAGGAAATGAGTTTGGTTCAGTTACAGGAAATGAAATCTGCGCTAGAGGAGCTGAGGAACACAATGGTTGTGCCTCATTCTTCTTACATGGACACAATGCTCCCTTCTTATTACGTGAACTCAATGTCTACTGGTTTTTCTTGTATTTGCAATTCTGGCTATGCACGTGCTTCTTCCTGAGTCTCACACTCATGTAATAAAAGGGAGATAATGATATATGCTTATTTTGGTTCTGTAAAACATTAGTGGGATTTTATTGACTAGAAATGTATAAATAAAAAAAAAAGATGGTGGTTCAGCTGGGTACGAGCCACCAGGCCATGCTGGAACCGAGTGGCTTTGAGCCGTTATCCATCCACTGCCGAGAGGGGGAGGTGGTCGCTGCTCTGTGAAACCAGCCTCACGCTTTGCCCTCCTCTTTAGGAACCGTCTGAGTCAAGCCTTCGCTCAACACAAACAGATCACTCTCGGCTTGGATTGGGCGGCCCAGAAGATGCCACGACAGAACCGACCGATGGGCCGGGCCAGTGTTCAACCATCTTAATGTCCCCACTTAGGTCACAAGCCCGCGTTGCTGAGCTCGACGTGCAATCTTTTCTGCAAAGACTTATATAAACAACACAATTTTGAGTCAAGTAACCGATGTGGGACAAAAGACAAGTTTAGAGATTAACCTGTGGAGAACTACAAGTCTCTTTTTTTCTCTTCCTAGAAATTTGTCTCCACTTTGAGCATCTGGATTCTGTTAATATTGCAAATGCACAAGGTGTAGTACATACGTGTATCGCATTTTACATGTTAGAATCAAACTTGTATATGAAAGCTTTGTTTGTGTGTTAGTGGGAGCTTTATTTCTCAGCCTGTAAAAAGATTTCTACGAAAATTAAGCTTTCATAACCGTACATGTGAGCAAAGAAACTCTATCCTGCTATCTACCCTCAAGCTATTTCTGCATTTTCAGAAGATCATCAACCAGTTGTTGCACATCTCTTACAAACACACCTACATGTCTCTGGAGAAGGGAATAATAAAATCTGAGTGGACCTTTGAATGACTGTGATGAACCATGTGGGATTCAATAGAGGACAGAGGAATGAACCTAACAAAGACAACCCCACAAGTTGCAGGAAATATATAAAAATATCACAAGAAACGGAAACAGTTGTGGATTCAGCTAGAGGTTTGTTTCTGTTGTATTGAGTAGAGCTACTGTTTCAGCTGGAAGGGATGAAAGTGAGTTGATGTTACGGATTCCATGATTTTAGTTACGAGAACTTTTATCCTTCGCTCTACCGCAGAATAGTAGCAAACTGAATTTTTTTAAGGAAGAAGATATGTGGAGCTAAGTTAATCTTGATGTCTTGTCATATTGCTCATACATGGTATGGTGGAATGTTTGTGAAGGGAGTTTGGTTCCTCTGCTTCACATGGGTGAATGTATTGTTAAAGCGCTGCAGAGAGAGTATATGATCTCAAGGATTAATTCGCTGTCAATTTTGTTTTTTCTTATATGAAAAAATAAACTATTCCTCAGTACAAAGTCTAATCGATACAACCTTTACGTATTACAAAACTGGTGCGGATGACTTCGTGACGTGAGATTGTACCTTTTAGGTACCACTCTTAACATCTAAATATCAATCAGCCTTATACACATCAAAACTTTCTTCCGTTTGTAGGAAGTCTTCTCAGTCACTCATGTAGTCAAAATCTTCAAAATCAGTGACACCATCAGCTGCTTCATCCCCTGATGCGTCTGCTTCTTCATCTGTCGCAATTGCTTCCTCTGTTCCTTCTCTTTCTTCCTCATATATCACTGGACCTGCACCTTCGTCTTCTTCTTCATCCAAGTCGTCCACAATCTACCATTAACACAATCAATAACGAATCAGTACCATACTCTGCAGTCCAAATGTCAATGTTCAAAGCGACCTCATGGCTTCAAAAATTGCGTGGTTTAATTCCCAAAGTGATCGTTGGAATCAAACAACAAATCTAATGCTACCTCTAGGCTACAAACTGAAATCAATTTGATCCTCCTAACAGTGTAATGCAATACATACCAAGTCCAAGCAGCTTGAAACTTACGGCTGTGTGAAGAGTTGACACTCGTGATTCAATGAGCTGCACCATACACAACCAATCAAACACATATCAATCATCATCTACCCTCAAACTTTCTGTTTTACCAACAGAGCAGTTAAAGCTTAAGTAACGAGACATAATCCCACTGGAATGAGTAAGTAACAATACACTTAATCCACGGAACCCGTACAAGCTAAAACCGCACCCCTGCAAAAATCAAGAAAAACATAAAAATCACCACTTCAACAGACAGCAAAACATATCTTAAACTCTCACACCTTGATTGAAGTATTGGCAGAAGAGAATTCAGAAGCTTGAGAGCTTCTGCTGAATTCAACTTAGCAACTGAATTAGCAATCACCTATTCATCTCGTTTGTACAAGCAATCAAGAAGAAGAGACCTGTCATCAGCATGCAACGCTTGTCTCAACAAAACGTTAACGGAGGCTGCAGTAGGAGGCTTATCATCGCTACTACTGCTAATTTTCTCTCCGCTTAATAAGTTAAGACTCTAGAGTTTATCACCTAACGTCGGCTCGTTGTGAGCGTTGTCTACTAACACTCCATCTCTATCTTCCTCAAGACCTATATCATGAAAGCAGGAGGTCAACAATTGAGCAGTGAAACTGAACAATTAGCTGATGAGACTGAGGATAGGATGAAAGCATCAGAACTGAGAAGATGGTTCGGTTTCTCTTTGGCCATGATCCGCGATGGACGATGGAAGCGGGAAGAGGAAGACACACCTATGGGTCTCTACAACATCTCTTCACTGTTAAGAGCTATGGGTTGGGTCTGGTTAGGTTTGGGTGGGTTTAAGTGATTTTTCGCTATTGGGCCGACGTAAGTCAATAGTTGGGCCACGTTTATGGTGCAATCTCTTCGAATATATATATTTTTTTTTTGTATAACTATTCTTTTTTGGCTTGGTTTATTATTACAAGACAATGGCATTGTCACCTGATTTATTATTACAAGACAATGGCATTGTCACCTGATTTCAATAATTAGACGTCTTCCTAAGAAATTTTGTTGAATGAGTATTTCTAGTAATAGTTGGAAGCCTGTCGTTTGATATTTGACACAGGCTAATTCTTCTTTACATTACCTGCATCATGCAGGATGCATGACAGTGGCAATTTGGCAAGATTTGGGATTTGTTTCTACTAGCATGTATTTGCAGGTATGTAAAATAACCGTATATGCCTTAAATTTTTTTAAATAATATGTATGTATATACATATATGATTATCACTTTCACACTACTTAATAAGAAACATAATATTAAAAAAAAGAAAGATAAGTAGAATAAAGAAATATAGTTTTGGATATAAGACTCAAAAAATGGTTTAGAATAAATATGAGATGTAGTAGATAATCACATAAATTTATCTTTAAATTCGTTAATTTTTTTGTAATACTGATTTAGTACGATACTATAATTATGAAAAATATTATGTAGACGATTCGATAATTGACCATATTACGTACTTTGAAGATTTTTACCGGATTTATTCTCACGAAATTGAAGATTCCTTTTAATCAATTCATTTATAGTTTGTATAATTGTTTACTAAATCATTTTTTTGTAACAGAAATCTAGACCTCTTAATGTAGTAGAAAACATTTAGAATTTATTAAGTTCAGGTAAAAATATTTGAATTTATTGATATATAGAAACAAATATGTCTGATTTATTTTAGTTGTGACTGAAGATATCTATATGAGTTATGTTAAGATTTGAATGAAAATACAAAGATAAATCATAATAGATTATAATTTCGATAAAATTAAACTTATGTTTTTCGTACGACGTGTATTGAATGTTGGCGGAAAAAAAAAAACTTTAGAAGCAGCATAAAAGGAAAAGCAACGGCAAAGAAAGGGAAAAATACAAATATGGTTAAATGGCAAAGGAAAGTAGAAGAGGGTGGACATCCACGAGGCCAGGGCATTATCGTCATTCCGTAAATACGTCTCAACGACGCCTATAAAAGCACATGACCACCTCACCAGCAATCTCACATTCACAATCACATTCACGCACGCGCATCTTTTATTGTTTCTTCTCTCCATCTTCCACCGTTTCATACGAAAACTCCTCTCTCTCTACCTTTCTCTCTCAAACCTTCTTTCTTTCTCCGGCCAGGTAATATTTTATTTTCCTTTTTTTTTTCTTTCTATGGGCGATTGATTGATTCCTCCTCGACGAATCTCTCGATTCGATGTTGCGGTTTACCGATATGATCAGAAAATTTCTGGGAATCAATTTTGGCGTTTGATTTTGTTCTTTTTAATTTTCTGGGGAAAGGATTGATATAATTGTTGAATTGCAATCGAATTGATCTGTTTTCTGCTTAGAAATCTGCGGAAACGAATGTTTATCTGTTGATTAGATGATTCTCGAGAAGTCTACAACTGTTTTTGATAAGTGAATAATAGCTCCAAATTCAATTGAATCGAGTTGATAAAAACATCATCTTCTCTTGCTGTCTGTTTATCGTCTCTTGTCGGTAATGTAACGTTCATTAGGACTAAGCTCGTGTTCTTGAGAAGGTTGTTGTTATCTATTCGAATGTAATTTAATGCTTTAGTTTTGGTTGTTTTAGAGAACTAGTCTATGTTCGATCCGACCATAACAGATTCATGTTCCTTGGCTTTCTCTACTATACAGACATGTATTGATTGAAATAGATGTCGATTGAGTTTTAAATTTAACCCTTTGTGTGTTGCTTTCAGTGTGTAAGATAAGATGCTCAAGGAACGACGGGTTTTACCGGTTACAAGCAACAGAGACAGGGTATCGCCTTACCCGCTACGCTCTTGCCGTAGCAAGAAACAGAAAGAAGTCGAGTCATCACCTCTCGATGCAGAGAGTGTGAGTGAATGGGAGGGCGTCAGGTGTGTGATATGCATGGAGTCACCACACAATGCTGTCCTCTTGCAATGCTCTTCCTTCTCCAAAGGATGTCGTGCTTACATGTGTGACACAAGCGCACGTCACTCCAACTGCTTCAAACAATACCGCAGAAACAACAGCAACAGCAAGAACACAAGCCGATGTACTAACAAGACTCTCTACTGTCCCTACTGCAGAGGAGAGGTTTTCGGGACGTTGAAGTCTACTTCTGCACGGAGATTCATGAATGCGAGACCGAGGTGTTGTGCTATGGACAAGTGTGATTTCTCTGGGACGTATACTCAGCTGAAGAGTCACTTGAAAGCTGAGCATCCGGGTTTTACACCTCCAAAAGTGGATCCTTTTGAGAAACGCAAGTGGGATGATTTGGAAAGAGCTGAGTTCATTGAGATGATAAACGCTCGGCAGAGATGGGAATCAGAACAGAGATCTGTCTATCAGCTTCCACACCACCATCCTATGATTGATCTCAACTTTGATGCTTTCATGCACAATCTTTTTATTGGTGTAAGGGGTCAAGCAAGTACTGCTGCCAATAGTCATGGTACCAGATGGACTCCGTGAAGATTCCAAGGGCCAAGTGTATGATGAATTCAATCGAATTTTTGGTTTTTATACAAACTGTACTCTCAGTGTTTAGGTGTTTTTTATAGTGACATCAGCTCTTGTTCTAGGCATGATTCTTATGTCGTTTGTATTTATGTTTGTGTTAGTCAAGTGTTCCATAGTTGCGAGCTCAGCTTCTTATATTCAGATGATTCTGTCTAAAAATCAAAATATACATTCACATTTGTTCATGCTTTGTTATAAGGTTGCAGTTTACATTCTTGTATAATGCTCAAGTTCTCGAGAAGATCCAGCACAGCTTCCGTAAGCCTTTCCGAGTATTATGAGGGACAGAGATTGCAACAGCTTTTATGTCTGCAGGGGATACAGCAAATATGCATTTTTTGAGGAGTCTGTTTTCGTTCAAACGCATAGTTAGAGCAAATGCTTCACTTCATCCTTCTTTATTGCATCCTCAACAGCCTACCCAAACAACACATTACCTTAACTAAAAACATCACCCGCATATAGAGTCCTAAAAGGGGAAATAAATTTACAAAAGGATCACATTCTGGTGTGACATCTATGTCAAGGTCGGTTGGATCAAAGATGAAGGACTCGTCGACTAAAGATATGAGAACTCCTTCAGTTGTTGCAGCTGCAAAGCTCCTCCCAGTTGGGGCTATGCTGAGGCTTTTTGTCCGGATAATAGAGAATAGGCCTGGATCCAGGCTGATCATAACACAACATAACTTGAAAAGATTATGGACTTGAATAAAAAGGTCAAGTCTGCAAGGTGGTAAGACTAGGTAATAATTGGGGTTTTGAAATTTTCAAGGGATGGAAAATGTAAAAAGTTAAAGGACCAAGATTCGGGATTTTGAACCCGACGTGAATCGAACACGCAACCTTCTGATCTGGAGTCAGACGCGCTACCATTGCGCCACGGATCCTTGGTGCTAAACATCTCTCCTTTAACATAAATAAAGCAAATTGTAAAATTACGAAACGTTTTATGTCTGTGATCGTAACTACCATCGTCGTCTCCGCGCGTTCTTCTCTGCCCATAGAAAACTTATAAAGTTCGCTCCTTTTATCATTTCTTCATCTCTCAATTTCTCTTCCCAATTATAGAGAGGTGTGATCCTCTTCAAGGGGACTTTCGTGGCAGCTCTCACATACATTCGCAGTACCGATCAAACCACTCCGATTTGAGATCCTCAAACGATGGGGGTTCCATTAGTTTGTCACGGGCATTCTCGTCCCGTCGTCGATGTATCTTACAGCCCAATTACTCCTGATGGGTTCTTTCTCATTAGCGCCAGTAAAGGTACGATCTTTTCTCTTTTTCTGACTCAGATTTGATTCAAGATCATCTTGTCTTGTTGCTGATCTGATTGAGAGAGAGTGAGAGATTAAGGTTATGATGAATTGATTTCATTTGTTGTAAACTATGGGTGATGTTTTGATGTGTTAAGATTCGATCCCGATGTTGAGGAATGGGGAGACAGGGGATTGGATAGGGACTTTTGAAGGACATAAAGGAGCTGTTTGGAGTTGTAGCCTTGATAAGAATGCTCTGCGTGCTGCCTCTGCCTCTGCTGATTTCACTGCGTATGTTGTTTCTTCTTTCTTTCTTCCGTTTCAAGATTGTTAGTTAACCATTTTGTTCTTGTAAGATGGGTTGTTTGCTAAAAGCTTGAACCTTTATGAGGAAGATTAAGACTGTTTGTTTGTGATTATAATACGTTTCAGGAAGATATGGAATGCACTGACTGGAGATGAGTTGCACTCCTTTGAACACAAGCACATTGTTCGTGCATGTGCCTTCTCTGAGGTAAGCTTTTGTTTCCAGCAAGAGTGGTACGACCACATTACCATTGTGTACTCAATGATGAGATTCTCTAAAAACTACTTTTGGGGTTTGAGGGTGTGTTTTTTTTGGTTCTGTTGTGATCTTAATCCATACTTCTTTACTTTCTAGGACACGCACCTTTTGCTGACGGGTGGAATGGAGAAAATACTTCGGATATTCGATATGAATAGGCCAGACGCACCTCCAAAAGAAGTAGGAACTGCTCCTGGTTCAATCAGAACCGTTGAATGGCTTCATAGTGATAATACTATCTTAAGCTCTTGCACTGATACCGGTGACATTAGGTATGTCATGTCACCACATCGTTTCTGTGTGTAGACTCCAGTCCTTTTAGTATAATTCCTGGTCTTATAATCCTTTTGGTATTATGTCCTTTGTAGGTTATGGGACATAAGAAGTGACAAGATTGTTCAAACATTAGAAACGAAGTTCCCAGTTACTAGTGCTGAAGTAAGTCAGGATGGAAGATACATAACTACTGCTGATGGATCTAGTGTTAAGTTTTGGGACGCCAATAAGTAAGTTTGCATAAGGCATCCTTAGTTACAATTTTATCATTTCTCTGTGTCCCCTTTAAGCTATAGACATTTTCTCCTCCTCTTCCCAGTTTTGGATTGCTGAAGAGCTATGAGATGCCTTGCAACGTTGAATCTGCATCCTTGGAACCTAAAAACGGGAACACTTTCATTGCTGGAGGAGAAGATATGTGGGTCCATAGGTTTGATTTCCAGACAGGAGAAGAGATTGGTAAGTTTTTCTTCATTTTAGTAATTTGTGTGTAGTAGTAGCCTTTTAAGACAAATCTGGTGAATGCAGGGTGTAACAAGGGTCATCATGGACCAGTTCACTGCGTGAGGTATGCGCCAGGAGGAGATTCATACACGTCAGGCTCAGAAGACGGGACGGTGAGAATATGGGAGGTGGAGACAGTGAACCACGAGGAGAGCAACAATCTGAGCGGTCACGTGAAGCTAGTAGCAGAGGAAGTTGTGCGTAAAGCTGAAAGTCTGCGTATCAATGAGAAAGCCACAGAAGTTGCTAAATGAAACATCGTTTAGCTTATGATAATACCAACATAGATTCATAGTTGTTTTTGCATCACTATAACATGTGACAGAGAGTTTTGTCTTTTAAATGTCTCCCAGACCAAATAAAACGAACATAGTCTAATCCATATTTTGACAAGAAGTTTTGTAGCTTTTGAAACAAAGGACATAACAAAATTTTTTTAGTCTTCCAGATATGTTACTAATGTTTCACTAGGTTTTACTAGGACCAGTCTTGCTGCTTAAGTGTAACACAATATTGGCCAATGATAATATCTACATAGTCTTTCGAATAATATTAACATGTAAACTTAGGAGTTTAAATGACTTTATCTTTCTTTACACGTTTCTCCTCACAAACACAACACAAAAACAACAAAAAAAAAGCTACTCAGGCCTGTGCAGAGGGAGAGGCAGTATCAACAGCAGCTACAGGCGTGAGTCCAGTCAACAAATCCTCCTGTGGCGAGCCAATCAAGAGTGATACAATCTCCCTCATAGTAGGTCGCTTAGCTGGATCAGGATGACAACAAGCCAACCCTAACTTAAGCAACAACTCAATCTCATCCCCAGTATCACACTCTGCCCTCACTCTTTCATCAGCCGCATTAACAACCACTCCTCCACCATACAAGTCCCTAACCCAATCCACAAGCACCATATCTTCCTCCTCCGCATACTCAATCGGTCTCCTCCCACACACCACCTCAAGCACCACCACACCAAAGCTATACACATCGCTCGCCTCTGTGGGAGACGAAGCAGACGCTAACTCTGGCGCTAAGTACCCAAGCGTCCCCACCACACGCGTCGTGTTTGGAGCTCCACCGTGCTCATACAACTTAGCCAAACCAAAGTCCCCAAGCCTCCCACGCATGTCGGAATCCAAAAGAATGTTGGATGATTTAATATCTCTATGGATCACAACTTGTTCCCATCCATGGTGGAGATAGTTAAGCCCTTCCGCCACGTCATTGATCACTTGTCGCCTTAACCGCCACGGCATTGACTCTTTAGGGTGGTCAAATATCCACTGGTTCAAGCTTCCGTTAGGCATGTAATCATACACAAGCATCAGCTCGTTTTTCCGACGACACCATCCTCTCATTTGGACAAGATTCTTATGCTGAAGACGTCCCATACTCTCTATCTCAGCCATGAACTCTCTCAGCCCTTGCTTCGAATCATGGTTCACGCATTTCACAGCAATCTCGTTGCTGTTGGAAAGAACTCCTCTGTAGACTTTACCGAACCCGCCGGATCCGAGAAGACGGTTGATGGAGAAAGAGTCTGTGGCAGCGGAGAGATCTTCGTAGGTGAAACGGTGAGGCCAGAACTCAAGCTCCCAGTCCTCAGCTTCTTCTTCTTCCTCTTCTCTTAACAGCTTCCACCAAATAAAGTAACCTCCTAAACCAAGTAGACATATAAAGAGAACACAACCAACAACGATCCCAGCTATTGCTCCGGTTGAGAGAGAAGAGGAGGGAGGATCAAGAAAGAACACTGGTAAACCTGTCGTGTTGATCTCTCGAGGAGGAGCTCCGGTGTCACTTAAGCTCCAAGCGAGGATTCTCCTAACTTCAACCCAGTTCGTTTTAGAAGCGGAGAAGCCAACGAACATATCTGCGGAGACATAATTCGCTATGACTGGATCACGGTAAGTGAGTGTAGGTCGGCGAGGTCTACGCATACCAGCAGGAGCGATAGTAACGTTGATCTCAAAATTCGGACCGTCAAAGTCGATCCAAGCGTGGATGTTTTGACCGTTACGCATGTTAACGGAAACAAAACTTCCGTTAACAGAATCATAGTACCCTGCTGGTTCAGCTTTAGTGGATAAGATGCTGTTGAGGTCAATTCCGACATGGTTCCCATCGATGTCGTTGACTTCAGAGTTCAAACCAGTGTCGAATTCCACTGCGAGGAGAGGAGCGGGGAGACGAGAGGGCATGTTTGGGAAGAGACCGAAGTTTTGGCTGGCGATGGCACCTGGAGGGGATGTGGAGTTGGAGAGGACGAAGCAGAGACCGAAGCCAGGGCTTGTGGAGATGTCTGGGAGGATGGAGAATACGAAGGAGGTTGAGAAGGAGGAGAGACGGGTGGGGTTTCGGGTCGGATCGGGGATGATTGAGAGTTTTTGCGGGTGGAAAACGCGGCCTAAGGAGAATTGGTTGGTCTCGTTGATGAGACGGATGACGGTGGATTCTACGCGGGAGTCTTCGATGAGTATGAGGTCGGTTATGTTTGATGCGGAGGTGAAGTTGTTGTAGAGGAAATCTATGGCGGAGGAAGAGGAAGGGAGGAGAGTGGTGAAGGTGAGGATGAATAGGAGTAGAGGTGGTTGTGACCATTGTCGCCACATCTGTAGAGTTTTTTTTTCCGGTGAGATATTGAATGTGAATATTTGAGGAAAGGGGATGCGTAGAGTAGACCGTCGATGTTCTTGTCTGTTTACCAAATTCGACAATAATAAGTGAAGGTGGTCAACGTCGGCGGCTTAAGAAAGTCAAAGGTATATTGTACAGTTTAGAAGAAACTGGGAAACGTCAAACAGATTCCCGACCAACTAGATCGTAGTTAGTTCGGGAATGAGAAAAAATTAATTAATTAAATTGAGTAGGCCTTTGGGCTATCGTAGCACATTAATGTAAACTTGACCCGCGAATAATAACGTTGAATAAGATTTCGGTGGGAGAGTATATAAACTTTTTTCGTTCAAATGCTAGCAGTAATATCTCCCAATTACTCGATCACTAAAAACTTAACGCAAGAATACAAGTAAATTTAGTTTATATGTTTTCTTGGATCATTGACTGGATCACATATTTTAAACAACAATCCTTTATATATTTCTAGTTCTTTTAAGAAAAAATATGTGATCCACTACCACTCTACTTGTATAAACCCTTTTCAGACATATATAGTAGAAAACGAGCCTTGTTTTTATACTATATCATGGGCACTCACTAACAGTTACTTTAACTCCTTTGTTAATTTATTTATTATATTGCAGTTTTTGGTTGTGAAGATCAAAAAGTTTTAGCCTAAGTTTCAAAAAGAAGATCAAAAAGTTATAGCAACAAAAAAGGATCAAAAAGTCATATATCACTCCATTTCAAACTCTCCACTACACCAAATAGTTTTATTAAATTTTCTAATCAGTGACAACACAACACCAAAATAGATACATTATATTATCAAAAAGTTTTATATCACTCCATAGCAAAGTCTGCACATCGAGACATAATATATATCTTGTAAAAGTAGGATAAGAATAACCGAATAAGATAATATAATGTATTTATTTTGGCCATTCTCTTATTTTAGGATTAAACATAGCTTCATATTAGATGTGATCTTTCCTTTTATTTTCAGACATTCTGTCAGATAGCAATCAAACAAAGCTGAATTGTGTAGAAGTATGGAAAATAACACCGTGCACTTTGTCTGTAATGTTAGTAACTTAGTATAGAACTAGGATTATTGCATGGGCATAGTATTGTTTGTTATACACTATTCTAAATTCAAAATTAATATTCTTAATAAAATTTTGATTAGAATTTATTAAATCTGAAGATAAATATAAATAGTTGTGAATGAAATAAAGAAATATTGAAAGTTTTATACCTATATCTAAAAGCTAAAATATTATAATTAACTAAAATATCTTTTTAAACAATTGACCTTAATCTCATTCGTACCGTAACAATATACCATGTTCAAATTCCTCATTAGTAAAATGAAGTTTTCAGACATTCTGTCAGATAGCAACCAAACAAGCTGAATTGTGTAGAAGTATGAAAAATAACACCGTGTACTTTGTCTTTAAAGTTAGTAACTTAGTATAGAATATACTCTATTTTTAGCGTTTCGGTCGTATAATTTCTTGGGACCCTCAACGCATAATTGCAAAATTTATGTTTTAGACGATTCGATAAGTGCCAGATTTTATATGTGGAATGCAGGTGCAAATACATTAAGACAAACAAGGATAATACTGAAATAATTTACACCAATTTGTAGTAATCCAAACTAACTAGTATATCAAAAATATTATTATGATATCGCCAACTATTATTCCTCTATGTGATTTCTAATCATTGAAAGAGCTTTATTGAAGTGAATTGCTTTTGTTCGAAGATACTCTGTCCACGTGACCGATCGGTATAGAGGTGCTTCAGCAGGACCAACCAGTTTTGGTACAGGTGATATCTTGGTATCAGACCGTGGACCCCAAAGGAAAGCTACAGATAACCGGGATCTGGTTTGGTTAACTCGAGCGCGGTGAATCACATTTTTAAACATGCCGTTGGAAAGGATGTGGAAAAGGTCACCAATGTTTACCACGAGCGAGCCTTGAACCGGTAGCACAGTGACCCAACCAAGATCATCACGAAATACTTGGAGACCGGCGGTATTGTTCTGGTGGAGTATGGTTAAGAGGGTAGAGTCGGTATGAGGGGCTAGACCCATAGCCCGGTCGGGTTCTGGACAAACCGGGTAGTGATTTAGCTGGAGGGCAGATTGGGCCCAGTTTAGTTCTGAACTGACACTGGCCCATTCAATGTCTTCTTCGCTGACGCCAAGTGACTTCAGTGATAGCCACATCAACTTCGATGCCAACTTTTGCATTTGTTCCTCGTACTGTTCAACGATGTCGCTGTTAATTAAAAAGAGAACGAATGTTATGCGTTAATTAGCACAGATGTAAAATTTGTACGTCCTTTTAAATAAACAAGAAAACAGACAAAACAAATTGTGTTTTTTTTTTTTGTTTTCTACGATACGATTAAAACATATATATCATCAAAACTTGAGGGGGTCCACTATGCTAGATTTTCATTACGATGCTTTTAACTCTTATTTCCTCTACTAACCTATCATGAAATGGAAAATTTTCAGTTGCTTTTGTTAATCATGTTCCCATGCTATTATCCAAATATCCAACCATTGTATAGTACATGTTCATGGCCTGTTTTATCATGTGTACGTAGAGCCGAACATAACTTCGATTATTTTTTAAAAATACTTAAATTGCTTTAGAGTCTATTCTTTATAAAACTTTGAATATAATCGTAAATTTAAAATCTATAGTTTCAACACGATCATTGTTTTTACATATACTGTTAATATTTTTTGAACACTATATATAATAAAATTTTATAACTAGAAGCAGATGATATGTACCAGTAGTTAAGGTGAAGTTGGGGCCAAAGTTTACGGAAATCGTTGAGAGGGGAACCGGTGATGGTGAAGCCTTCGGACCACATTTTCTTATTAAAGAAAGATGAGATACGAGCGACGCCGTAGCCAGAGAAACCTGTATCTGACCGAGCCGCTTTAAGCTTGCGTTGGATAGGTAGCTGAAAAAGACTACGGGTGAGAAACTCAATGCCGTGGAGAAGTTCCAAAGGCACGCCGTGATTTATGATCTGGAACGCACCCCAAGTTCTACATGCACGACCGATTTGGTTGGCCGCATCGGGGTGGTTCAGGTCAATGAGAGGAATGTTTTCACCAGCGGCCGGAGGGGAAGGAGCAACGGTGAAGAGGGGATCGTCTTTGGAGGTCCACGTGTAAGAATCCGGGAGCTCGCCGAGTGATGAGAAGTCAGGTTGGTGAGAGTGTGGGAGGTGAATGGGATGGCCTCTAAAGACATCTGTTAACATTGTAGGCATCTTGTTCTTGCAAGAAAAAATGTATTTTATAAAGTATTATTCTGATAGATGTTGTGTGTATTTTTCTTATGAGATATGTGTTTTGTGGTGGAAGATAATGGAAGAGTTGGACCGGTTTATTTATAGTGGTAGAGCCGAGATCAGGAGGAGGCAAAATCATATGTTAAAGCTCTAGTTTTGGGTCATTCGCATTGTGCTATTCGACTAGTTTATTCGATTAATACAATACGAACAAACCAAACCTCTAGAAAAATTATGGAGGTCCCGCCATTTGCTTCTGTTGTAAGTAAAATATAGATTATATGTTATTTGATTTATGCAAGGTAAGATAAATACGCATGATGGGTTGTCAAACTATTTATAGTCCAAATTGAATTGGTGGTATTATGATCGGTATATTCTTTCATATCTTGAAGTTAAACATTTTTAATCAGAATTTTTTTGTTTTGGAAAGTAAGCGATAAATAGATAGAGGCTAGTCAAATCATGCAATATAAAGAATGAGACAAATGTTTGTTTGTCTAATTATTTTGCTTTGTGGGCTAAACATGTTAATATCATAAATCAAAGGATAAGACTGCTAGATAAGACATAAGAGTTTTACATGGTAGAACACTCAATACAAGTTACATCTCTGGCAAACAAAAAAGAAAAAAAATAACAGAGATGGAATAACTTTTCCAATGGAGAGAGTGGTGAGTCTGGTGACGCTCTGATCAGCCAAGCCAACGGGACATCAGGTCCCTGAAATATTTCCTTCCCTTCCTTGCGTAAATTGTATTGCGAAATGCGAATGAATTTGAGTGCCTCCGGAGGAATGTGAATGTTATTATGGCGCACAATATTTCTTTGCTTCCATAGATGGAAAAGTGTGACTTGAGCCGTGAATAGTGGCTGAGCTAGAAAATATCTGTATCGAAGTCATAATTTAAATTAATATATTAAATTATTTAATAATATATTCTATTAATATAATTTCCAAGTATTATTATATAAAAAATTATAGATTAGAAAGGTGTTTTAGTTATAAGGGAAATATTCAATAAAACAGAAAATTAAAGAACTAAAATGTATTTTTAGAAGGAAAAAAGAAAAACAAATACAGAAATCAAAAGTTTTTTATGTGACAAAAGAAAGATATTTACTTTTTTCCCTTTTTTACCCTTTCTTTTGTATCACATGTTTCATGTCATGGACAAGTCGAAATATCAGTGTTATAAAAAAAAGATATTTGCTATAGGAAGTATTTTAAAAGAACAAGAAATATATGAAGTTGATAAGCAAATAAGAAAACATGTAATAAGCAATGGAAAAATAAAGAATTTAGAGGCAAACAAAAAACTAGTCAACTCATATGTTCGACTTAAATCAGGCTTTTATGTCCAGACCAAAATTATGTAACGGTAAAGATAAAAGAACAGTCAATTAGGTTCAGTAAGGAGTCTCGATTTTGGAAAGGGGTTCTTTTTGTTCAAGCCTAAGGGGGGGGTCAAGGCAAAGAATTTAAATCAGTTGAGCTAGGCTTAATATATTTATTCTACTAAAATATAAGGAAAAAAATACTTCTTTTATTATCTTATGTAAATAATTAGACATCATGTATAATAAAAGTGAAAAATAGAAATTACCTATTTTAAATTGTTTATTATATTTATTACATTTTTTCACTTTTACTAACTATTTTTTTATTACCTTTACCTAACGACAAAACATTTATTTTACATGTTAACTTAAGGTTTAAATGAAAGTTCTCCATCAATAACAATATTTCAAAACGGTTAGTAAATAATTCTTTATTTATTTACATAATTAGTTAGGTATGAGTATTTGAATACCGTTCAGTTATTTATTACTAGGTTCGTAGCTCCGCGCTTGCGCGGAGCCGGAGACAGTGATGATGCATTATAATATTTTATAGATGGAATTTTGTCATTTTTTTAGACATTTTTTTTGTTTGGGGTTTAACCGGAAATCGATTGAATTGAGTTGGTATATGAATGAGTGAAAATTCATATGCTTTGAAATATTCATATATTATTTTAGTAATGATTTTCTCGAATATTTGTGTTATTAGTGCTTTTATGTCTAGGATGGGTGATTTATTATGTTGTTATTGTCTAATTTGTAGGTTGGTAGTATATTATTGTTAAATAGTGAATTAGCATTTAAAAAAAATTAAGATTTTATTAAATTATACAAAGAAATATAGTTTAATGGATTGAAGAGAAAAATATGAAACATGTTTGTTAAGGGGTTGTATGGAATGTTTAGAGATCAATATTTATTAGTGAGTAAAGACCTGTTTTTATTTACAGATAAGAGTGTTTGACGAATTTGTATGTGTTCGTATTTCTACATTTTTTTACGATTTAATTGGATCTTAATGTTATTAGTGAGTTAATAACCATATGTAACCAAATATAGGTATTTGTTACTATACAACTATAATATGGGAACGAAGAAGAAATAATTTTGTTATTCGAAAACAAATATAGTTTGTTGTTTTCAATGTGCCATGACATGTTTTGAAAATATATAACTGTAGTTTAATAAATGCTAAGGCTTCGTATAATTATATACATGGTGAAAGGAATCTTAACTCATTTTAAACATTAACGGTTTACAATATGGGAAAATTGTAACTGTTGTAAACTTGAGGATTCTTCATATAATATGATGAAACCCAATTAAAAATGAAACTCATAATACACTTCTAGGCCTGAATTTTAAAGGAGGCCATAGATGTAAAGGCTTCCGGCTAAATATATATTAATTTCGGCCATCAATGTACAAGTTATCTTGTAGTTTAGTGGTATGAATGTTAGTGTTTGTTTCTTAATAACCCGGGTTCGAATCATATGTTTGACATTTTTTCACATTTTTTAAAATGGGATCCACCTAATGCTGATGTGGCGCGTTGAGGAGTCTTGAAACTCAACTATTATAATATAGATTTCTTTCAGATATCATTTTTTAGATTTGAAATTATGACGGCTTAGTATTATAAATTTTGCGTATGTTTTGAGTCTCATATTCGAATAGATTCGGTTCTAATGTATATGAATATAAAAATATCCAAATAACCAAAGAATTCGGATATTTACACCAAAATAACTATATCATTCAATTTAGTTCGAGTATTTTGAACACAATTAGTTACATAATAATATATCTAAATATATAACACTAATCATGAAAACTAAATATATATCAATTTATAAAAATATAAAACTAATATCCGCATCTGTACAAATCAAAGATTGCTTTTAATTTTAATATTAAAGTGAGATCAGATGACCCCTCCTTATTATGGAGATCCGCTCCTGGCCGTGAGGCAGCGAAGAAGCTTGGAAAAAGGTATTTGATTACTCTTTGGTCACTGGAATATAGTATAAATTAAAATTATTAACCTATCAAACAATTTATTGACGACATGCATCTTTACTGAAGATTGAAAAAAGTATACATTTCAAAAGTAAGTTATATACACAACTATGTAGAAAATTGCTACCACAAGTAAAAATTGTTTGTTGTGTTTCAAAAAAAAAAAAAGTAAAAATTTGTTTATTGCCCGCGTGTCAAAATAGTGATTGAAATGTAATTGTAAAAAGAGGAGACATAAAGAGAAGTGTTTTCGGCTCGGGCGAAAGAAGGAACAGAAATGGAAAGGCCGATGTTGTATTGGGCCTTCGACTTCAACATGTATTGTCCTTAATCCTTATCCTTATCCTATATTATAAATATTTAAATTGTTTCCTGGAAAGAACATAATTGTCTTTTTCGTAGAATCAAATGTCAATTTGTGACGAGAAACGAAGCGACCAGATTTGCTTACACTCATAGCACCATTTGCCTTTTCGCTACCTATTTAAGCCTCTACTGTTTTTGGCTTCTTACTCAATGGCAAAACATATTTTTTATCTGATAACGTGGATCAATCTAGATTCAAATTTGACATTCATCAATACTATGTACATAAACATACGCACCATATATCATAGGATTCTGTGGAGCATCTATTAAATAATGTTAAGCAGTAACGATAATCTCTAATTTTATATATTCATGTATGTCATAAATTAAGAACTCAAATATAAAAAAGTCCACTAACCTGTTGAATAGGTGTGAATTTTATAAATGGAATAATTACAGTTTTTACATTTTGTATAAAATAACTTGAAATGGATCAAACAATTAATCAATATCGGGAACCAATGAGATGCGAGGTAATAAAGATTGGGCTAGTTAAATAAAGATTGATGATATTCAACTTTAAAGATGGTGAATCATAAACATATCATAACGAAACAATCCTTAATGATCTCAATATCGTCTTTTTGTGTCGGTAAAATCCCGTCTTTTATTTTATTTTCATTTTCATTTTCGTTTTTAGTACTGTTTAATTATCTCACTCGGTGTTTTTTTTGGTACTGATATTACAATCTCACTCGGTGTTGTTGGTGTTTCGATGAATGTGATTAGGTGGAGCTTGGTGTTATTATTACACTACTTACATTACATCAAGATTAAAAAGAACAAGGCAAACATTTATGAAAGAAGTGTTATGTAAAGTATGCGGTGGTGGCCTATTGCAGGCGCTTGTAAGTTGATAAATAATTTAAGTTCAACAATATTTCATTACAGTTTAAATAGATATAAATTCATGGATATACTTGTGAAATAACTAAATGAATTTTTTAGACAGAGAGTGGAGAAAAATAGGAAGAAAGAAAAAGAATGAGAGTGAGAATTTTGGTTAATTAATGAATAATGGGTTTTTGTTTAGATATATGTTCTAATTTTCTTAAATTCATTGTCCAGAGACAATTTAAATATTGAAAAGAATGTTCATCCAGAGGTTACATCTACTCTATTAAAATAGAGTTATTCATTTTATCTACTGATATAAGTTATCATTTAAATTTGGACCCTTTTTAGAGTGTTACAAATAATACAAGTCATATAGTTGACTGAACCGTATTACTTAAACTAAACCGGCAGTTATTTACGGAATAGATTTTTGGGCTAACTTTTGTTTTTATGACAAATTATATAGTTTGAGTTTTGGGATAACTTTTATTTTTATGACAAATTATATAGTTTGGGTTTTGGGCTTAGTATTAAAGAAAAACTCCAAAAAAACAGTGAATAAATGTTCTACATTAATGGATCAAAAAATCAATTACTATTTTAAGGTGCAAAAGTATTTAATATTTTAACAAAATAAAATTATATATTATTAATCACTTATTTAAATCATGTACTTTAGAACATGTTAATCTTTTTTTAATTTTAAATAACAATCACTCTATCTTGATAAATTTCAATAGTAACTTTTAGAATAGTTTATTTTTTTATTTTTCTTAAAAATAATTTCCTGATTTTAAAAAAAATAAATGTAAAGCAAAACTAAAAACCAAATCTAAAAATTAAAATTCAAAACCAAAAGCTGAAAACGCATGTTATATTTTTGCTTTTGTTTTGTTTATTTACATAAAATAAACTATTGCATTTTTTAAAAATAAAAATTCTCATCTTTTCAGTTTTATATTAGATGTTCGGTTCTTTGGGATTTGTTTGTTGGTAATTATGAGTTCAAATTAACTCAGCGGATCTAAAAGCTAAAAACCCAAACCAAAAGCTGAAAATCAAAATTAGAAACTTAAAAATTAAAAACCAAAAACCAAAATCTAAAACCAAATCTAAAAATAAAAACTGAAACTAAAAACTAATGCAAAGTAATTATCACCGCAAATTTTGGATTACTGATTTTATACCAAAACATACTTTAAATAAAGAGAAAACCTAATTATATAAACTTTTAATCAAAAAAATTTATGCGCTTTCAAACGCGAGTCAAAGTCTAGTTCTTATTAAGGATTAATCAGATTTTTTTATGGAATACTCCAAATTAATATAAAAAGTATTATGTAAGTGACACACATAACACATGATACATACTCATTCATGGAAGATCATCTTCATCATCAGCCATGCACGGGCTTGTTACATAAGAGCATATCCAATAATGTTACCGCCATTGAAATCCTTAATATTATTTAATTATTATTTTTTATTACATAATTAAATATATAAATACAATAATTATTAATTTTCATCACTGAATTTGTTTCAAATATTTTTAGTTAAATCATCTCTACCGAACCAATGAGACGCTCTATGTCACTAAAGACTTAGTTCTTAAGCTCCTTAATTAAGGATTACTCCTTAGTAAATTTAACTTTGTTAATATTATTTTATTCAGATTAACATAGAATTGTGTGTTAAGAATTGTGTGTTAAGGATTGGTGAAAAACCACCATTAGAGATGGTCTAATGCTCTCTACATCGGTTTCAAGAATGCCGTAAAATAATTACAATTTTCATCATTGAGCTAGAGATTGTCTCTCATACACAACCCCACACCAGAGCACACATCAACATACATTTGTATTCATTAGGTGTGCGTGTGTATTTATGCAACGTAGGGGTGTGGATATGGTTGCATTAAAGAGCGTTAATATATTTTCATGGATGGTAACTACTTTCTCTATTTCAATAAAAATGTACTTAAACATATTTCATATATATAAAAAAATTAACAAATATAATAATATATTAATATATTCTCATTTAATATATTATTTAAATAAAGATAAATTTAAAAAACATTTATTGATTAAGTAAAAAAATAAGAAAAACATTTATATAAAAAATTATATTACAAATGAAAATGATATTTATTTTGAAACAAAAATAAAATGATAAAATGACACTTATTTAAAAGTAGAGCAAATAAAAAATATCTCGATTTAGTATTATAATATTTTCTTTTTCGAAAACAGAATTTCCAACACATATGTTTGTGCACATATTGATTTAAACCGTCTGATGTATTGCTTAGCCGAAATTTTAAAATTACAGAGGTTCTAATAAATGTGTGTTTATAATTTAGCCAAAAATTTAAAATTGAGTTCAGTGATTTATTTCATTTCACACTTATTCAGTTTTTATTCAGTCTAGTTGGTATATAAATCAAACTAATAATAAATATATATATAAACTCGTAACAAACACGTTTAGTCAAAATTATGAATCTGAAGACATACAAATATTGGAAGAGGAAGATTATTTGTTTTTGTCAGCTCGACCTAGTATAAAAGATTATATGTGATACTTCATACTTATCTTTTGTTTTTTTAGATGTATACGTCTTTGGCATGGTTGGTAATCACCACGTGTAATAAAGTAAAACCTATCTTGACTTATTAGAGGTTTTTGTTTCTTATAACAAATGTATAAACGCTGCCTGGAGTTTTGGAACTATGTGTTATACCGATATGACTCGATCCCAGATAATAAAGTACAATTACCACCGGCAAAGGAATTATCTATTACGTTATTTTTCTTCACGATAATTAACTTTTTTCTTTTGGTTAAAACTGCATGGGGTGCCTTGTAAGGTAGCATACTATTTGGTCTCTTTGGTTTATCTATATATATCGCTGTATATATCAACTTTTAAGTAATATGTATATATGTTGAAGTTCATTAAACCGCTTGGTGAATCAATACAAGTTGTTTTACTTTGCTACTCTTGAAACGAATGTCATACACGTTTTTCTCTGACGTGACGATCAGATTTTCTAAAATATTTAGAACAAAACAAAATAAATAGCGATTTTTAGGATTAACAACATCTCTCTTTCTATACTGATATATTAAAATTTCATTTTTGGAGAAAAACTTGGAAGCCAACTTTATTACAACATAAGCAAGAAAGATAAGAAGAAAAGAAGAAAAGATAGGAGAGGTCCACATAGATTGACAACATGTATGTTTCTGTATCCATTCTTGAACGTCTGATGCCTGTGTGTACCCTAGGTTTTGTTTTTAGAGATTAAATGAAACTAACTCTGTTTCTAAGGGTTACGTAAAAGCACACATTAGGTTTTGCTTTTAGAGATAGATGAAATTAAAAAAAAAAAAAAAAAAAAGAGAGATGAAACAAACTCTGTTTCTATGGTTTAGAGCATCCACATTGATGACCCCTTCACACAAATAAAAAAATATTTTTTGTTTAATTTTCTTTTACTTTTTTAAAAAAAAAATTAATAATGAACCAATCATTAGCTGACACGTGGTGAATCCGGGGTCATCGGAGTTCCCCGCGGTGAACTTTTGAAAAAAAAGTTCATAGAAATCTGATTTTAATATTTTTTTTTCTTGATTTACGTGTGAACTCTCCCTATCATCTCTTGATAGGGGTGCTCTTACAAAGTAAGCATCCAGCCACTACACTACACTGCATTTTGAATGAATATAATAAATGAGTGGTTGGATTATTTAGAGTTGAGTTTACTCTGTAGAATAAGAATATTTATACAACAAGATTTTTCTACAAATTTTTAAAATATGTTCCTACCGTTATTTTTTTTTAAAGTTGGTTTTAGTTTTAGAAACAAATAAAACATGTTTTATATTTTCTTATGATTGCTGATAAAAACAAAAACTACAACATTTGCTACAACTTCACCGATCACATCCATACTTATTATATTAGATTACTCTGTTCTTTAGTTCTGAGTTAAATGTATTCAGTTGTCGCCCTTTTTTGTTGTGTCAGTCTTCATAGGAAATAAATATCATTAAGAATTAAGATTTCATTAATATTACAAAGCATTTTTCTATTAGTCTAATGGGGGACTTATCGATCGGCAACAAGTATGGGATACGTATGCAATATGCATGATCATAAATACATTGCAAAGACTTAGCCACCGTTGTTTGTAAACCTCGATGCCCGTTTTGTTTTTTAGCCTCATTCGCACGAGCCTAAAAACACCTTTTTAAGGCCAGTTTTCAGAAATAAAGAGACACCTTTTCTATGTCAGACTAAATTATACTCCTGTCAGAATAAAAATCGCTTAAAATTCATACTCGCTCTTTGTTCTTAGATCTCACCACCTTCATCTAACAATATATGCGCTTTTCTATAATACCCAACTTATTAAGTAACTTTGCAGATGATCACCACATAACTTTTACGTGTTTTTATCATCTGTTACAATACCAAAATCCACGTTTCACCATCCATCAAAAAATTACTCTATGCAAAGCAAGCTTAATTATGTAATCTCTCATGATGAGTTATAAAAATTATATATATGCACTAAAACTATATTTTTGCGGCTCATTGCATCGGATCAGCTTTTAAGCAGATGAGATTGCAATTCTTGTAATCAAACCTTCATTATCTCTTTAATGATATTTACATCTTTAGCAAAAAAAAAAAACTAAATATATGCACTTGAGTAAATAGTTATTCCATTTTAAGCTTCTCCAGATTTTTTTTTTCTATTGAAATCGAAACAAGACTTGTTGGGTAAATAGTTATTCCATTTTAAGCTTCTCTAGATTTTTTTTTCTATAGAAATGGAAACATGACTTGTAATATAACAGGGTTTATTTTCCAAATATATAACTAAAGAAAAAATAGTTTCGAGAGAGAATATAAATAGATAGAAAGAGAAAATAGAAGAAAAAGAGGAGTTTTAGTTTGTTTTTTTGTATATATAGGATACAATTTCCCTATATTATATAGATCTCCATGTAGTATATAACTACTGAAACGTAATTGTGGTATAATTTATTGCATTGCGTATTATATGTATATATAATCAGAAATATACAACTTGGACTATGTTGTCACACACACACATGCAGCAAATTTTATAACTATGATTTATAACTTGTTGTAACTTATTGTCGGGATTTACTTTTAGGTTAAGTTATGACACACACACACACAAACAGTGATCTTTTGTTAAAGAAACACAAAACAGTAATTTCAAAATGCATAAAACCTTGAATTTCTACAAGGGTGAAACTGGACATATATGTATATTCATCTACTAGAGGAATTGTAACAGTGTCACACAATCTTAAACTTTTTAATTATTCTTGTCACTTTTCTCTCAATTATTCAACCAATGTTACACAAAGTGTACAAGACTTCACTTTTCACCTGTTAGTATAGTGACGAATTTTTGAAGGCCGCAAATTTGATAAGTTTGTGTCAGTCCATAAAGTTCAATGTAATAAAGATTTGTCTAGAAAGTTTCATATCCAATCGAATAATCAGTGTACTCTTAAAATTGTAATCTAGCTATTACATATATACACTACAAGAAACACGCGTCAACTCCGACGAATATTTCCGAGAAAGTGAGTTCTCAGTAATTTAGTTTCATCTTTGTGAGGAATTGCCGAGAAACTATTGGTTTTGTCGGAAACTTCTCAAAAATTTCCGATGAACCGTAATTGTCGGAAATTTGAAGGAATAGATTGTCGGAAACTTATCATGATTAATAATCTATTCCCAAGAATTTTATTTTATCGGAATATTCTAAAGAATTTGTCGGAACTTTGTCAAAAAATTCTCTATTCCAATTATCGATATTTCACCAGAGTTTTTAACGGAAATAAATTGGACTTTTCTCGGTATAGTAGGTCGGTTATTATTTTTAGTGATATTTCTCTTTGCAATCAATTTCTTTAGTTTCTCGATGACAGATTATATATTTAGTTGTAGTTTTTATTTTAATTTGGTGAAACTGAAACGTGTAGTGGAGAAAAGAGTTATCAGCATTATCTCT
>CAKOAT010552931.1:823072-898893 GCA_932364175.1 Eruca vesicaria subsp. sativa
GTATGTTCCGACGATTTTCCCATAGATGTTACCGACAATAATTTTGGTCGGAACTTACCGAGAATTTCCCGAGAAATGGTTATTTCCGACCGTCAAACGCCGACAAAAATTTGATTCTCGGTAAATGATAGGAAACACTCGTTTCCGACAAAGTTCCGTTTAATATGGTTGTCGGAGATCACATCTTTTTCTTGTAGTGATAGTAGAAGTCTAATTTATTATTTTTTTCATCGGAGGAGCAACGGTGTTCTATAGAACTCCCAAGAGCCAACCCACAATTTTATAATGATTTTTAACTCAATAGCACATCATCATATACTCTATTGAAAAGAGAAGTAACTCATAGTTTTGTTTCAATAGTTTTGTATCAAAAATTATCAATGTGAAGAATGAATCTAGTACTTCTATAAAATATCACATGTTTCTAAAGTGGAAAACTAACTTAAGTTCAGTACAGCAATAGAGAGAGGCATCACGACAAGAACAACCGTTGAAATAACGAACGAAAAATGAGAATGGTTGAGGAAAGCAATAAATAAATCAAGTAAAGGTCTTACTTGGAAGGTTTCTCGCGGACTCGAATGGTTGAGGAAAGCAATAAATAAATCAAGTAAAGGTCTTACTTGGAAGGTTTCTCGCCGACTCGAACTTTGGGAACCACTTGTCCACATCTGCATGGCTGCAGTGCAACTTGTGTTCAGTGCCTCTTCGAAATCAAACATCGCCATTGGATGTTTCGAGATCATACATGTTCTTGATCATATCCCTTAGATCCCTTTCCACGACGTGACGTCGTGACGACGCTTCTACGCACATGATTGTCAGACTGTCTCCACGGTTTTTTTTTTTCTGCTTCTCCTAGCCAAAGCCACATCCTCAGTGTCACCGGCCACTTGAACCGAATACGATTGTAGAAATGATTCCGTTTTGTTAAAACTTAGAACCCATAGCAATTGAAACGACTGATTAATTAAGCTAACATACACACCTTCCTCAAATTGATATGGATAAGTACCTTTTAGACTTTTGAATTTTGGTAGAGGAAATGCATACTCGTATCTTTAGCCTTCTCCTGCAAATTATTAAATGAGTGTGAACACGATCATTTGCATACTCTTGACTCTTGAGTGTTGCAAAGATAACCAGTCTCATGCATGTCTTGTAATATTAGCAGGCCAGGCTGGTTTTGAGGGTGTGTAAAAACACAAGGCCCAATTTTGGTTTCACTAATTAAGGTCCTCATTAAAAACATTACAAAACATGATCTAATTATTTTAATGGTTATATAATATGAACATTTAAAAAAAAATAATCAATTCACATCGAGACTGTATATTTAGTGTCCTACATCGGAAACATGAAGGTTAGACAATATATAAGCGATATGACAATCTTCCATTCTTAATTTAACTAGTTGCATATCCCCGCGCAAGCGCGGAGCTGAGGATCATTGATGTTTACCTTGATGTTTACCTGTGTTTTTTTTCGGTTGTTGGTTTAGTGGGTTATTCTAATAATACCAAATAATGATGAAATGGAAAGAATGTATCAAGAGTATAAAGTGAAAATATTATATATATAATGTGGTAAATGTTATTTATATGTGAAGTAAGGTTTATAGGAATAACGAAATTATAATATAGTTTCTAGTGTATAATAATAGGTGTCTATCTTGTTTTTTATTTTTTTTTCTTGGAAATAATTTTTATATCAGAGGTCAAAACTTGATATAATTATTTAGTTATAGTATTTATATTTATATTTATCAATTTGAAAATAACTTTAATTTAAACTAATATTTGTTGTTTGGGTTTCAATAGATAGGTTTGGATATGTTTTTTTTGTAAGTTTGGATTTTGTTTATGAATAATATGGCATTTTTATTTACGGCGTCATCGACTGTGGAAATCCATTCGCCGGAGTCTGATAAAAATGAAATTATAGTAACTATTAAAAATTGAAGATAAATTACATAGTTATTTTATAGATAACAAAAAATACTTAATTTTGTTGTTTTATTTCATTTCACATACATAATTTTTTGAAAATATATATTAGAAAATATGTTCTAACATAAATATATATTAGGACATGATAGTGCCGCGTGAGACTCGTTTTATTTTTAGGGATGAAATGGAAATAATGTAGCAAGAGTGTAAAGTGAAAATATTGTATATATAATGTGTTAAATGTTATTTATATGTGAAGTAAGATTTATAGGAATAACTAAATTATAATAAAGTTTCTAGTGTATAATAATAGGTGTCTATCTTGTTTTTTATTTTTTATGTTGGAAATAGTTTTTATATCGGAGGTCAAAACTTGATATAATTATTTATTTATAGTATTTATATTTGTACTAAACGATTTATCAATTTGAAAATAACTTTAGTTTAAGCTAATATTTGTTGTTTGGATTCAGTAGATAGGTTTGGATTTTGTTCATGAATAATGTGGCATTTTTATTTAGGCGTCATCGAGTGTGGAAATCCATTCGCCGGAGTCTGATAAAAATGAAATTATAGTAACTATTAAAAATTGAGAGAAATTACATAGTTATTTTATAAATAAAAAAATAGTTAAATTTGTTGTTTTATTTTATTTCACATACATAATTTTTTGAAAATATATATTAGAAAATATGTTCAAATAGAAAATATATATTAGGACATGATAGTGCCACGTGAGACTCATTTTGTTTTTTGTTTTTTGACTGTTCGTTTTTTGATCATTTTTTAATTGTTTTTGGGTCTGAATTCGTCAAACTTTAGGATTTTTCTCACTATTTTTCGTTTTAAACAATAAGTCCAGAGGATAAAAAAACATTAAAACATTAAAACTAAAAAACCATATGATAATAATTCAAACAAAAAAAACTAAAATATATAACACAGCTACACAGTTTGAACCCACACACTTGTGAACTTCATTAGATGTCTTATACCACTGGGGTAAAGTATATTTATTGTTCATACTCATTTTAAATAAACTCTAAGCTTTTAAAATTTAAATTGGCGGGACCTATAAATTTGCTGACGTTGACAGTTTTAGCAACCTTGAAAGTGTATCATTATAATATAGATTTCTAGATGCGAATTAAGCTCGTTACTAATATCTTGCATTCACTCTCCTTCACCCCATTCGTCCCCTCATCCAGCATTGAAAGATTAATTCATAAATTCGATAAACACAATAGATAAAATGATGCACTAATAATGATATCTCTCTCTCTGCCATTGAGCAAAATTTAGATCACCGTGGGAAAAGCATAAGCTCGTCTTCTATCGTTAAACTTAGAAGGATTGCATACATCGAGCTGTGAAGATGACATGAGTGTCATAAGATCCTTAAAGTGCGTATTATCATATCTCAAGTGATCTTGGGACGCCTCCCAGAGGATTACTCTCGAAGTTAGAATGTTGGAGATGTCATGTACGTCTTGACGGCGAACTGTAAAAGCAACAGGAGCCACCACGTACATGGTCATTCGTACAGGCGTCGCTTATTCGACTTCGGTCCATTACTTGTTTATGGCCCGGTTCATTAGGCCTATGTATGGGTCTAATTTTTTTTAACAGGAGTCTACAAAACTGTCGTAAACAATAGAAATCCTAACACACAAAAGCTTACTTTCTTTCCACATTTTTTTTGTTTTTATTAACATTTATTTTCTTAAAAGTTTTACATAAATTTTCTAACACGTCCACCAATTGAAAAAAACAAAAAAAAACACGTCCACCAAAGTAACCATCTATGATCTATCTTCTTCTTCTTTTTTTTAACACAACCATCTATGATCTATCTAAAATATAACATAAAAATAATAATTCAGTTTTATATTTCCTTCTTTTTCCGTTTATTTTTTCTAAGTCACATACGTCTGATTACTATTGTCTCACGTTATAACTATATGTTTTAGCATTATAATAGATTTAGACCACCTGACATAATTGTATATGAAAATTTCTTTGTCTTAGTGTGTGGTTAGTGGAGGGAGAGTTAAAGTTCAAAAGTCAAAAAAATGGACCACACCACATGCAGTAAACTTTTGTATGATAAAAGAAATGGAGTATCTCGCTTTTACTTTTTGGTCTGGAGTGTGGCTGCCTTTTGAACATTAGAGAACTAACTTTTTGATTAGTGGATAAGCATTCTTTGTGCTTAGAAAAAAGAGCATTCTTATTAGGGTCATGATGACTTCTCGTGACGTCCATGACGTCTCCCTCACTAGCATTTTTGTAGCCATTATTAAACTTTAGGGCAAGGCATAATAATTGTAGTAAGACTTTTTTGATCGACAACCAACCAAAATTTTGAATTCAAAACTCGCAAGGCTCTGATTATCTAAGAGGAGTAAGTAATAATCACATGTTGTAGCTAGTTCAAATGAAATTATCATTGACTCATCATTCGACTAATGATAAAATATTCAAACTATCACCAAAATTCTGGAAAAATTAACTTTAGGTTAAAGAAAGGTGAATAAAAAGTTGAAGAACGTGTTGTCAAATAATTTAGTAACTCTTATGAATTATTTTCAAACATAAAATATACTTATACTTTAAAACTTCAAGTGTGCAATATTTTAAAAAATAAGAATTTTGTGGTGTATTAAAAGTATTATATGCTTCATGTGATAAGGTTTTGTTAGTGTTTAAAATTAAATACAATTTCATACCAGACTGGATCTAGGTACAATCCAATAAAACATTGATATTGATTAGAGTCAATTGGCCCAATATCCTAAAACTATATCAATATTAGCTATCTACCATAATAATAAATTTATAAATTTAAAATGTACTTAAACAACCTAAAAAGACTACTTTAGCCCTCATCTTTAACCTAAAAAGACTACGTTACATCCCAGACACGAAATCGTTCGCCGCCGCTGAGGAAGAGGAGGGAAGGAAGAAGGAGGAGGAGGAGGAGAGAAGAGGAGGGGAGGGGAGGGGATGACGAGGAGAGGGGAGGATGAGGAGAGGAGGAGGAGGGGGGAAGGGAGAGGACGAGGAGGAGGGAGAGGATGGGTATCTCTTTTTCAGATCTGATGATGACGGTGCTGACGTGGTGGCGGAGAATCCATGCGGTTGTGCTTGATTTCGAAAATTTTATGTAACTCGGTTTGAATCAAGGAGGAGGGGAGGGGAGGGTGAGGAGGAGGAGGGGAGGAAGAAGATGAAACGTGAGAAAAAAGTAGAAAGGAGAGAGAAGAGATTAGGGGTAGTAGTGTAATTAAAAAAAAAGAAAAGTGGTTAGGGTAGATAGGTAATTTCTCGATTATTGGTGTATATACACTGCAATTTTCCTTTAATGTATTCTCTAGTAAAGTCACCTCCAATCTAATCTATTAAAACTGAAGTACAAATTTGAAATAACCCTGATTTTTCCTAAAAAATTACCATTCCATGCCATTAGCATAAAACAGGGTCGTTTCAAACTTTTGCTACCCATTTTCCTAAACGAAAACATTTGTTATGCATTTAATGTTCTAATCTTAACAAAAGTTTCCTTATAAATAGATAATCAGTTAAGAAAAAGATCCCGCAAATAATTTCATTTAATAGTTTATAACCATATTTGAACAACCAAACTTTACATACAGTAGATTTTAGATATTTAACAACAGGATGTTACCTTACGGCTATGAATGGTGACCATAGGAACAAGGAGGAACAATACATTCCTTAATATTCCTCAAAAAATTTATCATTCATAAGGAATAGCTTTTCCTTTCTATTCCTCATCATTCTTTTTATTGTAGAGATTTATTTAACAAATTTGTTCCTTATTAAACTTGATATGGAATAACTATTCCTCCTCATTCCCATAATTTTATTCCCATCTATTCCTTTTTTATTTGTTCTTGATGTTCCTGTGATGGTTACCAGTTAGAGTTCTCCATTATTGCATCCCACATATATATCTACCAAACATAAACATATAAGGTAAATCAAATTGGTTGTATCATATCTAAACAGAATATTCCTTAAAAAGACCATCAATTAATTGAAATTAATTATCATATTTCACTCTTGCCATCTAAACAAATTTGTCGATTGAATAGCATATGTAACACGCCATCTTTGTGTCATTAAGATAGTCTTTATTCATTCTGATAGTTAGTGATTTGTGTATCGGTTTGATTCTGTTAAAGGGCTCTGCTTAGGTGGTTCCTTATTTCGCCTTCTTATGCTTGGTTGCTCAATAGAATTCATAGAAACAAAAAGGAATGTCATATCTACTTTCCTTTGATATTTTTTGTATTTTCATATTCTATTTACACTTTGCAGATAATCTAATTTGGGATTTTGTATTGCTTTTCCCATTAATTTTCTACAGCTGCAATGGACCCAAATGCTTCACCCAGCCTGAAGAAGACGATAATCCTTTTAATAACAGACGCCTTGAACCCCAAGTTGAGTCTACTATTGAGATCGTTAGACGGGTAACCCGCCATTGATTCTACTTCTTTCTGATGCATGTTTTGGATGATAAATCATATTATTGTTTCCTTCTTTAACTAGGAGCGTGAAGAAATAACCAAAAGAATTCGACTTGACAAGCCAACAGAAAACTTTTTATTTGAACGGCTGCCAACAGAAAACTCTCAGCCATTTTGATCACCAGTATCATCACATAAACAACGGTGATATTATGGTTATGATTTGCCACTTACTCCAGAAATCGTGTCCCCTCTAAAGTCTGACCTAATTAAATATTCTTTCAATTTTATATCAGTTTGGTCTGGCGATTTATTTTCATTTTGATGTTTCATATACAAAATAAGTAATCCATTTATACTATATACAATAACAAAATTCTAAAATTATATATTTGCACATGAAAAATATAAAATTGAAATAAAAACAAATGAAAACTTCAAAAAATCAATACTTATTGTATTACTAATTATTTTATCCAAAATGCATTTAATAAGATTAAAATCACTCTAAAATCCTTTTTAACATTTAATATATATTTTTTCTGTTAAAAAATAAGTAATCCATTTATCGTATAAAATAATAAGTTATTTAAAAACTTTAAATATTAAGGTACAAATAAATATTAAAATAACATTAAAAATAAAATAAATAAATTAATTTCTTATTGTATTACTAATCATTTATATGTGCAAAAATAAATTCTATACAAAACAACATTTAATAGCTTTTACAAATTGTATAAAAAAATCAATTACGATAGTAATTGAACGGCAATCTAATAATATTCATCTACAATAAACATATCTAATCTATTAAAAGGAAAGTACATTTAGTACTTAACCCTGACTTTTTCACAAAAATTGCATTTTTGTGTCATTATTTTAAAAACATAGAATTTAGATTTAGATTTGTACCAATACCATCAATTCTTTAAATTTCTAAACAATTGATTTTCATAGTTATTAAACCATCAGTAAACATTTTTATTCTCTTATTATTAAACCATCACTAAACCAGTTATTTTCTTATTAATAAATCATAAACCGCTTATTTTCATATTAATAAATTAACACTAAACCACTTAATTCTTGGTTCCCTATATATCGTATTTTCTAAAACACAATTTGTTGCCATATTACTAAACCATCGGTACAATAACATACTTTATAATTGGACACAAAAAAAACTGAACAAATTACATCAATCTCAAAACTCAAAGATTATGAAATTGTCAAATAGATGTTAAACATATAATAAGTTAGAATTATCATCCGCGCGGGCGCGCGGGTCCAAAACTAGTGGGATATTAAAACACCAAATTTGGTGTGATCTCATCTCCAATGGGATATCCAAAATTACACCATCTCACCAAATTTGGTGTAGAGTGAATATAGTTAAACCAAATTTGGTGTAACACTATTCATCACACCAAATATTAAAATAATATATTTTATTATTTTTATTTAATTATAAACAGATTAATTTTATTAATTAGATTTAATTTACAGTTAAAAAGAATATATCATATTATTTCTATGTTTTATTTGTATTTCCACGTTACTATAACTTTAAACTATTATTGTATTTATATTTTTAATTAATAATAATTAAATGAGTATTATTAATTACATTAAATTATAAAAAACCATTTTAAATAAGTAAATTTTAATTTTGAAGAAGATTGAATAAATAAATAAGTATACAAATTAACTAAAAGAAAAAATAACATAGATAAATAAACATAAAGATGAAATTAGTATATTTTAATAAATAGATATAAAAACTAAATTTCAAAATATAATTAGTCAATTATAAAAATGTCTTAAATTATCAAAACAAACAAATTAATAATATAATTTTGTTTTGGTGTAGAATTTGGTGTGATGGTTGGAGATAAAAAAAAAGTTTAACACCAAAACATCAAATTTGGTGTTATGGTTGGAGATGCCCTAATTACAGAGAAACCTCTAGAGTATATACTAATTCCTTAATATTGATTTCTAAATTTTTGAAGTACTATATTAAATGCCAGATATGGAAAATTTATTTAAAAGAAATTTCTTACTAAATGTTTATGGTTTCTAAATTCTCAATTTCAGCCACGGTTTCATCTTCTGCCATTTTGATTGTTGCTGTTTTCTTACTTAAGAGTATATAAATGCCTGCAGAAATTTCTTACTAAATGTTTAAGTACGCAACTCCAACAAAAAAACTTTTGAGAAGCAACGTCAACAAAATTCTAAAGAGGAAGAAGACGATCAAGGAAGGCCTGAAGGAACAAGATCTCTGCAGGCATTTTAACAACCAA
Source organism: Eruca vesicaria subsp. sativa (assembly GCA_932364175.1). Taxonomy (NCBI): domain Eukaryota; kingdom Viridiplantae; phylum Streptophyta; class Magnoliopsida; order Brassicales; family Brassicaceae; genus Eruca; species Eruca vesicaria. Next base: position 831,827 of record CAKOAT010552931.1, read on the forward strand.
TCGCACTTAAGTTTTCTCTTTATTGGGGCCTTGCTATTTGGACTCTTGTTAATTACTTTCCTAATCAAGAGATTTAACTTCAAAAGCGATACAAGAAGGGAAAAAAACATTCGAACCAAAAACTAATTAGTGAACAGTGATGTATTAATGGACACGGATACTAACTTGGTTGCTTCACATTAATTAGCAAACGGTGAATTAATGTCACATATGCCAGTGTACGTGCGAGTATGATTAATGCATCATTATTAGAAATCATAACTGTACACAAAATTTAAAAAATTAGTTAACCAAATCTATGTTTAAGTCCGCTAATAAATCTAAGCAATAATTAAAATCTTAATGTCCTTAATTATTTTTAAAATGTGTCTTCTTTATCGTGTAAACCACACTACTAGTTCACCCGTCTGTTCACTAACCAAAGTCACTTTCTTTCCTTTACCCAAGAGCGGATTTTCACCATCTCGATCTGCCCCCCCCCCCCAAGCTCCTACTCTTCCTTGAAGAATCTTCGCAGGTCCATTCTCAATCTTTTTTTTTTTGTTTCACTTAAAATTTTTATTAAAAGATTTCAACTTTATGCTCTCATGCTTGTCGTTTGGGTTTCTAGAACGTAAGACAATGTGAGTTCAATCGAAAGGGTTTTGTGGGTTTGTTTCAGATATTCCATAGATGGGTTCTCACGATCTGTTCGTTTTCTCGAGAAAGGTCTCTCCTTTCTTGTTTTTTTATAGATGATAGTTGTTAGATTCACGAAATATTTTTTTTCCCAAATTTTGGGAAATATTTAAATATATATTTTTGGTATTATTGTCTCGATATTATTGTTTGCATTGTTTGATAAGGAAATCAAATAACTTTTGATTCTACCACCATTGAATATTACTGGAGTTTAATAAAGTTTGAAGCTTTGAAGTTGAAAATGTATATCTCCTTAATATTCTTGGTTCAACGGACCAATTACATTAGAAAGTTTCCAAATTAGAATCATGTAGTGACCAATATATATATGCATTTTTGCAGCTGAGCAATCTCCCCTGTATATTGCTCTAACCGTTGATCTTTGTGTTGTCTTTGACTTCAGTTTCAGAGATCGGAGGAAGATGAAGCTGTCCTAAGAAGACCTCAAGGTTGTGTCTTGTAGTGGGATTTTTAAAACATGGGGAAGGAAAATGCAGTCTCTCGTCCTTTCACTCGTGCCCTTGCCTCTGCATTGCGCGCTTCAGGAGGGACTTCTACTACACATAATCAACAGAGAGCAAACACAAAAAGACCAGCCTCGGAGGATAATAACATCACTGAGCCACCCAATAAGAAGAAGAAGCGGGTGGTACTAGGGGATATCTCAAATGTTGTTGGCTTCAATGCAGCTAAACTTGAGGTTGTTAAAAAGTGCATCATGTTTTTTTATTCTTTGTTAATGTTTTTGCTTCTTGTGAAGTAAAACATGGATCTCTGAAACATGGTTTTGTCATTTTCAGGCGAAAAACATCAAGCAGGTAAAGAACGGATCGGCTGTTACCTCAGATGTTACTGATGACACAGATGATAACTGTACTGAGAAGTGGAGTCTCAGATTGCCTCCAAGACCTCTTGAAAGATCAGCTTCAACAGGTGATTTTACAAAACACAAATTTTAGGTCTGTTATATATGATTTAATATACCTCTATCTTCTTTTACAGTTGGGAAAAGTGATGTTATTGGTAGTTCAACTGAACTGGATATCTCAAAAGTCATAAACATTGATTCTGAGGACAGTGATCCTTTACTCTGCTGCCTCTATGCCCCTGAAATCTACTACAATTTGCGTGTTTCAGAGGTAACTAACTCCTAGGCTTGATAGTCTTCAAAGAAACTTGATAAGCCTAAGCACTCAAAGTTTGATTCATTGTGCTCCAAGCAGCTTAAACGGAGACCGGTTCCAGACTTTATGGAGAGGACACAGAAGGATGTCACTCAGTCCATGCGGGGAATTCTTGTTGATTGGCTTGTGGAGGTTAGTGATTTAGTGCCCCCACTCCTGATGCTAACTTCTGCAGCTTCTCTCACAAAAGTTTCATCTAATCACAGGTCTCTGAGGAATACACGCTTGTTCCTGACACTCTTTACCTCACAGTGTATCTCATAGACTGGTTTCTCCATGGAAACTACTTGGAAAGACAGAGTCTTCAACTCCTCGGCATCACTTGCATGCTAATTGCCTCGTAGGTTCCCTCTTGAAATCTCGTCTCAAATGCAAATCAAACTTAATTTTTTGTTCTGTTTATCCCTTTTAACTTTTACAGGAAGTATGAGGAGATTACTGCGCCACGCGTTGAAGAGTTCTGCCTCATGACAGATAACACTTACACAAGAGACCAGGTCCTGGAAATGGAGAACCAAGTACTTGCGCATTTCAGCTTTCAAGTATACACTCCCACTCCAAAAACGTTCCTAAGGAGGTTTCTCAGAGCAGCGCAAGCCTCTTACATGAGCCAGCGCCTTGAACTGGAGTTTCTAGCTAGCTACTTAACGGAGTTGACGTTAATAGACGGTCATTTCTTGAAGTTTCTTCCTTCTGTCATAGCTGCTTCAGCTGTTTTTCTTGCCAAATGGACATTAGACCAATCAAACCATCCATGGGTCTGTATTGTCGCTTCTCTTTCTCTCTATATCCAGACTCAGATTAGCTCCACAACTCTTGGATCTTTAACTTTGTTTTGATATTTCCCCCTGTAGAATCCAACACTGGAGCACTACACAACGTACAAAGCTTCTGACCTGAAAGCATCTGTTTATGCCTTGCAAGATCTGCAGCTTAACACCAGAGGTTGTCCTTTGAGCTCTATACGCATGAAGTATAGGCAAGAGAAAGTAAGTTTGTATACACTTAAACCACATACTAAACCCGGTTTGGTTCTCCATCCTCATAAGACTTTCTTTTTTTGGATTTGCAGTTCAAATCTGTGGCGGTTCTCATTTCTCCAAAACTACTTGACACACTATTCTGAAGGAGTAAACCGAACGGTTTAACTCCTAACCGATGATGAATCTGTAAGATTGATGGTCCGGTCCGGTTCGTCTTCATTCATCTGTTGCTCTTTTTGTTCATAAAACAGTCCCACTCATCTAGTACCTGATTAGAATCCGGTTTAGGTTGGTTTAGTTTGATCTGGTGTTTGGTTCTTCTAAACCCGGTTTCATATTATTGGTAGTAACAAGAGGTTATTTTAATGGTAACGAGAATGTACATTTGTCCCCACCCCCATTTTGAGGCAATGTTGACAGTTTTGGAAGTTATATTATTTTGGATACAAAGTTCTAAAAAAATATTTATATAATTAAATCGTATATATTTATATTTTTTCTTGATTATTGATATTGGATTGTTATCTGTAAGGTATGGGAACCACATGTGGACTATATATAAAAGAATACAGTTTGTCTATGTGATTGAAACATTGATTCAACGAGTTTTATTCTTTTAATCTGTGAAAAAAAATATATTTGGATATCTCTAAAACTACCTCACATTCATATGTGATTATAAATCATTTCATTACTGATCTCTTCATAATCCTTAACCTCTTGCATGATGCGACAAACATTCTGCACGTAAATAATTCCATAATTAGTAATTAATCAAATGAAAACGTAATTAATTGTCTAATGGAAATTTATAAAAAGCTAACTGAAAACATACTCCCAAGGAACATCACCAGCAAGCATCCAATCTCCATCTTTATCTTCATATATCGGAATGTATTCATTTTCCTTCAGTGTATCATCTTCATTTCATTTATAAAAAAAATTGGTTAATATCATATCTTGATCATTAATGCAATGATTATAGAAAAAGAAAATTCAAAACTAACCAAAGTTGATAAAGCATCCGAATAGAATTTGTAGAGCGGAAGCGAGATCTTGGTAACATTTGTACATTTCCAAATCGATCTTCCTGAGAAACGCAGCTCCATCTACACTCACTTTCACATACGAAGTCCTTGTCCCTTCAAGGCTGTTCTTTCTCCTGAACGAACAAACCGGTGGCCATCCCACTACTTTATCACTCTTTGTCGCCGGTTCACATTTCAAGTCACTCTCTACTTCAGAAGAAACCCTAGACTTTCCGGTGATGATGATTTCTCCGGGAAGACCTAGCCGTAGCTCGGTCATATCAAGTCCAAGATTACTCTCATTTGCCATTTTGGTGTTCATATAAGTTGAAGATGAATGTTAATGTGTTTTCTAAATTTTGAATTTGTTGAGCGTTTTATATGTTTTTTCATGGGGACCGAGAAGGGTAACCTTAAGAGACAAGCTCGCTTAGCATTGGTTTATCTTGTCGGCTCCATTCAAAGATCTTGTCGAAATCTAAAAACATTTATTTGCCAAGTCGTGTTCAAAAGGTCGACAATATTGGTCCGTTGATCCGACAGATCAGACGGCTATGATTTCGTAACCGAAAAGTAGGGCTTCTTTATCAGCCGTTAGATCAATAACCATAATACTATCGACTTTAGACATCCCATGTTATGCGTGTGATTTGATGTCTCTAATCAACGACATGAAATTATAATACCATACTAATGGTCGACTATATAATAATGTTATAATTCACATTAGAATCATGTACGTATTATATACTCATGTTTCTCTACAACCGAACAGGTTTTACTCAAGTTAAGTCTTAGCTCAAAGACAAGTTATATACAGAGAACACCCACACGAAGCTATGATACACCTACATATTGTCCCTCGATATATGTAATTATTTCCATTTTTGGCAGATATTTCCATATTTTTGTATCGAGTTTGTTCATTTTCGGAATGTACATATATGTATATATAGACTGTAGTCAATAAGCTAGATTTCCATTTGTGTGTAAGTTAAGTTTACATATACGCATTTTAGGGTTTCCTTGATCATGTAGATTGTATACGACTGGCTTTCGCCAACTAATAACACAAAACAGTGGAAATTCTACAAGAATTTGTGATAATGGAGCATGAAACCCACAACGATAATGATCATTACATCATCGACATTCACATCGACATTCACAACGACGACGATTCTTCGTCAAGTAATTCGTCTCTGTCTACGGATGAGGGAACGTCAGACAGTGGCGGATCTAGGTTGAATGAGGGAGGTGCAACTGCCCACCATGAATTTTGTAAGTTAGTGTAGTTTTGAACAGATATTTTTTTTACTAATACCCCTGTTGAAAATTTGTTTTTAAAAGTATTAAACAGTTACTATAATTCTGTCATCGGTAAAACAATATTTCTAGATCCGCCCTTGACGTCAGATGAAGACTCAAGTTCATGTTCGGTTGGATTGATTTCAATGGAGTTTGTATTCACTTCTGTCCAGATTGTTGCAGCGTTAGTAGTTTGGACTCTATCAAAAGAGGAACATCCAAAAGCACTATTGTTAGCATGGCTCATTGTTTACACTTGTTGCTGTATTACATGTACGTTCCTTCTATCTTGGCGAATATATAACCAAGTTGAAAAATATCCAGGAACAAGGTATAATAGTAACTTATGCTTTGTGTTATAAAATAAAGATTTTATATCTTTTTTTCTTTTGTCAACGAAACCTATATTGATGGCAGAGTGAATAGGGTGATGGAGGAAGTGAAGATTGGGCTAGAATGTTTCTTTGTTTTGTGGTTAATTTTGGGAATTTTTTGGATTAGTTTTGGAAACTCATCTCCGTCTGATGCTCCTAATCTCTACAAGTTCGACTCACAACTATGTCTCAAGAGATAATTAATTAAACTCTAATTAATTGGCACTCACCTTTGTCTATTTATCGTCCTTGTGTAGGTTATGTATAACTTTCATTGCTTTCAGCTTCGTTAGGTTTTCTGTTGCATTACTTCTCTTATGCACTGGTATCTATCTACCTCTTCTTGCATTGTATTGTTCAAAAAAGTTCAGAATATTATTTCTCTTAGATATTGCATTTGAACAAATAATGAGATAAAATGATGTAGATTCTGAAGAGGAAGGTAAGGGAGGTGGATTGGTATTCAATGGGCCGATTAATGATGATGTGGGTGTTATAACTATCATATCATATTTACTATCTGTTATAAAAAGCTGTATTTTCTTTCTTTCTGATTTGTTTGACTAATTTAGTGGTTTAACTATGCAGTCTTGCTGCATTTGCTTGGAGAAATTTGGAGGGAAAAAGAGAGTCATAAGAAAACTCGAATGCTCCCATATGTTCCATTTAGATTGTATAAAAGAATGGCTGAAAGTGAAACGCACATGCCCTCTCTGTCAATCACCGGCAGTGTGACGATGATGACAAGAGAGAATGGCAAGGGGACAATATTTTACGTAGACTTGAGACATAGTTTACCATACACGAAATTTTCTATGGCTTGAGATACTGATTCTTGTTACAAGTTTGAGACGCGTTGTAAAATATTAAATACAGTTTACCACACTGAATTTTCTCCAACAAAAACATTTGGTGGATTATATTGGGTATGACCGGTAAATACTAAAGTAATGTGGAGTAAATTAAATGAAGGGGATGGGTGTGAATTTATTAGAATAACTGAGAGTAAAAGTTAATATAAATAAAATTAAACAATAAAACAAAAATTAAAGTCAACATTAGTAGCTATCTCTCTGAGACTGAGAGAATAATTACCTCTCTTTAAATAGTACCTAGCGTAATACAGTAATGAGGAAATTTATTTTCATCTTGACTGACAAGTTAGGGATTGTTCGTTTCTTCGTTCAAATGATCCATTCGAATGGAAATGAGCTTTTTGTTCGTTTAGACACAAAAAGTACAACTCGTTCAGATGATCCATTTGAATGATTTTTGGAAATTTAGGCTTAATTTTAAAGTTCATCCAGCTGAACGAATTTTGATCATTTGAATGGAGATGGTTCATTCGAAATAGTATAATGTCTATTATACCCCTGTTTTAATTCACAAATTACAAACTTAAACATTAAATTATTATGTGACACACGAAAACTGAAAAAACCTACAAAATCTCGTTTTCCCGCCAAATCCGAAAATCTCGTTTTCCCGTCATAATCACAAAATCTCGTTTTCCCGCCAAAATCACAAAATCTCATTTTCCCAAAAAAACGGAAAAATCTCGTTTTCCCGCCAAATCCAAAAAATCTCGTTTTCCCGCCAAAATCACAAAATCTCGTTTTCCCAAAAAACCGAAAAATCTTGTTTTCCCGCCAAATCCGAAAAATCTCGTTTTTCCGCCAAAACAGCAAAAATGCATTTTTCCGCATTGTTGGAGGTTGATTTAGTTTAAATATATTTTAGACTAAATAATATTAATTAGTATAGTTTAATTAATAGCAAACATATGATTAAATCAAAACAAGGGTATATATGTAATTTGTTTATCAAACATATTTGAATGGAAATAAAAAAAAGAAACAAACATGAAATTCATTCAAATGGTTCATTTAGATGATTCATCTAGATGGAAAAACGAACAATCTCTAAAATCTGGATGGATCATTTAAATGGATCACATAGATGGATCAGCTGAATGGAGAAACGAACAGCCCCTTATTATCTGAACTGAAGGGTATGAATGAGACATAAAGGCGGGGCGTAATTGGAGAGGTGAGAGATGTGACAGATGTTACCATTCACCAAATATATTAATTAGCGGGACGTTATTTGGAAAATACCGCACTTGGCTCAAACAAAAAAACTCTTTTTTTTGTTTACTCTTGTATCACAGAACCGCTTTTATATGAAGTAGATATGTTAATTCCATACAGTCACACTCATTATCTCGTGTACATCTTTGGGTATGACTATATTGTATCACTAGCGTTAAGGTCATTTCCAACAATGACATCAAAATATCAAATTTGGTATAAAATCATCTTCAGCAAAACACCAAATTTGATACCAAACTTGATACCATCCTAATCAAATTTGGTATAAAGTGAATAATGTTACACCAAATTTAGTATAAAGTGAATAATGTTACACCAAATTTGATGTAATACTATTCATCACATAAAATTTTAAAATATATATTTTATTATATTTCCTTTAATAATATTTTGAATAACTATTATTCCCTATGTTTCATTATAAGTGTCACGCTACAGCTGTGCACACGGATTAAGAAAATAATTAATTTTACATATTTCATATATAAAAACACAGTTACCCATACACCTAACCATATTTTAACCAATAAAAAAACAAATTACATAATAAAATTAATAAATTTTGCATTGAAAATCAAAAACGACACTTATTTTATAACACAAAAAATTCTCTACAAGGACACTTAATATGAAACGGATGGAGTATTAATTAGTTCAAATTTATAACTAAACCTAAATATAATGTATTTTAAAATTATTTTACATAATTAAGTTTTTAATTTTCTAATAATAAATCATTAAATGTCATATTGTAAGAAAATATTTTATAATGTATTACTAACTAATACAAATTTTATTATAATATATTTATTATTTTGTTATGTACTTTTCATTTTTAATAGTTTTAAATTTTGATCATAACTAATATTTATATATAATAAATACATAAATATATAATATTGGTAAACCAAAAATAAATGTAAATAAATTTTATAAACAAAAAACTACAATATTTTAACAAATATAATAAATAAATGTGATAAAATAATTATATATCACTTACAAATAATTAAAACATAAAACGTTGTTTTTGTCTTTTAAATCATCCCGCCCATTAGGGGTAGGTGCTCGGGTCAAGTTTTTGGGTATTTCGGTATTGAGGTTTAAGACCCGTTCGGGTATTGTACATATCGGGTCAGGTTTAGATATTTTTAGCTTGGGTTCAGTTATTTCAGGTCGGGTTCAGATATTTAGATTTTGAAAGAAAAATTTTAAATTCTTCATTACTTAAGTTTTATGTATTTAAAATTTAATTATTAACTTAATTATTTTTAAGTGTTTAATAAGTTAGACGATTAATAAATTTGGAAGTAAATTATTGAAATAAAAATCTTTATTTTGGTTGTAATTTTCAACTTTTGGATGCAAATTTTGTTAAAATATGAATTAAGAAACTTAATATGCATTTTAAATGAGTAAAAAATCAAGTTTTTTAACAATTATATTTATATTATCTGATCTTAAACTAATATAACAGTAATATAGATATTTTTAATAAATTGAGACAAGTAAACTAGGAATAATAGATATATATACATATGACAAGATTCGTTTGGGTTCGGGTAATATCCGTTTGGGTTCGGATATCCAAACTCTCTTAACTCAATACTCCTTCGGATATTTTACTATTTTGGTTCGGATGTTTCGGGTCGGGTTTGCGTACAAGTTCGGGTATCGGGTAAAGTGCCCATCCCTACCGCCCATACTTGCCCTAGATGTGATTACTTTCCCGCTCACTAAAACATTTCTATTTTTTTTAGAAAAAAAAAACGCCTTAACTTCTCTCGTACACTTCATAGTTATTCTGCTGTAGCTCAACTAAACAAAAGTCTGTCTTTCCCCTGCATTCTCTCAGTTAACTAAAGTCTGTCTTTGTTTAGTGATCTTCCATGTCCGTTCCTCTTCATCGATCAACTACAATAGACTCATACACTCTCCGTTTAAATCCATGGTAACAATTTCGTCTCTCTTTACTCTAATTGCTTTGATTTCGATGCTATATTGCTTTTAAGCTAGGGGATTTTTGTTTGTGCTCATTTCGAAATTCATAAGGAGCAGGCAAAGGCTACGTTCAATGAAAGATCAGAAATTTTGAAGCAAGCCAGTGTGGAAGCATCCGAAGATACGAGTGTTGGTGGTGTGAAAATGAATCCTATATCTACAATAAGGTAATTGATAAATTAGTAGAGAGCAGAGCTGAGGAGGACGCTTTTTTGTTTTGTTTTTTTCTTTATTACTTCTCAATCTTAATCAAGAATTATTCTTGATTTTGCAGTGATTCATTTCAAAAGGAACCAAGCTTTGATCCTAGTAAATATCCAAAACCTGGAGAGTTCTTTGCTGCTTATGAAAGATTTCTATGTGAGTTCATAGCCCCTTATCTTCTTTTTTTATTATGTTATAACTATTATTCAAATATGAATTTTCTTGAAACAGTTGCTCAACGAGAATGGCAGAAGCAGAGTGGCACTTTTGTCAAAGAAACATACAAGTACCAACCGCCATCAAGGCGACCAGAACTTCCAGGGTATATATATATATATATATATCTACTATGAGAGCTAACTCTGTTATCTTTTTTTTTTTTCCCTTGATATACTCTTATAATTTCAAATTACAGGAAGAGAAGGGGTGTGTACAAGCATACTTATAAGGATAGTAATCTTAGTTCCCTGATTGCTTCAGAAAACGAAACCCTCCTTATTACTGAACAAAGGAACAATGTTAACACTGCAGACAGAGAAGTGAATGGTGAGTGAGCATTTTATGTACCATTTTTTTGTGTTAAGTCTTTGATAGCGTTTGGAGCCATTATTGTGTTCTGCAGATTCAATCCCTGGCGCAGACGAGAATAAATTAAAAGATATTTTGACTGAGTTGCTTGCATGCTCTCCGGATGAGCTTGAGGGGGATGCTGGTGTCAAGCTTTTGGAGGAAAAGTTAAAGATAAAGCCTATTGATAAAGAAATGCTTTCTCTCCCTGAACTTCCTGAGTTTCCTCCAGATCTCAGAAGAATGGAGTTTAAGACAAGGTCCATTGATAAGCAAAGGGTCAAAGGGATCAAAAGTGATTTCAACAGCTCTATGCAGAAGAGTTCCTGTGAAGTTGGTTCTGGTACTCATTTAAGTTCAGATAGGAAAACAGATAATCTCATTGATGATTACATCACTAAGCTAAATTTAGCCTTGTTAGAGGTGAATGTAGATATGCAGACGAATGAAAATGTGCTCATGAATGTAAGTGAAGCAAACAGAAACACTAGCAGACGAGAAAAGGATGCTTATATCAATGAAGAAACTGAACAGTTGGACAACATGGTTAGTTTCTCCTTGACTTTTATTTGCATCTCCTTGTTGGTCACATCTCTTTGTGGGCTTTGTTTGTGATATAGGCGATTGAATCTTTTGCCGTAGAAGAGGAAAACATACCATTTCAGCAAGGTATAATAATAACCTTTTCCACCTTCAAACTACACTGAAATCTCAAAAACTAAACTAGCAAACTAACATATCTCCTTACCATATACTTCTCCATTAAATTTCAGTTCACTTAAAAGTTGTGGCTCATATTTTTTTTTTCGTTATGTAGTTTTTTTGCTTACAGGCGAATCCTCGAAATCTCCAAACACAACTCTAGAACAATACATTCAAGAACAAGAGGAGCACATTCAAGAACAACATGAAGAGGAAAATGACAACACAGACACAGCTTCTGGACTTCAAGTTGCAAATTATCAGGTTAGTTCCCCATCATTGTCTATTCATCTTCATATTATACTTGATTTCATTGATTCTTTCTATGATTATCCTTTGCAAACCACTAACTGTTTTCTTAACTGTAGTATTATAGTGGATCCTTATTTTAAAATCCGTTTATAAAAGTAACTCACTGAACAGAATCGTTAGATTTTGTTATTATTTTCAGGTGTTGTTAATATGGTGTAAAAAAAATTATAGGCTAGTTCAAGTATGATGAGCTTACTTAACAAAACGAATATGAGAGTTGTTTATTGATTTTCTTTTCAGCAGGAGGAGGAGGCTCACAACTCTTCACCTAAACAAGCAAAAAAAACAACAAAGGTGAAAAAACTAACACGTGAGGCTAAAGTGTTCTCCCGCAGGAACAGCCTTGCAGGTTAACATAAAGACTTCCCAAAGAAATTGAACTCCATTCACTATTGTTTGAAAAAAAATATACTAAACTGTACTTTCTTTGTTTGCATATCATCGAAGGTGCTGGTACTAAATGGGAAAATGGTGTCAGAAGAAGTACAAGGATTAAGTCAAGACCACTTGAATACTGGAGAGGTGAAAGATTCTTGTACGGACGTGTTCATGAGAGTAAGTCACATATATTCACGTTAGATTCGGGTTTAATATGAGCTTCCAAATTAAAATCAGTTGGTGATTAGGATTGGTCATAACCCTTTATATATTATTTAAGTTTCCTTTGTTATACTTGCTCAAGCGAATTATATATTATTTAAGGTTCTTTTGTTATACTTGGTCAATCGAGTTAAGTACGACAATAATACCTAGTCTATATATTCTAGACTTCTAATTTAAAATCAATTGGTGATTAGTGGATTGGCCATAATCTTTAATATATTACTTAAGCTCTTTTTGATTCTCGGTGTGGATATATTATCCCTAATAATTTGTTTTTTTTTTACCACATCCATTTTAATCCTAGTGTTACCAAAATTCATTATTTTTTATGTTTATTTTGGAAGGTTTGCCTACTGTTATCGGCATGACTTATGAATCTCCGGGGAAGGGCAAAGGCGAAACGAATAAATTAATGAATTTGGGTATCACTAAACTGATTCTCTTTGTTGAACAAAGAAACTGATCTATCGATTAAACAAAACTGACTCTGTATTGTTTTTGCCTCTCATCTAAGGTGCTGGTACTAAATGGGAAAATGGTGTCAGGCGAAGTACAAGGATTAGGTCAAGACCACTTGAATACTGGAGAGGTGAAAGATTCTTGTAAGGACGTGTCCATGAGAGTAAGTCACATATTCGTTTTCTTTTTACCACATCGAATGTTACTCTAGTTCATTAAATGTTATCTTTGTTTTTGGAAAGGTTTGCCTACTGTTATCGGCATAATGTATGAATCTCCGGGGAGGGGCAAAAGCGAAGGCGAGCATTGAAGGTGAAATCATTTGTATCTGATGTATTACAAATAGCTGGTTGATTCAGTCGCCTTGTACTGAAGAACCATAATACCATATACTAATCCTAGGGGAAGAGTGATTAAAGCAATTCCTCTTCAGATTTTAACTCTGATGGATATGATTGTTTGGTGTTTGTTATTGTCACTTTGGGTTCAAAAACCTGTCACTCTCTTTGTTTTGGAACGTCAATGAACCTAGACTTTCAACTTTTAATTGGTTTCTATCATGTTGGTATGTCAAGTTGCCTTTTGTCATGGTGATTAGTCTTTGGTATCCTCTAGGGGCACTTTTTGTCCCCACCTCTCGCTTAAAAGCTGCACTATTCGAATCTCTTAATCAAATATGTTATATTAGTTATAAATTAGGGTTGGTTTTGTTTTATCCAAAACGAATTAACCAATCCAACATCCATTTGTGGGTCAACAAATTGAATTTTCTTTTAAGCGGTTTCTAATCTTCAAAGGTCTGACTTTGAACTTTAAAAGTACATGCTTACTTTTTGTTGTTGAGCACTCCTCCCGTTCCTTAAATATACCCTGTTACAAAAGATAATATTTTGAAAAATATTTGTTTCCACAAAATATATTTTCACATTCTTAATTCACTTTTTATTAAGTAATAAAGCTAAATTGTAATTTAAAAAAAAATTATGTTTATTGAATTTCAATTAGTTATAAGTTAGTAGAAAATAGTTAATCACAAAACAATACACTTATAACCAAAATTTAATATATTTTATTAATATATTTGAAAACTTTAAAACATAGTATATCTTTTTAAAACAGAGGATTTTAAAAACGCCGGAAGTAGATTTTATAGATATTCTATGCATATTAAAAATGTAATGAATATATACAATTAAAATAATTATTTATTTTTACTACACTTTCCAATAACTATCAATAACTAACAAACAATATATTTAATTAATTCATATATTTTCAATAAAAGTTTTTTAAATATATACGACTTATTAATATTAATTACTAAAATATTTAAAAATCTAAAAAATATTTATGAACACAAATTAAATCTAAAATTTCTATCTTTCGGAATGGAGTATAATATTAGGTTTTGATACTTTATATTCTCATTTTGATTAATCTATTTTATTTTAACTAAGATCAGTCTCAGTAAATTTTTAAATTCGATAACTTTCTTTTTTCATAAAAGAACCAAAACAAAAACGAAATATTGACTCTGATCCAACTGTCTAGGCATTTCTAGTTGACCTCAATAGTCGTCCACGGTCATGATCCACTTTTCTTGGATCGTGTCCTGGAAATTACATTATGTAAGTTGGGAATCTCCTTAGCAGGGTATGGTCCTAGTCTGTTTATAGAAGTCGCATCGTGACTTTTGTACCTTTCACCTTTTTAGGTAAGATGCCAAGAACTCACAAATTTGGAAAAACATAATAATTGAAACCCGACGATATTACTTCTTTTACACGCTTCAATTTTCCATGACTATAAATGCTACATTTGAATTTCGACTTGAGTAAATACACTTCTGGTCTTTGGGGACAATGACTGACAAGATACAAGGAGGAACCGCTCAAGTACTTAAAAATAAGATTATTACTCCTAAATATCTCACTAATCAAAAATCAATCTCACGAATCAGCAAATTAGATAACCTTGACGCAATGGATAATATAAGAAATGTATTAGCAAAACACAAGTTGATACTACTCACGGGATATCTACAATTTTTTGTTGTTTTCATGTGATGTCGACCGTACAAACAAAATACGAGCTAAGTACAATATATATATATATATATATATATATATATTTGTAAATAATTAAAATATCATGTCTCATATAGCTGACCAAAGATAAGTCTGAGCTGTACAATTTGGAAAAGTAAAACAAAACGTATGTATAGATGTTGCCCATGACGTATTCTCGATTTTTCTTTTGTTTTTACACAACATAATTCAGTTTCATGTATACTATTATTTAAGAAGTAAATTTGCTTAGTTGTCAACTTCTCATTGATTTTAGGTAAATTTGTTTATTTATTTTATTTAAATAATTTTATTTACAATTTATTATTTAAGAAAAAACGAATTTATATTAATAATATTATATTTTATAAAATATGTTAATTATTTTGTATTAAATTGTTATCTAAAAAATATATTTTTCTATTATAAAATTCAAATCAATTTTACTGATTGATTTGTAACTTCTCCATAACTTTTGTAATTTTTCTTATTTGTTATATTTTTAATAATTTTATGAATAATTTATCATATAATAAAAAAAAATTCTATTAATAGTATTCTTCTTTTAGAAAATAAGTTAATTCTTACGTGTTGTATTGTTATCTTTAAAATGTATTTTTATCCTAGAAATTAAAAATTAAGTTAAAATATTAATAGTTAAATATAAAGAAAGCAATGCTGATTTATCCATTTCTCGATGGTTTTATATTTTGTTTATTTATCATATTTTAATAATTTCATATATAATTTATTAAATAATAAAACGAATGTATACTAATAATACTAGATTTAAAAAAATAAGATAACTCTTATGTATTAGATTGTTATCTTGAACATATATTTTCTATTAGAAACTTTTAGTGAACTATCTGATTTGTAATTTCTCCATGATTTAGATAATTTTGATTATTTGCCATACTTTTAATAATTTCATATAAAATTTATTATAAAATAAAAATGAATTTATATTAAAAATTATATTTTGAGAAAATAAGATACTTCTTATGTATTATATTGTTATCTTGAAAATATATTTTTTATTACAGAAATAAAAAAATTAAGATAGAAAAATTATAATTAAAATAAACTAAAGTAACACATTTGTAAAAATATATTTTTAGTCGACAAAAAAAAATATATATATATATATGTTTAAAAATATTTTGGTGTGTGAGTGTTGTCATTTATAATTAATTTTAAAACATAAATCATAACTTAGTATATTGGTTTGAATTAATAAAATATAGATTAATAATAAATTGTACGAAAATTATGCCCGCATGTGCGGGCAAAACACCTAGTGTATAAATATATAACCAGTCAAAATAAATATACTCTCTACTGTTCTTTTATCAATAAGATATTCATTCGGTGTTATCAATAAATTATGTTATTTGTTTGTTTTCTTATCTATGATTCACGTTATGAATTATTGGTTTTTTTATATTGTGTTTGACTTGAAGAGCCAGCCGACGATGCTTTCCATCAGGATAGTGATACCTTATTGTTGGTTATTTTTCCAATTATTGTAGGCCTGAGGCCGTGATGGTTTGCCAACTTTTCTCAGCCAGATGCCTTTTATTCCACGGTTGTGCCCCATCGGATCACCTTACAGTTTCCAATACGTCTTGCTCTTCATTATTCAACTTACAGTAGAAATGTATACGGATTTGTTCATGGACTTAAGAAAGATGTGGTGGACCTAGAACGAATCCAAGTTGCACGGGACATGCCATTGCTCCGAATTGTTTCTATTGCAAGTGTCATATATGATTTGGGGGGGGGGGTGTTTAGACATCATATATATCTTAAATTACTGAAACTAATACTCAATGGTGGAAAGAGAAATTAAGTGTTTTAAGTTCAACGAAGAACAATCAAGGTACAAACTATATATACTTTTTATCAAAAAAAAATAATACAAACTATATATATACATATATAAAAATTATGTGCATGTGATATCTTTTGCAATAGGTATTTCAGTACCTGATAAGAATACTGTTAGAATAAATGTCGGTATAACTGAACGCTGTTTAATGTCATTCCGCTAGTTAAATCATCGTCAATATTTAACTATTTTTATCTTTATAATATATAGAAGATAACTCTAAAATAAATGTGAAATATATTCTAATGTATATTTTTTAAAATAGCAATTTCTAAATATAGAAGGATGTTATTTATAACTTCTATAAATAGAATAAAAAGTAATCTCTATTATATAAAAAGAAACAGAGATGAGTTTGAGTAGTTTTACCTCCAAATACTATTATATAAGTAAAATAGATGAGTTGGATATGTTCTTAGAGTGATTTAGCTTAATATACTAAATGAAAAAGGTATTAGGGATTTGCCATATTTTAGGGGGAAAAATAATGATGGGGAAAATAAAGAGAAGAGAGAAATAGGGTATGAAATTAAATAAGGTATTTTGTGTGTGTATGAAGTGCAAATATTCATATTCTTATGCATTTTGTGATATTTAATAGTCTTTTATTTGGTGTTTTGCAAATTAATATTTAGCACGTTGATTAACAAAATAGAACCATAAGAGAGACGTTAAAACATAGAACCATAAGATGAGTTATCATATATTAAATATTGAAAAATAGTTTATTAATTATATTTTTATATAAGAAAATAGTACAAGAAAACATGTATTCAGTTAAACTATAAGTACAAGTAAAATTGTCAAATTTGTATTCTGACGATTTATATAACTATATAAAGTACAGCCACACTATTTTTGTAAAAGATATCGTCATACATTTCTCAAGAACCACATGATAAATCATCATGTTTTAATTTATTGTACTCCCTCCGTTCGGTTTTATTTGACGTTTTACTGATTTTTCTTTGTGTCAATATACTTGACGTTCACATAATTCTATGCGATGAATGATGAAATATGACTATTTCTACCCTTGTATTTAATGCTCTCTAGTAATAATGATATAAGGTCAAGTTGATATTAAACACAAACGGGAAGGTTAAAATAGATATTACATTACATTTCTTAATTGATGTGCCAAGCTGTAAAACGTCAATTAAATCCGAACGGAGGGAGTATATTATTAAAAGAAACACCAGATCTTTTTTTTTCTTGTTTGTCATGTTAGAATTTGCAAATACTTTTTAATTTGTTAAAATGTAAATATCATTATGAATAATGAAGATTTGGTTACAAAATTACCTGAACTCATTCTGCTACAGAGCAAAATTGTGGACAAAAGCCCCCAAATTTTTTTAAAAAGACTCATGAACACACTAAAAACTAAAAAGAGACTCAAAAAGTATTTTGAGAATACTTTTGATAATATTCTTTGAGTGCCCAAAAAAAGAAAAGACGGTAAAAAGAATAATGAAAAACTGTTTGGGAAAGAAAAGGTTAAAGAAAGAGGAAGGGGGCCTCGAGTACTAAAAACTTTGGAAACTTTTCATCTTTCTATTTCCTAAATACTCCACCATTTTACACGTTTTGCCAGGTACGCTTAAAGATTTTAAATGAGTTCTGTTTAATATATTGGTTAGGTTACAGTTAATCAGAAAATATCGTTTTTTAAATAAAGGCGTTGTTTGAAAAAAAAACAAAATAAAGGTCTCCTGGCGTACATGTTTCTGGTCTTCGACAATCTGAAACTGATTGATAAAAAAATTAACATATTGAGATTATGTATACAAAACACGTTTGGATTTTTTTCTGAAAAATTAATTAAGAAAAAGTTGGAAAACACGTTTTCAGATTATTATTTACATTCAACACATGTATATTTTCAAATTCAAATCTTCATTGTGCCACAATAACAAGAGTCGCACAAATTATTAACTATGGAAAGCCTTTTATAAATAAAGCATTAATTATGGATGTTAGCATATAATTACCATTTGGGTAGCTATTGGTTAGCATGTCTTCCTGAATAATTAAGCCACATGGGATCACATGGACCTTCGTAAGCTAGCTATTTCGAATACTTTAACTACCATTATTCTGTCTTTTCATTTATTACGTAGTTATGTAGCATTTAGAATCCCCACAATGCTGAATTCATATTTTATTCCGTCTCCATTCAATCTAGTGTATCTAGAACATTTTCATTAACACGTTCCTTTGTTAATTTCTACACACTTTATTAATTATGGAAAACGGTAACGGTAGTTCCACGTCGAGACTCGAGCATCCGATCCTAACTTTTCCTTTCTTCGCGAATCCAACTGATAATTTCAAGACGCTAAGGAGTGGACTAATCCGTTAATTAACAATACACACAAGTTTGATCAATAAAAAAAAAACAATACACACGAGTAATTAGTTAATCTAAACCCTACGGATATCTCATCATACAAGTCCAAAATGTCTCGATTGGTATAACGTCTCCATCACGTAAACCAAAGCTGCTTACTGTTTTCTATTACCGGATCCGATCGGCACTATCTATGAAAAACGTAAACCTTACGTTTCTATATTAAATTTCACATTTTATTGGCTATAACCATTACTTCTTACTGGAATTATGTAAAAAATAAACATTGACACAAATAACTTAAACATATTCTGGCTATTCAGTATTATTTAATTAAGACAATAAAATATAAGTCCTATTATTACCGAATTATAATATTTCACTTTCAGTTTCTAGCTTCCAGAAGACCTATCTATCTCTATAAAGTGCCAACACTCTTCTCTCTCACATCATCATTCATATTCCAACCTGAATACTTCTGTCTGAAAACAATATATCACATCATCTTCTTCTCTCTTCGAACCTTGACACTTCTATGATGACCATGGAGCTTATCCCTGATCTTCCTGAAACTCTAGCCCGCGAGTGTCTTCTACGCACCTCCTACAAGCAGTTTCCTCTCATCTCCTCCGTCTGCAAAGTATGGAAGCGAGAGATCAGTCTCCCTGATTTTCTACAACACCGGAAAGCTTCAGAACACAGCCAGGAGCTTGTTGTCTTGTCTCAAGCTCGGGTCGACCCGGTTTCACAACTCGGATCTCGAAAAACCATCCCCACGCCAGTATACCGGATCTCTGTTCTCGAACCCGAGTCCGGTTTATGGACCGAGCTGCCTCCGGTTCCGGGTAAATCCAACGGGTTGCCTCTGTTTTGTAGGTTAGCTTCTGTCGGGTCGGATCTTGTTGTGATCGGTGGACTTGACCCGGTAACATGGCGGACTTCTGACTCTGTCTTCATCTTCAGCTTCTTGACTGCCACGTGGCGTAACGGGACGAGCATGCCAGGTGTGCCACGGTCCTTCTTCGCCTGCGCTTCGGACTCCGAACGGAACGTATTCGTGGCGGGTGGACACGACGAAGACAAAAACGCGCTGACGTCAGCTCTCATGTATGACGTGGCGGAAGACAGATGGGCTTTATTGCTAGATATGGGCCGTGAGCGAGACGAATGCACTGCGACTTTCCACGCTGGAATGTTCCACGTCATTGGTGGTTACGCCACGGAGGAGCAAGGGCAGTTTAGTAAAACCGCTGAATCCTTCGACGTCGCAACGTGGCGTTGGGGTCAAGAAACGAACGAGTTCCTCGGTCACGGGATGACTACGTGGCCCCCGGTCTGCGCAGCAGGCGAACATGGTGAACTATACGCTTGCTGTCGTCGTGATCTGATGGTGATGAGTGAAGACACGTGGCAGAAGGTTGGAGATATACCTGCTGACGTGTGCAATGTATCGTACATGGCGGTAAGGAGGTCTGGGAAGCTGGTCGTGATCGGTTCGGCTCGGTACGGCGAACCAAGCGTTGGGTATAATTGGGATATGGATAATTCTGGATGGGTAAAGCTGGAAACACATGAAAAATATGAAGGCCACGTTCAAGCTGGTTGTGTTTTGGAGATATAAAACGAATGGAGACGTCGTTCATGCGAAATGATGCAAGATTGGTCGGTTGGTTTCTCCTTGGTGTGACTGTACAAATATTCTGTTAGGATGTTAAAAAGGTTATATAAGCTTGAACTAAATTTACTGTTGATTGATTTTACTTTTTTGTGTGTGTGGTTGAAGATTGTTGTGATGCTACTCAAAGTTGTGGTGGACCTACTGTATTGGATAGTCTAATGTGGTTGAAATGAGCCCAATTAAGTTCTTGCTCTGTTTACCCACATAGGATGAAAGATTCAACGTTGGGTCCAATTCGTGTAAGATTTGAAATGAAACACCCTTCTAATTGATATATTATGAAGCCCTCTCTTTTCCTTCTCTGTCATCTTGGTTTTATATATAGGCATACAAGTATTCACTAAACTTTAGTAGGCTAGTCACAGATCAATTCTCTGAGAAGTATCTTTGTCTGTCTGAGTATAATTTATATGAGAGAAAATATCACCTATAGTCTTTGGGCGCTTTCACTAATGAATTCATCTGACTATTTTTATTCCAAAAATATGAATCAACAAGCATCCTCCAAATCTTTTTATAATTTCTGAAATATATCAATTTTTGACGTGAATGTTAGCTAATCTATCGGATTAATAGTCATATCTACTGAAATCCGAACAATCTGAAACAAATCAAGCTTATCTTCCTGTTTTCATACATGAAGATATCTAAAGTAATCTTCCCCAACTATATTTGAAAATAATAATACTTTCTTTCTAGCTTAAGTGTTCGCATTTCCACTCGGTCCTAAGATGGATCAAAGAAGAGCTACCTATGATTTTCTTCGTCACCAACCATTTCCGCAGGCTCAAGCATAGTCTATATCTTGGGTGGTCTGTTTTGTACCTTGAGTGGTCTGTTTTCATCAAAACACATGTGGGTTGATGTATTTTTAACAAACCACATGAATTTATAAAAACTAAGAAAATGTTACCAAAGCCCAACAATTTGGGTCAAACCCTACAAAATGTTCAGAGATAGAGGCCCACGTAAAACGATGACGAAGCCGAGAAGTAAAATAAACGGATATAATGGTTATGGCGGGCAATTCTGCAAGTGCCAACGAATATCTATGGAATATTCCAAATATGATCTGTCATTTCCTTTTCTTTGGATAGACAAACATTTGATGTTACATCAGAAAATGAGCTGTTGTTCTTCCAATTTTAATAGACAATTAAGAGTAAACATCAACTTTGAATTTTAAAAAAGCTAGAATACTTACTTTTTTCACAAAATGAACCTAGTTAGTAGTTAACATTCTGTCAAGACAAATGAAGAAACAAGTTACCCGAACTTGTGTCGGTGACAGACCGAATCAGAGGAGCTGTTCAGACAGATAGCTGGAACGTTAGATCAGAGGGATAAACACTACCAACCAATCCAAGGGTCTTGATCTATTTGAGTTGGTAATGGACCCCAACTTACCCGCAGGAATATCATGGGACCGCTCCTTAACTCTTGCAAGGTCACTTGGTTTGGTAGTGTACTAGTGCTGTGTGATAACATACAAATTAAAATAAAATAAAAAAACTAGATATTATACGTTTTCTAGATGCCAAAGCATCTGACACTGCTCAATGGATATAAAAGAATAAATGAAAGGACCACATATTCTTATAATATACTGTAATTCACGTCAATCTATCACAAACCACCATTCAACATTTTTACCTATAAACAAATGACCCATCCGTCACTCATTTTTAGTAAACACAGAAGTTTTTTTTGAGTAGTATATTTTCTTCTTCCGAACTACAAGATCAAATGTTTCGTAGAGTTTTCCACGATTTTTAAAAAGACAGACTGATAGGATGTCACCATTTTAAGGCATTGTCAATATAAACATAGAGGTGTCACCAAACTTTGATGAGCTTTGTTTGCCTATATCTGAAAACTTTATAATTACAACAGCGATGACGATCACTTCTTATCATAATATAATCATGGAAAGTCCAAATTATGTTACTTTAATTAGCTGATATTGGTTTGAATTCTACGTTTACATCCCATCACAATTGATAACCGATCCCATATGTATATGATTAAATAATTTATAAAAGAAACCAAATCGTGAATGAAAGATATAAGTCCTAATATCAGCCACATAACGCGGAAAGATTTTGTTACGTGGTAATTTTGCAGATTGATTAGCAACATGCAAGAGGGAACAAAAGATAAAGCATCGAGTGGTCACTACTCACTGATACAAGAAAAATAACTAATGCTACAAAAATCCATAGAAATAAATTAGTTTAGGTAAAGATATTTTAAAAAGATTATTTATCCGACTGGAAAGTTGCACACCATTCAATACACACACATAAATACGTAGCCGCTCGCAAAGGCCTCCGCTATATCCTCTCACAGTCACAGCTCTTACTCTTTGCGAGCAAATGTCCACATACGGTAGAGTGCACCGTATCTTTATGTACACCTTCTCTTTCGTATGAAGATGAACTAAACCTCATAGAAGTTTTGGAATCAAAACCTAACCGAACCTATTGCCAACATGAGTTTAGTAAACGTCGAATCAAGTTGCTAAAGTACACTGTACCACTATAAAATCGTCCTCCTAACACTAATCCGAACACGAGTTTAATAAAATTTTATTTCAAAAGTTTTAGACCTTTTGGATCTGATTGGTAATAACTATAGTTTTAAAAATTTTACTGTACGAAAAAAGTTGTAGATTTTTTTAATTCATGATCTTATACATTTTTAAAATTAGTAAATTCTTATTTTTAAATAATACAAATTGGTACTAAAGGTAATTCCAATCCAAA
Source organism: Eruca vesicaria subsp. sativa (assembly GCA_932364175.1). Lineage (NCBI taxonomy): Eukaryota > Viridiplantae > Streptophyta > Magnoliopsida > Brassicales > Brassicaceae > Eruca > Eruca vesicaria. The sequence goes on from CAKOAT010552931.1 coordinate 855,097, forward strand.
ACACAAAAAACAACATACTAATCAATCTGCACACATTTTATATACTCATAAAAGTAAATATATATTTCATTAAATTACATGTATTTTTGTTTTATTTGGCTAACATAAAAATTCACTATGTTTTCGTAAACTGGAGTATTGACTATGTTTTTTTCATTTTTAGTCATAATATTTACCATTATTTATAAATTGATTTTTCACTGTTGACCTCATATTAAAAATTTGAATGGGTAAAAATGTTTTTATCCTAAATAAATAGTTAGATAATATATTTAAAATATAAACTATATAATATTAATCATGATCATTATCTAGACAATAATATGTATTTTGTTATAATTACAAAAATATTTTCTATCATGCAGTTAAGTTTTTTAAAAAGAATATGAATCTCTCTCTATATATATTTATCATGCATGTCGTGAGAAATATCTGTAAAGCAAAACACCTAGTTATAAAATAATAGTGAAATGATTTTGCTGCCAAAATAAGAATTTATCAAATGATTTAACCATATCCATATCATGACTGTACACCGAATCACCCTATGAAAATCATGACGAGGATTTTAATGATATATAGTTAGTATAAATACAATCAGTCTCTATAAATACTCGAATATACCATGGATATAAACATAATCTTCACCAAACTAATTAATTCTAATTAAGTGTAAAAAAAAGCAAATAATTAATGTACACCACGTAGACGATTGGCTACAAAATCATACGAGCGCTAATCCTGTAACTCCACGATCGGACGGACATTAGCACATTGATGCGTGCTTAAGCCCTAGAATCAACGGCCAAGATGTTCGCAAGTTTCAGGGGTGTAGCGTAAAGAACTGTGCAACTAACCGTACCGGATTCGGAATAGAGTATCCAAGAGAAACAGAGACAGTGTTATAAAACGACACGATATCCTCATTTCATCTTCATCAAAAACACTATCTCATCTCTCTGTGTTGTTTGTTGTCTCTCTATCGTTGTACGGAGAGATGGTAGCGTTAGCTTTTCTTCCGGAGCTATGGACTGAGATCCTTATCCCTGTCTGCGCGGTGGTCGGCATCGCTTTCTCGCTCTTCCAATGGTTCATCGTCTCTCGCGTGAGAGTCTCCGGCGACCAAGGCGCGTCGTCTTCAGGTGGTTCTAAGAACGGATACGGAGATTACCTTATCGAGGAAGAGGAAGGAGTTAACGACCAGAGTGTTGTCGCTAAGTGCGCTGAGATTCAGACAGCTATATCTGAAGGTAAGAAGATCTCGGTTTTCAGATCTCACTGTTGTTGTCTTAGATCTAGCTAGTTTAGTATGGAATCTAGTCTTGTCTGAATAGTTGAATATTTTTGGGATCTGATTTGGTGTGTGTGTTTGGGAACAGGTGCAACTTCATTCCTGTTCACGGAGTACAGATACGTTGGTGTCTTCATGGTGTTCTTTGCTGCTATTATCTTTGTCTTCCTCGGCTCTGTGGAAGGATTCAGCACAGAGAACAAGCCTTGCACTTACGACGATACCAAGACTTGCAAGCCTGCGTTGGCGACTGCAGCTTTCAGCACCATTGCTTTCATACTCGGTGCAGTTACATCTGTTCTCTCTGGTTTCCTTGGGATGAAGATTGCCACGTACGCAAACGCTAGGACCACTCTGGAGGCGAGGAAAGGTGTTGGAAAGGCGTTTATTGTTGCGTTCAGGTCTGGTGCTGTGATGGGGTTCCTTCTTGCCGCTAGTGGTCTGTTGGTGCTTTACATTACTATTAATGTGTTTAAGATTTATTATGGTGATGACTGGGAAGGTCTTTTTGAGGCTATTACTGGTTATGGTCTTGGTGGGTCGTCCATGGCTCTCTTTGGACGTGTTGGTGGTGGGATCTATACCAAAGCTGCTGATGTTGGTGCTGACCTTGTCGGTAAAATCGAGAGGAATATTCCAGAAGACGATCCAAGGAACCCAGCTGTAAGTACTATTAACTGTGTATTATAAGACACTGCTTTTCTTTGTTTTTTTACTTAATGTTGTCGGTTTACTTACAGGTTATTGCTGATAATGTGGGTGACAATGTTGGTGACATTGCTGGTATGGGATCTGATCTCTTTGGTTCCTATGCTGAAGCTTCATGTGCTGCCCTTGTTGTTGCTTCCATCTCTTCCTTCGGTATCAACCATGATTTCACTGCCATGTGCTACCCACTGCTCATCAGTTCAATGGGAATCTTGGTCTGTTTGATCACAACTCTCTTTGCCACTGATTTCTTTGAAATTAAGGCTGTTAAGGAGATTGAGCCAGCGTTGAAGAACCAACTCATCATCTCAACTGCTATCATGACTGTTGGAATTGCTGTTGTGTCATGGGTTGGCTTACCGTCTTCCTTCACCATTTTCAACTTTGGAACACAAAAAGTGGTCCAGAACTGGTAATGACCCTTATCTCTTTGCAAATAGATTGTATGGTTGCTTGAATTTCTCTAATTATGGTGCATAATTTGGATTTTCAGGCAGCTATTCCTGTGTGTTTGTGTTGGTCTTTGGGCTGGACTCATCATTGGTTTCGTCACTGAGTACTACACTAGCAACGCCTACAGGTAAGAAATTGCTTTCAAAATCTTTGATTACTATCAATAGGATAAACTTTAATGTCCTTATTTTCTTGCAGCCCTGTGCAAGATGTTGCAGATTCATGCAGGACTGGTGCAGCCACCAATGTTATATTCGGACTGGCTCTTGGTTACAAATCCGTCATTATCCCAATCTTTGCCATTGCTATCAGTATCTTCGTTAGCTTCAGCTTCGCTGCTATGTATGGTGTTGCTGTTGCTGCTCTAGGGATGCTCAGTACCATCGCCACTGGTTTGGCTATTGATGCTTACGGTCCGATCAGTGACAATGCTGGTGGTATTGCTGAAATGGCTGGAATGAGCCACCGCATCCGTGAAAGAACCGATGCTCTTGATGCTGCTGGAAACACCACTGCCGCTATTGGAAAGGTACATGGCCATTCTAATAAACCGCTTTATGCAGCTTTGGTTACTTGTTTGAATTGCTAATGCTGATGGTGCCATATAGGGATTTGCTATTGGCTCTGCTGCATTGGTCTCCTTGGCTTTGTTCGGTGCCTTTGTGAGCCGTGCAGGAGTCCACACCGTAGATGTCTTGACCCCAAAGGTTATCATTGGACTGCTTGTCGGTGCCATGCTTCCTTACTGGTTCTCAGCCATGACAATGAAGAGTGTGGGAAGTGCAGCTCTTAAGATGGTTGAAGAAGTTCGCAGACAGTTCAACACCATCCCTGGACTCATGGAAGGTACCGCGAAACCAGATTACGCCACATGTGTCAAGATCTCCACCGATGCTTCCATCAAGGAAATGATTCCTCCTGGTTGCCTTGTCATGCTCACACCTCTCATTGTTGGTTTCTTCTTTGGTGTTGAGACCCTCTCTGGTGTTCTCGCCGGTTCCCTTGTTTCCGGTGTGCAGGTATGTATTCTCTTCTCTGTTCTCTTGTGAATTAACTTAATGGTATTGAACATATGCTCATTCACGTTCTTGTTTTATATTAACAGATTGCCATTTCTGCATCTAACACTGGTGGTGCCTGGGACAACGCCAAGAAATACATTGAGGTACAGAACTGATTCAATCCATTTTTTAAGAGATGGAATCAAAATCCGTAAGTATTGAGAGTTGTTTTTGCAGGCTGGTGTATCAGAGCACGCAAAGAGTCTTGGACCAAAGGGATCAGAGCCACACAAGGCAGCTGTGATAGGTGACACCATTGGAGACCCATTGAAGGATACCTCAGGACCTTCGTTGAACATTCTGATCAAGCTCATGGCTGTTGAGTCTCTTGTCTTTGCTCCCTTCTTTGCCACTCACGGTGGTATCCTTTTCAAGTACCTCTGAACTCATCCCTGAGTGAAGATGATCATGATGATGAAGAAGAAGTGATGGAGATTGATTCAAAACTCTCCTTTTTTACCATTCTTGTTTTCGTTTTGCGTAGGTGGTTAAAATCAAAACCTGTTTTTGTTGATGAGGGCTCATTTAAAGAACCAAACCAAATGATGTTTCTCTCTCTCTCTATCACTTTTTGTGTTGTCTAGAATTTAGAAATCCACCAAGTATTTGAGACTTGTTTTTTTAGCCGTCGAGATTCTGTTTCTTATATTGTTTTCGTCTTCAACTTTCATAACATTACTACACACAAACAATAGATGGTAAATCACACAACTTTAGTTTCCCTAAGACCCTCGGCTCCAGCCACAATCTCCAGCAACTCCCAGTCTTACTGTAAGCCACAGTCAGAATCCTCTTCAGTTCAAGCGCACTATCAGTCAACACAAGACTCCTTTTATCTTCAATGGTAACAGAGTGTGAATCACAGGACCAGACTTCACCACAAAAACTTTTGTATACAGAATTATACGGTAAAACCGTAATCAGAAAGACGATGAACAGTAACACTTGATCGGATGTTCATAAAACACCAAATCAACACTCAAGTCTTTTATAGCTCATTTCCTCCGTAACAACCCCTATGACGTGGCATCTCTTTTCCTGTATCACAGAAGCTCAACATCATCAACCTCCTCGCTCACAAACAATGAAAACACATCATCTACAATAACTTGAGCTTCTTTCGTTTGAGAAGACAGAGTTGATTTGAGGGGAATAAAATAGTAGAGAAAGAGAACTTGTGGGTGCTTTTTCCTGATTATAATGTTTTACGAGGATTTATTACACAACAGAAGTGTGAAGAACGTGGGAAGAAGCATTAAAGTCAACTTGAAGACAAATTCTTTTAAATTTACTTTACAGTCCTCGTGGTTTTGGTATTCATAAGATTCGATCTTCTTCCTCATATAGCTCCTCCTCTTCTTCCACAAGTTAAGACTTCTCAAAATCAGCACTAATCTCCTTCTCCACCACAACCACACAATGCTTCTCCATTTCTCCCCCACAAAACCCCTCTTCTTCCCACCCAACCCCCGCCGGAACCCACCCCTCTCTCCTCCCAAATCCCTCCGCATCCGAGCCATCGACGCGGCCCAGATCTACGACTACGAGACCCACCTAAAATCCGAGCACATAAAATCCACCTCCCTAAAAATCGCCGTCCTCGGGTTCGGAAACTTCGGGCAATTCCTCTCGAAAACCCTAATCCGCCACGGCCACGACCTAATCACCCACTCCCGCTCCGACTACTCCTCCGCCGCCTCCTCGATCGGCGCCCGCTTCTTCCACAACCCCCACGACCTCTGCGAACAGCACCCCGACGTCGTCCTCCTCTGCACCTCCATCCTCTCCACCGAGTCCGTCCTCCGCTCCTTCCCCTTCCAGCGCCTCCGCCGCAGCACCCTCTTCGTCGACGTCCTCTCCGTCAAAGAGTTCCCCAAAACCCTCTTCCTCAAGTACCTCCCGAGAGAGTTCGACATCCTCTGCACTCACCCCATGTTCGGACCGGAGAGTGGTAAACACTCCTGGTCGGGTCTCCCCTTTGTCTACGACAAGGTGAGGATAGGGGAGGAGGAGTCTAGGGGAGAGAGGTGTGAGAGGTTTTTGAAAGTGTTTGAGAGTGAAGGGTGTAGGATGGTGGAGATGTCGTGTGAGGAGCATGATAAACATGCGGCTGGGTCCCAGTTTGTTACGCATACGATGGGGAGGGTTTTGGAGAAGTTTGGGGTTGAGTCTTCGCCGATTAATACGAAAGGGTATGAGACGTTGCTTGATTTGGTGGAGAATACGTCGAGTGATAGCTTTGAGCTTTACTATGGGTTGTTTATGTATAATCAGAACGCGCTTGAGCAGTTGGAGAGGTTGGATATGGCGTTCGAGAGTATTAAGAAGGAGTTGTTTGGGAGGTTGCATCAGGTTTATAGGAAGCAGATGTTTGGTAGTGGTGGTGATGGGAAGAGAAGTGAGCAGAAGTTGCTTAATAATGGTCTTGGTGTTCCCATGAAAGAGGAGTCGTCTTCATCATCTTGATTCTTAAATTACAATGTTTGTTTGTGTTTTTGGTTATGAATAAAAATGAAAGTTATATCGTTTTTTGGGAAAGACTCTTGAGTGTTTGTGTTCATGTCGGTCATGAAAAATTTGGTAATCATTATGCTCTGTGTAATTATCTTATTCACGTAATATGAAAGCACAGAGAGTGAAGTGACGTATAGAATCTATATGCGTCAAGATCGACTAAATATAGTCCCATACGTAAAGAAGCACTGATAACAGAACATTAAGTAATACCTACCGAAAGAAGTTGGAGTTGACAAGTGGATTGAAGCGGTGTTTTCTTCGATAAGCCTTATATAGTCTGTAAGTATATCGATCTCTTCTGGTCCTTGTATATACATAGCATGAGAACTGTGCTCTTCTTCGAATTAATTGCAGAAGATACTGTAAATAAAGCTTTTCAAGATTTGATTTGGACAAAAGAGGCTTTTCTATGTGGTCAGCTTTTGGTATGGTTCTAAAAATTGGTTGACTAGACAACAAATCAGCAAACATTTTCCTAAAATCCAATTTATAAGATTCAAACTAATTTAAACTGTTTTAAATTGATTAAAATTAATTTAAATCTGTTAAATTAAATAATACTCCCTCCGTTTCATATTAAGTGTCATTGTAGAGAATTTTTTGCGTTACAAAATAAGTGTTGTTTTCGATTTTCAATACAAAATTTATTACTTTTATTATGTAATTTGTTTTTCTATTGGTTAAAATATGGTTAGGTGTATGGGTAACTGTGTTTTTATATGGGAAATATGTAAAATTAATTGTTTTCTTAATCCGTGTGCATAGCTGTAGAGTGACACTTATAATGAAACAGAGGGAGTAATGTTATTATAAATCCGTAAATTTGTTTAACTTTTTTTAATTGGATATTTAATTTTTAATAATTCATCAAAATAATTTTATAATTAAAGCAAAAAACTAAAATATCGTGTGTATATATATATATATATATATATATATATATATATATTAAATAAAAACTTTGTTAATATCCAGATCCTGCCTGACCTGAATAGTCTGACTAGTCTCTAATTATAATTACCATCTAGCAATTTTTTAGACAGATTTCTTTTGACAATCCATGCAAAATTTTTTAGACAGATTTCTTTTGACAATCCATGCAAAGTTCGTGTTTTTGGGCTGAATTCTCTTTGTTTATTTACTAACGTGAACCAACGAAGACGGTCAAAAGAAACTAATCACTCTTTGTAAATGCATGTAGATTCTAGCTATCCTCTGAACGAAAATCTCTTGTAACAAGAAACAACTTTACTACTAAATTACGGTGAATATGTTACAACTAAACATGTCAAGAATCTCTGGATCATAAACATTTCTACCAAAAAGACAGAAAAAAAGAGAATCCGAGAGGCAGGTGAAATCTATGATCAGATCATCTCTGTGGCTGATCAGAAGCAGAGGCTCCAACGGATGGTGCAGCCACTGCACCACTTGCAGACCCGTTCTCAGAAGGTGGAGCCACTCCCCATTTACCTTCAGACTCAACTGGTTCGAATATATGAACTCCTCCGTCTGAGAGACCAACTGCAAACATGTTTGGTTCTTGCGGATGTGCCGCAATCACCAGAGGATGTACGTTGGAGTTACTGCACAAAATGAACAACAACCAAAGCTTCATCAAGATTTACTCTGTTTTCTTGTTGAAGAAAATTCAAGATTACTCTGTTGTTTTTACCTGAGACTAGCTGGTAGATACGCAGAAGGGTTGACTCGGCAACGCAATCTTAGATTTGAAGAGGTAAATACACAGATTGTTGCATCCATAAAACTTGCATAGACTAATTGGCTATCACATGAGAACGTAGCATGAGTGATTGGTGCTGATGATTCTCTAACCGGCCACTGAAACAAGTCAATACAATCATTAATCAAATGCAATACATTAGAGATCTTGGAGAGAGATAAAGAAGAGGACTGTAATTAAGATACCTGTTTCATGCATTCGAGTTTGGTTGTTTCGTAAATAGCAAGCTGTGTCTCGTGCACCACAAGGAAGTGAGTTTGATCTTGGTGAAACTGAACACGCGTGTCTGAAGGTGCAGTGTTTGGTCTTCCTTGTGGAAGTGGCAGTACCTTGCTTCTTTGCTTCTCCCATCCATCTGTGTTCCATACACAAAGCTGCAAACAAGAAGAGAATAAACAGACTGTTGATCTTATTCCCATAGATTCTCAAACATGGCTTGAAGGCGCGAACCTGAGCATCAGCTCCAGATGAAACCAGAACATTTAACACATTGGAGAAGGCCAGACCAGTTATTCTCTTTGAATGACCTTTAAGCTTACTCTTCACCTGCATGATCGATCAAACAAGGAGTATGTTGACAATCATATCAACAAACAAAACAATTCTTCTATGGAGATTTTGATTCATTACCTCATCAACACGGACGTTATAAATCTGAATAGTACTATCATCCATTCCGATAGCAATGATGTTGTTGTCTTGAGGATGGAAAGCTAGAAAAGTTGCAGCAGGTGGTGGTGGCATGAAAGTAGCCATCGTCTGCACATTATTAGCCAAGAACAGCAGTCAGTGAATCAAGATGCATACACAAAACATCAACCGTAAGCTTATAGTGTGTCCACATTACCTTAAAAGTCATCATGTTAAATAAGGAAATCTTTCCACCGGAAGCTGACATTACATAGGAATCATTCTTGGATAAAGCAAAACAAGGTACAGCTTCCTCAGGGTTGTTTTCAGCAGCGTCGTTAGTCATGAGGATCCCACTTGCTGGTTGCCATTGCTGAGGTGGTAAAGTAGCTGTCGCCTACACGAATGAATCACATAAGTGACAATTTATCAACTATTTGACCAAAAATGTCAGAGAGAGTCAGTAACTTTTACCTTTCCCGTTGCGTTGCGCTCATTCCTCTGCCATTTCCATAGAAGATGAATAGCGTTTGATGCCAAGGCCAAGATAGCGTTTCCTGAGTTGGTGAAAATCAATCTTGATATCTGTAAAAAGTTATCGGTTTAGTAGAAGAACAACAATATATACATTGATTAGAAAATGTATATTGATATACCTTAGCGACTCTAAGATTCTCAGGGAGTCTCAGTGACCTGCATTGAGAAGGCTCGTTGACTTCAGTAAGCTTCCATATCTTAGACTTATCATTTGATTCCTCTGTAATCACTGGCTTCACATCCACCATATTCCTCGTATCTCCATTCTATAAAAAGAGAATATGATGATGAATGATGAAAAGATGAAATAGAAATGAGTGAAAAAACAGAGAGAATATTTATTACCATTCCTTGGATGGAAACAACATTGGCAGATCGATCTGCTGCAGCACTCGTAGCAGCAGCTGCAGCTGCTGCTGAAAGACTGTTTATCACAGGCTGCAAATGTAGAAAATGAAGTGTTAAAGAAAATTTTCAAATTGCGTGTAAGTAATCTAAAGCTTAGTACCTTAGACGATTCAGATGAAACGTTCTCAAAAGTGTGCAATAGTCTTAAACCATCTGAGTTTGCCATAACCTTAATCACATTCTCATTTCCAGACACAGCCAAGAGAGAGCCTTCCTTGTTAAACCGGATACGCGGGCTTGCCTGAAGACCTCCATCACCATCAATAGCAGTTAAAAGCTGTACATTGTCCATATCCCAGAACTTGATGGAAAAGTCATCACCAGCAGCTAGATAACGGTTTTTAGTAGTATCAAACTGCACAACACCGAGAGAACGCTTGTGGAATCCTTGATAAGTTCTTTTAACAGCTCCTTCACTTTCATTCCACTCAACTATGTAAGACTCTCCATCTTTACTCGTCCCACAAGAGAATAGCCTAGTTCCATCTGCACTATAAGCCATTGTAGTGCACCAGCGACCAGGTGCATCGTAGTCAACTCTAGATCCCATGTTATCATATAACCATGCCTTAATTTTCCCATCTAGTGCTGTAGAAAATATGAACTTGAAGACAAGAAAACAAAATGTCAGAAAACATGTAAGGGAAGGGAGGGAGATCAATGGATACTTAGTTAAGCTTACTTGAATGTTTTCCTTGTAGTGAGGACAAACAGAGTAAACAGGAGCTTCATGGCCTTCAAATGTATGTCTTTTGACACCAGTTGCAGCGTCCCAGACCTTGATGGTTTTGTCATCACCACAGGTTATCACACAGAGTTGCTTGTTTGGAGTTGAGAAGGAAATATCATTCACACCACCAACGTGAGCATCAATCTGAAATAATCACAATATTACAAAAAAAATCTCCACAGCACAAAAAGAGAAGCTTGTCAATGTTGTAATAAATACCTCAAGGTGTTGCCTCATGTCTTCACCTCCATGATAAGAGTATATTTGCACAATATGTCTCGAGTAAGCAACTCCTGCATTTGATAACGTTAAGGCAGAGTTATATGGTTGCATTCTTAAGGACATATTACTTTAAATGTGATATTCTTTACCGAATAGGGAACCGTCATGGCTCCATATCACACGGTTAACAGAAACGACAGGTTCTTTCACCAGAGCAGCCTGAAGACACAAGTAATTTAGTTGCTAGAGATTCATAACATTTATACCAATATTGAAATGTTGTTTTTGGTATGCATAGGGCACCTGTAAGGGCATTGAACATTTACTTATATCCCACACTTTGAAGGTCTTCTGTACTAATCTTTCTCGAGAACCAACTTCCCATAGCCCTATGTCCCCTACATTAGTACCAACTGGTACAACGATGCAAATAAAATTTAGAACAACTCTGATGATTACTGTTATTATTACATGGAAGCTCATAAACAGACCTAGAAGCAGAGTCTGTTTAATTGGATGGAAGTCCATGCTCATTGGAGATGAGCCCTGAGTCAAAGTTCTTGCAACTGTCTTGGGCAAGTCATCAGGTGCTTTGAAAGCTGGACTGTGGCCATGAGCCTGCCCTTGAAATGACATTGGTAACATGTTGACACCTAGATTAACCTCGTCAGAGATTCCCATAGGCCTTGTTCTTTTTGAGACATGTTCAGATTCTGCTGACGGGTAGTCTAAAGCAGCATTAGTTGGAGTTCTCGGGTGCTTCAATGCCGCTGCACCAAAATAGGTAAGGATCTCCATTATAAGCACATTGCAAATGAAAGAAACACACATTTGGTAAAGCAAGTAGTACCTGGGATAGATGGACCACCAAGAGCAATGGCTCCTGCAGAGACAGCTGGATGTGGGACAGAGGATGGACTAGACATCCAACCAGCAAGAGGAGTTGGAACCGGTGAGGCCGTTGGTTGAAATGGCTGGAGAGATAGATACATTCAAACACTTAACCTCAGGAGAAAGAGTGAAAAGAAGAAGATAGAGACTTATAGCTTACCCCGTGTGCACCTAAAGGAGGAAACCCTCCAGCTTTTGGTAATCCACCAAGCAGCTGATTGCTCACAGGAGATGGATCACGTGCACCATTTGGAGGACCACATGAATGATCAACAAAAAGAGTCTTTATATCCGGATTTGGTCTTGGGTTTTTACAAAGCTGATGTTGCCAATTTAAGCTGCAAAGTTATGCATTAACAAAGGAAGTTATGAGTTAATGCCAACAACTTGAAGTGAATAAAGACAAAAGAAATTAAACCTCTGGTTGATAAGAGTCCTAAGCCTTGAGTTTCTAAGAGTAGGAAACTGCAGTTTATCACGGAACAAAGGATTAGCCTCAATAAGCTTCTTGAGTTCCACCAACATGATTGATCTTGCTGACTTGGTGTCCCCATACTTTGATAACTGTTCATTCTCCCTAGAAAAGTTCATCAAAACACTTTAATCCTCTGTCTTTTGCACTGCATTAACCAAATAAGACTTTTACCTGAAGTTCTCTAAGGTCAAGAGCTGAGTTATTTCTTTGAAAAGCTCCTCGTTAAATGTTGAAAACACTTTCAAATCCTTCACTAGTATCTCCACCGCCTTGGGACGATCATTCCTACCCAAAAAAAAAGACCACAACTCAAAACTCTTTTTCTTTTATAATTAAGTAAAACCAAAGCTGCATCACTACTTACTTATCCAAAGCCTCGAGATACTTCTGCTTTCTTATCTCAAAGAATATCTTCATTGAGTATCTATTATCATCTACTTTAGTGAAACCAGAGAGATACTTCTCAACCTCATCCCAGTTTCCACTATGCACCTCATCCTCAAAGTACTTCATATTGAAGAAAAATCCAGATTCTTGTTCAAGCCTTTTAACATAACAAAAAATCACAAAACCAATGAGCATTATAACCAACACAAGTTGCAAAATTAGATCAAAGGAGGAAAGATTTACTTGTGAACAGTCTCTTTAAACTTCTCTTCATCGAGAAACTGTAAGATCAGGAACACAAGCTCTCTACTAAGAGAAGACATTAAACTTTTTTTCTTTTCAACTCAGATGCACAACACTATCACCAGATCTGCAACATTTACAATGGCTACAATTAACATAAAGCTCAAATCTAGCTTTCGTTCCAGACTACATTAAATTAAATTAATAAATTTTATCTTAAAAAAAATTATCCATAAACTTCGCATCTCTGCAGATAACGATAAATCAGTAAAAAAAATTAAATATTTCCTGGAATTGTCCATGTAATTAAATTAAATAGCTTAAAAAGAGATTCTTTTTAACCATAAAGGGTAGAGAAAGAAAAAACTAGATTCCATTAACAGAGACGAAGCTAAGCTTACCATGAAGAAAGGAAGAAAGAGATCGATGAAGAAGAAGAAGAAGAAGAAGACCAACGTTTTCTCTCTCCACAAGCGAATTGATTTTGGACTCAAGAAAGAAAAAATAAATAAAGCTTCTTCCTTTTTATTTCTCTCTCTTCGAGATGTATAAATACGGACATTAACACTTGCAGAAATAAGAGAAGATGACAGATCATTGGATGCTGATAAGTGAGATAAGCTATCACTCTAAGAAAAGCTAACTGAGTGATAAGTAAAAGCGATTATCGATAGGAGTTAATCGGATACATTTCTCGAAGTTATCAGCTCGGAATATTAGTTGCCAGCTGTAGTGCATGAACGTGTGATCGTCTACGTCACATGGGGTTTTATACTTATCTGGACAACCGTTGATTTCGTATGATGGCGCGGAGGACGGTGATCTGACGGTTAGAGTTTCATTCAATGTGTCAGAGTTGTCTCAGATCCCTCGTGGCACGACAAAAGCTTTTATTAATGATGAGTTTTTTTTTAACCCTCGTGTTTGACTATTATTTACGGATATGACATTGAGAGGCAATTGCCTCTTCAGATGCGGTACTCTCACATCGAACATCACGTGATGTGGAAATGTTCAACTCGTAATGGAAAGATGGGAATAATTTATAATTATTTTTAATATTTACAGTATTGCTGATTATTTTCTGTTCCAACATATTGAGCCTATTGAATTATCATTATTTGTTATAAACTGTTCTTAAACCTTTTAAATATGGTGTAAGTTTAGTGTATGATTGGTTATGCAGATTTCTAATAAAATACAGGAAAATAAAATAGAGAGATTTGAGGGATGGTGGGTGGTTCTTTGCTTTGATAGTGTATATTAATAATAATATGAAAAAGAGTCCGGCCAAAAGCAATGCAGGTGGGTTCCATCAGAGGCGTGTCCGTCCAAAAGTCTCACTCTCACGAGATAAGTGACGCATTGATGAAGCTCAGCCCTAACTTCCCAATAGTACTATTTTTAACTAATTATTATCATATTTTTAATAAACTGTTAGATGATAAAATACACCAAGTACATATTCTCTCTATCGAACTCAACTTTTTAAAATTTGTATTTACCAACTATTTTGTGTTTTTTTTTCTCCCTTTACTCGGGCAGCTAAAATGGTTTCTTAGTCCAACAAAATGGTCTAAACTACTGCCAAAATATATTTAGTAGGATTTGTTTTGTTATATCGATGTAGTGCTTTTTTATGCAAAAGACAATACTACTAATAATTAATAAAATATTGACAGAAAAACTAACAATTAATTGAATAAAATAACAGCAAGAATAATGATAAAATAAATAAATATATCTGAAGATGAGGTGTTCGGGATTGGTCACTTTCCACTTATGTATGTGTCCCATTCTCTTACACGTTTACGTAAAAGTTTTAATGCTTTGCTATTTTTCCACTTTTTTTTCTTTTCTTTTTCTCATTTTCCGATTATTTGCTGATATACCAGATTGCTTTAAGACATCATCATTTTGCTACCGTTACTTATGTTTTTCTTATTAGGGAAAATTATTTTTTTAAACAAAACATAGTAATTATCTCCTAGACTAATTTCATATACTTTATATCTCATTGTGCTAAATATTTTTAAAATGGCAATAATGTCTTTAACTGTAATTAAAAATTAAAAATTACAAAAAAATTAAAAATTAAAATATAATAAATAGTTAAAGTGTTGTAAAAAAATAAAGCAATTAAAATAAAAGAAAACGTTAAAAATTAAAGTGTTGTAAACAAAATTAAAGTGTTGTCAAACTAAAATAAAAGTAATTAAAATATGTATGCTTTTCTTAACTTTTCTGAAAAATTATTTTTAATATATGAAAACTGAATATTTTCAAATATTTTTTTGCCGTATTTTCGGAACTGATTGTCCTTATCCGTAGATTACGTATTCTACTATATTTAGAATACAAGAATTATGTTTGAAATCAATTTCTACAAGTTTCAACTTTATAGTAATGTGTAGATTCTGATTTCTATTGATTTTAGATTTATAAGTAATGTGTAGATTCTGATCTTCACTGATTTTAGAAGGATATGTTAAACGCAGAATGTGCATTATAAATAATTTTGGATTAATATTATATACGTAAAACATGTATTATGAACGTAGTACATTCAATGAAAAAGTGGATTTTATTTACTTCGTAGAATATCAATTCTACTTTATGTGGACCATAATTTGAAGTTATGATTTAGACATTTTTAGAGCTTGAAAAAAAATATCACTAAATTGATATAAATATTTCATCAGTAGTTACTATTTTCGAATTTCTTTTCTTTGTATAATTATTTATTTGATTTATTTTCGAAAATACTAAAGGACATTATAAATAAAATGATATAAAATAGAAATTAGCCTAATAGAATGAACATAATTACTATGTTTTGGCTAAAAAACAATTTTTCCATTTTATTAAACATGATAAGTGTCAATGGTGAAACCCGACTAATCCCGCTCATTTGAATTGATCCACTGGCCAATCTTTATAACAGAGATCGAAAGGCTTAAAAGACTACATGAGGACTTTGAAGATATGAGGCTTTCTCATATTTCTCAAAGTAGGAATTGTCGAGCGGATTAATTAACTAAAGAGATGAAAAGTAAATGATCTACTTTTTCTCATATAGATCAAACCCGGCCAGACGGATATGCTCCTAAGAGGATCGATTTATCTGATTACCACTTGATTTAGCTTTAAATCGGCGGCTGGCAAAAAAAAAAAAATTGATCCACTGATAATATGTGAACCCAGTTGTTATACGTGAAAGTTAGAATCTCATGTCGTTAACCACACAAAATAGTTATGTTAAATTGTTGTTGAACTGATTTCTGACTTAGACCAACATAGCGATTTTTCATTCAATAGTTATGTTAAATTGTTGTTGAACAAAACAAAAATGTTAAATTGTTTATCATTGTGTAATTTGTTATGAACTAATCTCAAATAGAATAACTTTTATATTTTTTTTTTTTGAAACAGAATAACTTTTATCTTATTGAAAGATTTGTTAACAGAAAAGAAAAATCCCATGTATGAAAAATACATATATTTGTTTATTATAATTTTGACTTTTTTTTAGTTAGTTATTGATACTAAATTTCTCAACACAATTATATCTTTCATATTTCTATGTTCAGTTATTCTAACATAATATGTATTAATTCAAATTTAGAAATCAAGCTCTTAAATAAGAAAATAATATAAAATATCAAAAGGAAGAATATATAATAAAAGAATCTCCAGCTATATCAGTCTTGTTATTTACCCCGAAAATAAGGTTTTCTATCCACGTATCCAGTAAAATGTCACTATGTTTTTTGGTCAATAAAATTTATAACTACTACAACACTCGTTTTGTTCTTTCTTATGCTTCTAATTTTTATTTACTTCTTTCTTGTCGCTTATGTTTAGGGATGGACACGAATCGAATATTCCAATTTTTAAAAATATTTGTGATTTGATATGTTCCGTTCGAAGATTTGAATATTCAGAAAATTTTAGATTTTAATCTGATATTTGATTTGATCTATAAAAATAAACAAAATTATATTAATAATTATAAAAGCTAAAATAATATATTAAATAATACTATTTTATTAAATAATAAGATATTTAATTTAGAAAATTCCATTAACTAATTCTAATAGCTTTAATAGATAAAAAATATCGTAAACTCTTAAAAATATATATATTTATATAAGTTATATATATAAACTTTAAATATATGTAAATCATGCTGCTTTCAGAAAAACGATAGATCTAATTTTTCAAAAGATTTTCATGGATAATGACAATATATCCTTCCATAAATATAGAATCTATATATTTTGTTGTGTGGGGATGTCTTGGATTTTTTTGGATTCATATTAACTTTTCGCTATCATTATTAGGTATGATATAATAATAGTTTTAATATATCTTCCATATAATAAATATTTAAATAAGGTATGTTTATTTTTAAAAGGGTAGTACCTTGTAAAATTTATTTTGTAATTCATATTGTGAGATAATATTTGGAATTCAACATTTAGAGAGTTGTTTATATTTTTAATATGGTGGTAATATTTTACTCTTCGAACTAAAAATAGCTGATTTATTGGTTTTGCAGTCAGAAAAACGTTAAAGGAAATCACCTACCGTAATTCCATAATTTTGGCTACTTAACACAATAAATTAATAAATATTTAAACGGTAGATTCAACATAAGAAAACACTATTAATATGGTAATGACAAATGTCACAGTTCACATGTTACAATGTTTTTTAAATAATATATAAGAGATTATGTAGAGAATTTCTTTTATGGTCAAAGATGAATATAAATAGTCTTCCAAATTAATTTCTTAGATTTGTAATAAATCTAAGGAAATAAATTTAAAGATATTACAAATCTAAGGAAATAAATTTAAAGATTATGTACTTTTTATAACTTTTTTACTATAAAATACTGTTCTTATGTATGTATGCTTGTTATTTTATATATATATATATGACCAGCCTGAGTTAAACAAAGCAAATCATAAGAAAAGACGTTAGTATTATAAAATGGCAATCACCAAAAAGAATCTAGCATATGTTCTCACCATTATGCTCGTAGTATCTTATGTTCATTGTCGTTCAACATCTGATAACATTTCAGGTACCGATATTCTCCCAATTTTATTTCTGTTTTAAAACCATGGGCAATTTCATCTTTTTTAACAAAGTTATATATATATTGGTTTAATGTTTTATATTGAATAGGTTTTGGAATTAAAAAGAATGACAAGATGTGCTTCAAATCAAGTGAGTGTATGCAACCCGACATGGAGGAGTCAGGGGACAAAGTTTGCATTGCATTTTGTAAGAGGATGAATTTTAAATCAGGCTCGTGTGAATCTTATGGTAGTCCATGTTGTTGTTTCTCTGAATAAGTATGTGTTTGATTTTAGTCCATGTTTGACTAAGAATCTAAGATATATAATAAATACATAAAAAATTAACACAATTCGTTTTCACACGGTGTTAAGTTTTTATTCAAATATACTAGTTGGTTCGCGAGTTTTCTTTTAATGGTCAGCAATTTTCAATGATGTATTGTATCGTTAAAATAAATACAAGGATGTATAAAGTTTCAAGAATGGATGCTTTTCACTAAAATGTGGTTACTGGTTGCTCGTCTTCGTCTGGGATGATCTCTTCTAAATAACTTGTTAGAGCTGGTTAAGAATTGAACCACACTCTTTAACACTGAGAAACCACGATTTGGAAGCTCGGAACATCACCAAAATCAATTTAGTAGTGCATGTGTCTATTGGACAACATAAATATTCATTTTGTGGAACAACTTGGTTTGCAAAAGATCACATTGGCTCAGCTTCTTGTTCATGCGACAGATGCTCTCACCCATGCGAGAAACCTTGGCATGGAATAACTAATTAGAAGCACTACATTGACGATCTTTTGTTAGTGAAACCTCGGTCTGTGACCTTTCGTAGAGAAGACTAAAAACAAAAACAACTGAACTTTATTAAAAGTTCCAGTCAATGCGAGTGTTATTCACAGTTAACACGCTACGACCGAAATTAGAGAATATAAATTAATTTTTCCATCACAAATTCGATTTACAACGTAAGGTATTTTATTCTAATTTCTAAAAGTGTTCATTGGATATGCCAATGGTACCAATTAAATATTATTGACCAAGACCAAGACCGGATGATTGTGGTTGAGTGATAAGTAGACGAGGCTCAGACCCCAACATGTTTCAGGTTCGATTTATTTGATGTGTGAAACTAAGTCGTAATTATCCTGGTCATCTAACACGGATATGGACTCATGTTTTATGGCTCATTTGAATACCTAGAAAGAGGGTATATCCGTGGGTTGCACCTTCGCTTAGAAATTAATATAAACTTCTCCATGGGCCTAGGATACCTCAAGATTAATAAAAGAAAAAAAAGTTTATTGACCCAAATATTTAGCAGTTTTATATTTGTTCCGATTTGTCATAATGATTATTTAACCGTTTTTACTTATGTTGTCAAAGTCAAAAAGAAGTTGGGATTTTGTTGATCATTTGGTAGAACTATGATTTCTGACTATAATAACTCAACTGATATAAATATTTATATCGAAAATCTTTTAAATTTTTATTAGAAATTTTTTTCCATGGGGGGCTTTAAGACTTTGCAAAAACATTTATACTTAACATTTAATATACGTTACGTTTATTTTGAAAACTTAATTTAAGAAATTTTTAATATTCAAATCATATGTTCCCGGTTCTAGTTCCCTAACATTTAAGGAATAATAGACTACAATTATTTCCTATCAAATTAGAAAAGGAATAAATTTTCCTCTTATTTTATTCACTTTCATTCTTTTCTTTTTATTCCTCATATTCATTTACTAGTTACCAGTTACAGCTTTTGTATAATAATTGTGTTAAGATATTTCATAATTAGATAAGATTCAGATCATCATTTAAGTGAGCTATGTCATCATCTTCTTATAGATTGAATATGGTGATGACATATAAGCAAATAAATCGATGAATAATGCTAGAGAATTTGGAGTCGTATTATTCTTTGATCCACTGGTAATATGTGAACCCAGTTGTTATATGTGAAAGTTAGAATCTCATGTCGTTAACCACACAAAATAGTTATGTTAAATTGTTGTTGAATTGATTTCTGACTTACACCAACATAGCGATTTTTCATTCAATAGTTATGTTAAATTGTTGTTGAACAAAACAAAAATGTTAAATTGTTTATCATTGTGTAATTTGTTATGAACTAATCTCAAATAGAATAACTTTTATCTTTTTTTTTTGTGAAACAGAATAACTTTTATCTTATTGAAAGATTTGTTAACAGAAAAGAAAAATCCCACGTATGAAAAGTACATATTTTTGTTTATTATTATTTTGACTATTTTTTTTAGTTAGTTATTGATACTAAATTTCTCAACAAAATTATATCTTTCATATTTCTATGTTCAGTTATTCTAACATAATATGTATTAACTGAAATTTAGAAATCAATCTCTTAAGAAAATAATATAAAATATCAAAAGGAAGTAATATAATAAAAGAATCCCCAGCTATATTAGTGTTGTTATTTACCCGAAAATAAGGTTTGCTATCCACGTATCCAGTAAAATGTCACTTTGCTTTTTGGTCAATAAATTTTTTAACTACTACAAAACTCGTTTTGCTTTTTTCTTATCGCTTCTAATTTTCATTTACTTCTTTCTTATTGTTTATGTTTAGGGATGGACATGAATCGAATATTCCAATTTTAAAAAATATTTGTGATTTGATATGTTTCGTTCGAAGATTTGAATATTCAGAAAATTTTAGATTTTTAATCGGATATTTGATTTGATCTGTAAAAATAAATAAAATTATATTAATAAATATAAAAGCTAAAATAATATATTAAATAATACTATTTTATTAAATAATAAAATATTTAACTTAGAAAATTCCATTAACTAATTCTAATAGCTTTAATAAATAAAAAATATGGTAAACTCTTAAAAATATATATTTATATAATCTTTAAATATATGTAAATCATGCTGCTTTCAAAAAATCGATAGATCTAATTTTTCAAAAGATTTTCATGGATAATAACAATATATCCTTCCATATTTATAGAATCTCTATATTTTGTTGTGTGGGATGTCGTGGATTTTTTTGGATTCATATTAACTTTTCGCTATCATTATTAGGTATGATATAATGATAGTTTTTATATATCTTCCATATAATATATATTTAAATAAGGTATGTTTATTTTTAAAAAGGTAGTACCTTGTAAAATTTATTTTGTAATTCAGATTGTGAGAAAATATTTGGAATTCAACATTTAGAGAGTTGTTTATATTTTTCATATGGTGGTAATATTTTACTCTTTGAACTAAAAATAGCTGATTTATTGGTTTTGCAGTCAGAAAAACGTTTAAGGAAATTACCTACTGTAATTCCATAATTTTGGTTACTTGACACAATAAATTAATAAAGATTTAAACGGTAGATTCAACATAAGAAAACACTATTAATATGGTAATGACACATGTCATAATTCACATGTTACAATGTCTTTTAAATAATATATAAGAGATTGTGTAGATAATGTATTTTTTTATGGTCAAAGATGAATAATTCACATGTTACAATGTCTTTTAAATAATATATAAGAGATTGTGTAGATAATGTATTTTTTTATGGTCAAAGATGAATATAAATAGTCTTCCAAATTAATTTCTTAGATTTGTAATAAATCTAAGGAAATAAATTTAAAGATTATGTACTTTTTTATAACTTTTGACTATAAAAACTGTTCTAATGTATGTATGCTTGTTATTTTATATATATATGACCAGCCTGCGTGAAACAAAGCAAATCATAAGAAAAAGACGTTACTATTATAAAATGGCTATCACCAAAAAGAATCTAGCATATGTTCTCACCATTGTGCTCGTCGTATCTTATGTTCATTGTCGTTCAACATCTGATAACATTTCAGGTACCGATATTCTCCCAATTTTATATTTATTTTAAAACCATGGGCAATTTCATCTTTTTAACAAAGGTATATATTGGTTCAATGTTTTATATTGAATAGGTTTTGGAATTGAAAAGAATGACAAGATGTGCTTCAAATCAAGTGAGTGTATGCAACCCGACATGGAGGAGTCAAGGGACAAAGTTTGCATTGCATTTTGTAAGAGAATGAATTTTAAATCAGGCTCGTGTGAATCTTATGGTAGTCCATGTTGTTGTTTCTCTGAATAAGTATGTGTTTGATTTTAGTCCATGTTTGACTAAGAATCTAAGATATATAATATATACATAAAAAATTAACACAATTCGTTTTCACACGGTGTTAAATTTTTATTTATTTTAAACGAATTGTGGTCAGTAATTTTCAATGATGTATTGTATCGTTAAAATACATATGAGGATGTATAAAGTTCCAAGAATGGATGTTTTTCACTAAAATGTGGTTACTGGTTGTTCGTCTTCGTCTGGGATGATCCCTTATTCCAAATAACTTGTTAGAGCTGGTTTAGAATCGAACCACACTCTTTAACACTGAGAATACCACGATTTGGCAGCTCGGAACATCACCAAAATCAATTTAGTAGTGTATGTGTCTATTGGACAACATAAATCTTCATTTGTGGAACAACTTGGATTGCAAAAGATCACATTGGCTCAGCCTCTTGTTCATGCGATAGATGCTCTCTCCCATGCCATAAACCTTAGCATGGGAGAACTAATTAGAAGCACTACGTTGATGATCTTTCGGTCTGTGACCTTTCTTAGTGAAGACTAAAAACAGAAACAAATGAACTTTAAAAGTCCCAGTCAATTCGAATGTTATTCACAGTTAACACGCTACGACCGAAATTAGAAAATATAAATTAATTTTTCCATCACAATTCGATTTACAACGCAAGGTATTTTATTATAATTTCTAAAGGTACAAGTTAAATATTATTGACCCAAATATTTAGCAGTTATATATTTGTCCCGATTTGTCATAATGATTATTTAACCGTTTTTACTTATGTTGTCAAAGTCAACAAGAAGTTGGGATTTTGTTGATCATTTGGTAGAACTATGATTTCTGACTATAATAACTCAAATGATATCAATATTTATATCGAAAATCTTTTAAATTTTTATTAGAAATATTTTGCCATAGGGGGCTTTAAGACTTTGCAAAAACATTTATACTTAACATTTAATATACGTTACGTTTATTTTGAAAACTTAATTTAAGAAATTTTTAATATTCAAATCATAGGTCCCCGTGTATATATGTATATATATATATATGCTAATTTTTTTAAGTGTATGAAAATTTCAATATTCAAATCATAGGTCCCCGTGTATATATGTATATATATATATATGCTAATTTTTTTAAAGTGTATGAAAATTTCAGTCACCATTTTTGTAGAACGGAGGGAATATAGATTCACACAAATTCTTATTTGCGTATAGATTCACACAAATGTAATAGTAATATAGTATGATAGTTGTATATAAATTCTTCATGTTCATAAGTAAAACTGCTGTCCCAAGCCATGCATTGCTATTAGTAGCCACAATAAGCGCGATCTACAAGCATTGTGGCTACTAGATAAAAGCTTCCAGTCACATTGAGGTAAAAGTAAAACTAACTTATGCTATACAACAAAAAGTGGGTTAAAAAAAGCCCTTGTGTGTTGGTTGGGGCCTTTTACAAATTTTTGACATGAAAACAGTAATAAGTAAGAATCATAATGATATAAAAGAGTTTTGATAAACAGTGATAAATCACAGAATACAATTAAGGACATGATGCATATCAGATTCAAGAAGCTGCAACAAATTTCTCCCAAGTACCGTATTTTGAGCTGAAAGTTCCACCTCCAAATTGCTGTGCGTACTCACAGATCACAGTCCGAGCGCATGCGTCCCATGTCTTGGCTATGTCTTTGAGCGACATCGGCTGTGACAAACTTCTTAGCAATACGTTGAACCTTGCCATAGCCTTGGACGACAGGTCCTCGTTCTCTTTGCTGTTCAAGAAACCAGACCACGTTGTTAAGTTAAGGTAAGAAGACGATCCAGTTTCTTATAGATGATTTCTAAAGACATGAGCCAGATATTTTGGAGAAGATCAAAACTGTATGGTAGAAGTTTTTCTCGAGTATGGTTTGCTTGTACCTGGTTTCGATTTTGTCCAGGAGAGATGGAGAGCCGTTGGGGTAGCTACAAGGTACCAGCAGACGCAATGGTTGAATAGGACACTGTAACAGAGGCACAAAACATTTTCGTTAAATAAATAAATGAAATGATTTCCAATCTTAATGAAATGACCATGCTTACTATTTGGGTAGATGAGAGATGAGCCTTCAAGTCTGGGCTGAGAGAAACCGCTTTAAAAGAGAGTCTTACTGTTGTTCCTTCACACCCTTTGCTTGCTGTTCCTTCCTCACTAGTATCATCAGCATCTTCATCATCACTAATCTCAACAACTATATCTATCAGCCGCTGGTTTATTTCCTTGATTTCCTCCAAAAGGGCGTGCTCCGACTGCATTTCAAGATTGTGTCAATATTTTTAAAACATTTAAACCTTGTTGTGTGTCAAATTTCATTCATATATACCTAAGGGAAGTATAACTGAAATCCATACCTCTGTTCTTGCCTTCTTGCCAACAGAAGTCGCAGTAGATTCCAAATCTGATGTTTCTGAACATGCAAACTGCTTGTAATTATCACCAACGCTTCCTCCTAATGAAGAAACGCTTAATGGCATTGCAGTTGTGTGACGTTTCATTTTCTTGCTCGCCGTCACTCCCTCTTGCGTCATGAAGTTTCTTGCTTGGAGACGATACTTAGTCATTGCAACCAAATCCTCGCCCACTGAAGCTCTTGAACAGTTTCCTGGAGCTGCACCAGCTATACTGTCAACCATGGTTACAACAGATCTCATGTCACTTACTCCAGAAGAAAGTGATTGTGGTGAGATGGACTTAACCTGAAAACGACAAAAAGTATACATCATGATCAGAACAATGTTTCTGCTAGAAGATATGTATCTTGGTAATGTTACTTACGACTCTAATAAGGCGTTCAATAGGCAGCTCAGCGGCACTAGGATTTAAATTATTTCCATCAAGACTAGTAAACTCCTGAAGGAGAGGAGATGCAGAGATCCCTGGAGTGCCAATTGCAATGGATTGAACTACACTTTGCATACCAGTAGCTTGTTGGCGTGCAGTATTACCCATTGACAACGAAGAAACTCCAGATGGTTTCTCAGAGTCAACTTGCATAGGAGACAGTGCCAGGGGAGTTGAAGGAGATGGGACAACAAAAGGAGAGTTTGCAGGTTGCAATGGAGTTCCCATCTTGTTAACAGATGACATCACAAATTTCTGGTCGACCTGAGGAGACGAATGTTGTTGTGTCATCTGAGGAGATGCACCTGGGAGAAGCTGAGGCGACGTAACAGGAAGCTGGGAGCCTTGTTTTAACTGTTGAAGGGGATAAGTAGCACGCTGGCCCTGCAGAGGATGTTGCTGGAACATCCCACGACTAACATTCATCCCCTGCCTCGCTGATAAATCATTCATATCACTTTGTGCTCCTTGCTGTCTTGCTTGCAACTGTAGCTGTTGCTGCTGCTGCTTCTGTAGTAGCTGCTGCTGCATCTGGCGTTGCTGATATTGCTGTTTGAATTGTTGGTCTTGCTGTTGCTTCAGGTGTTGTTGCTGAAGCAAACTGGAACTTAACTGGGCTTGATTAAAATTAGACTGCAGTGTACTTAACCCACTTTGAGCAGAGGCAGAACTGTTATTAACTTGTTGAGACGTATTTTGTTGCATGGATCCCATGGCAACATGCTGGCCATTATTCATTGCATTTACTTGGCCTGACTCTAAACTAGAAGCCGGTATAGAACTGGGAATGTTCTGCTGTGTAGCTGAAACTCCAGGACGAGATGATAGAACATTGTTCTGCATATTTGCCAGACTACTCTGTTGTGCCCTTGGCCCAGAACCTGGGATGCTCATTGACTGCATCTGCGTAGTTGCTTGACTATCATGAGACTGATCCTGACCGTTCTGAGCTGATTGTTGGTGCATAGGCTGCATCTGCCCTTGATGTACTGGCCTCCGCCTATGATTATTTAAGAAATTTATAATCTGCTTCTCATAATTAGCCACCTTATCCTTTAATGCAGGCATGATATTGATCTTTGGAACCGTGAGAAATTGCATCATTCGCTCCAACATTGTCTTGAATTGTCTTAATTTCTCAAACTGCTCTGATCTTTGTTGCTGTGGAAGAGAATCCTCCTCGAGAAGAAAAAAAAAGAAATGTGTTCAATAAGAAAAAAGACAAGCACATAGATGCAAGCTACAATCTCTTGGGTTTGCGAAAGAACATAGATATCCCATGTTTAAATACGAGTCTCGAGAGCATTTTTTTTGGTGAAATGGGTAACAAGATTCCAAAGTTTTATGACTTTCTTTTGCTATATTGAACCGATCTTGCATTCAATTCAAAGTCTCATAAGGTACATACTACTGTTGCGGAGGACATACTCATGCAAACTATTCTCCTAGTAATAAAAATGGTAACTTACTTGCTGTAACTTGGCTCCAACTCTCTGGTTGATTTCACTAAGATCCGGTAAGTACGCCAGTTTCATAGTTTGGATCTGCAAAGACAAGCACCATGGTCACATACATAGATATAGCAAACTTATTTTAGTTCCCCAAACACTTCTGCGTACTGACAGCAAGACTAAGAAGCCAAAACCACTACCCAAATTACTACTAGAAAACTACCTTTTGGTAAACCTCCTCTTGCCAATCGACTCCATTTGCACTTTCCGTCTGTGCCGTTGAGTCTAACGAAGCTATAAGTTATGAAATGAGGTTGTTCAGCATCAGATAGTATTCCAGGATTATGTAAAGTATCAGAAGAATGTAAAAGCATACATGATGGCATCTCCGGAAGAGTTCTTTGGGATTGATATAGTTGTTGCCTCTGTTGATCCACTACACTTTGAGGTGGAAGCAGGGAGCCTGTGACTTGGCCAGAAGATTGTAGTCTTTGTTGCACATCCTGTTGTAGCAAATTAGATTGTTGCTGTTGCAAACCTAGCTGCTGATGATGCGACTGAAGGGGTATCATCTGATTATGTGACTGTTGACCCTGAGAAGAAAACACGCCATGGCCAGCCTGATGAGCTCGTTGTAGCCCAACCGTTGGCTGTGATAACATGTGCTGCACCGACTGCTGGTTAGTCTGCAAGCTCGAATTACCAACCTGGGAACTGAGCAACTGTTGTTGTGGTTGCTGCATTCCTGCAACATTGCCCAGTGGTTGCTGATGCGTAGACTGAAGGCTGTTTTGTTGAGACATCAGTTGCTGCTGGGGTGGTATTTGCTGCTTCTGCTGCATATTCAAAATGTTATTTTGTTGGTTCAGTAACCTTTGCTGGTGTTGCTGTTGCATATCGCCAACGACATTCTGCCCCATCACCTGCTTCTGTTGGATGCCTGAGCCATTTGCAGCTTGTTGTCGCATCATCTGTGCTTGTTGCTGTTGTAGAGGAGAAACTGACTGTTGCGGCAATGAAGTTTGCTGCTGGTGGATGCCAGAGGCTTGTTGTGATTGCGGATGTTGCCTTAGCAGTGAAGATTGATGCTGACGAAGCATAGACTGTGTGGAAGTCTGCTGAGCAGACAGTTGTGGACTTGATTGCTGATTTGTGTGGAGACCCTGGAGAGGAGCTGAGCTCATAGCTGAGGGAGATGTTGAAATGCCAGTCTGTTGAGACGAATGCATTTGATTGGGCTGCAGCGAATTTTGTTGCTGTTGTTGTATGTGCTGAACATTCCCTGACTGAAAATTCTGCTTGAGAAGTTGCTGCTGTAGCTGCTGCTGATAAATAAACTGTGCACTCTGTGGCGGCTGCTGCTGCTGCTGTGAAGACATAGCATTCGGCCTGCTCAGCATCTGCCTTTGGGATGGTGAAAACATGTTTGAAGAAAGGCCATGCTGTCCAGATGAATCTTGCAACATTCCGGCTACATTTTGCATACTGGAATTCTGGTTTACAACGCTTGTGACATTATTATTGGTTGGCGGCATGGAAGATGGTAAAGCAGTAGAACCAGTTACTCCAGAGCCAGTGTTACTCTGCATGGTTTGGGACAGCAAAGCCTGAGGTGCTTGAGATTGGTTGTTTGGTAAAGTTCCCGGAAGAAGGTTCCCTTGATTGTTGGGTACTACTCAAGAAAAGAGTAAACAGCACCAAATTAGAGAAACAGTCATCCAAAAACAAGATACATGCTTGAGAATTGTGGTTACTTGAATCCATGGATGAAACATTATTAGCGGCAGGGGTAGCTGAAGAAGAGCCGGTTGCATTTTGCGATTTGGTCTCCATAGTCAGCATCTTCATGGATATTTTCCTAAGGTAATCAACCTGAAAGTCGAAATAAAGCAAATCAAGAAGTTATACATGGATTTTGATAAGCTTTACCAGTACCAAAAGTAGTTCTATTCCAGGTTGTGGACTCCACTGCCTCACAAGTCGTTATGTATACCAATCAATAAAAAGATGTCGAAGTAGGGGACTGATTACCTGGTTAAGAGCACCACTGAAAATTTTCTCCTCGAATCTAGCAGCAATCCTCCTGAGCTCGTGATCTCCCTCTGTTGCAGAAAGTGGAAGGTGCTTCTTTAGTGTCTCCATTCTACATGCAAGTGACAAGTAAATAAGTACACACAAAAAAAATAACAGTATCATTGGTCAAAGACACTACTATAACATCATATTAATTACAAGTATATCTGATGAGTTTTTTTTTTGCAGAGAGATAAAACACAATGTAATAATAAACGTACATCTTGTTGACAACCTTCTGGCGAGAATCATGTGGCAATTGATCTCTCCAGTCACCTGTGTCCATGGCAGGATCTCCATTTGGAAGAGAAGGCCTCCAATTGTTATTATCCATCATGTGTCCTACTTTTTACAAGCCATGAAAAGAAAAAGTTATCAATAGCAAGTAGACTTCTTTAAACTCAATGAAAACAGAGAAAAAAAACAAAACATGGTAGCCCAAAACTTCACAGCAAACAAACGACCACACAACATGGATCAGATTAACACACAGAATGTCTTAATATATGTCTCTTTTGTTTAACATGTACGCCAAAAATCACCAGCCAGGCTAACATAATAACATTCAGGGAATCACCAACTCTATAGAAACCAAAAAAATCATTTTTAAAACCAGTAACCACATTCTTTACACCATCAAGGTTCTTACTTTTACAAGCCATGAAAAGCAATAGTATCAATAGCAAGTAGACTTATTACAGCTCAATTAAAATAGAGAAAGAAGCCAAAACATGACAAGAAACAAACGACCACACAACAGGGATTAGATTGAGACACAGAATGTCTTAATATATGTCCTTTTCCATTTACATTTATGCCAAGAACCAAACCAACCAGGCTAACAAAACCATTCACGAAAGCAGAAAGCTTGATCCATCAGATTTTAAATACGGAATTAACAATCCTATAGAGATTAAAAAAAAAGTCTTTTTTAAAAAAAACCAGTAATCACAACTCTTTTTATTTTCTGTTATTACAAAGCCACGGACAGACAAAGAACTCAAATAGCCTGTCCGAAAACGAATAAAACACACTTTATCACACCAACAACGTTGTTCATCTACTCACCTAATTTATAAGAAACACAGAAACCACCACTTTATAAACGGAGATATCGCATGTCTTGTCTAAAATCCCGGTTCACAAGAGACGAGATTCGAACATTTCACCTCAAAATTCAGAGCTTATAAGCTGCGATTTCGCGTTTTGGGGGGCAAAAAGGGTTGCTTGCTACAACGATTAGGCGTCTACAAGTCCTTGAAAAAGTAGTGAGAAAGGATTTTTTTGGGCAAAATGCAGAGGAAGGAAACTTCTTCTCAAATCATTTTTTCTGCCAAAATGCGTTTCCTTGCTCTTAGCTTATAAGGACAACAGATTTGTCTTTAAATTACCGAAAACTCCTCCAAGTAATACAAAACTACAATATGAACCAGCTATGTTTCTTTAGCTCCATCCAAATATGTTGAGACGACGGCGTTTTAATTTCCACATGTGGTTTAAGGCTTTCGACCGTAGCGGTAGAATAGATAAAAGGAGAAGACTTTTTTTTACCTTCACTGTAAATATTTATGAGTCATCTCCACCTCAGTTTTCCTATCACGCTCCTCACTGGATGCATTTGACATGGTTTGTATTATGGAGAGAGTATAAACTCTTGATACTCTTTCCATAACAGCTTATACTCTTTTCAAGGTGTTGAAAATTTCGGAGTCTTCCAGTTGTCAAAAATTAATGAGTTAATCGGTTAAAAATTGTGGCTATATGTTTTTTTTTCTCTAAGATTTATGTTTAAATTTTTAGCTGTGGCTTTGATTTTTTTTTGTTGCGTTAAATTTTTCTAAAGCACTGAATAAAATTTTTAAAAGAAATTAATTTATATAGCTAATATACTTTATAACATTTTGGTTGAATTTTAAAAACTATATCATGATTGTTAGATTTGAAAACTGTAGAGAAAAAAATGGTCGTTCACACCTCCTGCGTCATCTTCCAACCACCCCTTAACTCCTCCCAACTGACTGCAATTCTCCTGAACTCGTCACTTCTTTCTTTCTCAGTATATGCAAAATGATTCTATATTGTGTGTTTCATTCTGCTCAAATGACAAAGTAACACTTCTCTATCTACAACACATAGTCACAGGTCCAAACAAAATACAACAAAAACGTTGGAAAACATTTTGCTTCTACTGTTTTTGTCAAAAAAAAAAATTAAGAGTTAAGACATGGCTTGCTCCTCAAGAAAAATTTCATACACTAACCATAATAATATCAAAATTTCGATAGTAAAATCACCTCAGATTTGTAGGAGCCCTCTCTCTCTCTCAGGGATCAGTAGTCTGCGACGTGCAGCGTTTGCGTGAACACAAAATAGCAAAACAAATGAAATCAAATACTATGTTTTTTACACAGCCCAACTGAACACTAAAGAGGTGATACGTCTTGTTGAGCCCAAACATATACAGGCCGGATAAGTACTGAAACTACAACACTTCCATCTGCTTATTATTACATTGTCATTAGTAAATAATTAGACAAATTCAAGCGAAATTTATTTTGCCTCTCAAATTCATTACCTTACCAAAAATGTTTTATGAAAATCAAAAAAAGGAAAATAAAAAGTAGAAAGAAAAACAGAATGTAAATTACAAAAGATGGAAAATAAATGTAAGTAAGAACAAAATAATAAAAGAAGAAATGTACCTACGTAATAGATATAATTTATGATTCTTAAATTACATCTCATCTTATGATAATTGATAGGCATAACAGAGTGGAAAACAGAGCGAGGGAGAGAGAGAGAACTAGAGACTAGAGTAGAGGGCAAGAGCAAAAACTTGAAAGAACCTAAGAATCAAATATCTATGAGATTAGAGAAAAAAATAGCAAACTCATCTCCACTGTCATCAGAATCCATTGTCCGATGATTATCTATTTATAGTCTTATCATATCATATATAGTTACAGTTATGTGTAGCCTAGAACGTCTGGCTGACAAAAGAATATTTCATGTTTGATGGCTGCTCTGTAGATATATATATCAGTTCAGGTTGTTGTTATCAAGAGGAATGTTAAGGTCAGGGAGCAAGAACGAGGAATCATCATTCTTTTTTGACTCAGCAGCCTGCACATAGATACCATATGTTATTAGACTTATTTACATATATATAATATCTAGGCAAAGCAGTGAGCATGTTTAGTAGGTTGGTGTGAACCTGGATTCTCTTTAACGACTCGTTTCTTGCTCTTTGTTGCTTCAACAGATTTCGCATACTTGCGAGTTCCTGATTCACCAAACACGTAAACATATAAAAGATTTGGACTTGATGTTAAGAAAGAAGATTGAGGAAAAAAAAGATATTTTACATTTTTTAGGCCTTTCTTTTCCTTTAAGAGTAAACTCTCCTCCTCCTTAAGTTCAGCAAGCGTCTGTTACCAGCCACATACATTGATTAAACATATGACACAACCATGTGATTTTTATCAGAATCTAGATTTGTAACCCTGATTTGCTTACCTTTTTCTTTCTTGATTTCTTGAAATGGGTTGTTGGTGTTACACTTGTTTGAGATATCTGCATAAAACCCCACTATAAAGATCAGATACTGGCTTTTTGCAACATATATACTAAAGAATCTCCCCACATTTAGAAGTATAAAGTGGTTGATCATTCACAAAATATGCATAACTTCTTAAAGATTTAATTCAAATCACTTCATTAGACAATTGCAGTAAAAACATTCAAAAAGGGAATCTTCTTTCTTGGTCAACTAATTAGACCCAAGAAAGGAAATATGAACAGAAGTGCCTCTTTTTCTCATTACATCGAGACACACACACCCCAACTTCAAAAAGAAAGAATAGAATCACGTGACTAAAGCGTGACTCGCAAGACTTTTACGCGTGTCTTCCCATGGCCAAGAACCCCACACATTGTCACCAATTACCCACATAACCATCTGTCCCTATCACATTCCTTTTCTTTCTTTAAATTACAAATGGCGACTTTGTGGGTTCCCTTCATCTACTTTAGTAAGATAACTCAGCTTAAACCATATAGAAAAAGCTAAAGACACAAGGCTGTCACCAATAATATAATAGTGAATGATTTTGACCCAAAGGTGTTCTGGAATTGCAGTCAAAGTGTCGTGTAGAGAGAAGTTCTCGACCCTTTTTCCACGTCGAGTGTACTGTGCGCTACGCTGCATCTGATTACACCACACACACACACCAGCCCAAACCTAATTCGCCACGAAAACGCCTCTCCACCCCCATAAAAGAAGGCAGCTTATAATAATGAGCAATTTATAAATAACGCCAGCAATAACTCCTCTTATTGACCTAATTACCCCTGAGCTGACTCTATGACAAGGGTTAATATGGTCATAACAAAAACCGTGACCGTGAGTTTGGTAACCAAACAGACAAACTCTAGATATGAATATCTAGCAAAAACTGACACAGAGATTTTGAGTTTAGAAGAGTGTGCTGTTTTACGGTCACTTAGTGATGGATGTTAAGGTCAACGAAGGCCAAGGTTGCGTCCCTAACGAAATGACGAATATGACCCTAAGATAAGCAGATGGGCAAAAATGGTAGTAGTTGAGGAAAAAAAGGAAGACCGAGGATTATGTGAAAGTGGATATCGCCGAATCATTTCGTTATAAGGTGGCTAGTGTCTACCGACGGTTTTCTTTTTCCGGCCACGTATACTGATGGTATATTTGTCAAACAAATAAACAGAGTAACGTAAAAAAAATTTAAAAAAAACTTGAGAAAAAAAAAACTAAAAGGTTTGTTATGGAAAAGAACCTTAGATCTAACGGCCGATGACAACTTAATGGCCCTGCTGGACTCCTCAACTCCATCAACGGCAGCGCCGACGCCTACACCACCGCTGAGAGAAGTGGCGCCGCTCCAGGAAAGTGGCGTGGAGGGACTGCCACGTGTATGCTCTCCCTTCTTCCTTGAAGGCGGCGTAGGCTTACTCCTCGGTTGTCGCACGCACCATTTCAGCTTGAGATCCGAGGCACCGCTCTTATCAGGAGGAGGCGGCGGGTTAAGATGGTGTAGGGAGATCAGTACATCCGCCACCAATGAATCATCGGACATAGCTTGTCGAGTCCAGTCTCTGTCGGTCATATTATAGGTTTGGATTTTCCACCGATTTTAGAGAGAGGAAAAAGAAATGGTGACGAAAAGTGGAGAAGAAGAAAAAAAAATGGCTGTGGCAGATTAATAGTGGATTATATATATACACATTCGGAACGTTTTCACACACACAGTTGAGATAGATTGAAATAGTAGTACTTTGTAAAGTTTTGTCTTTATTATTTTCTTGGTGAAAGTGGGACCCATAAGAATACTTACGTGGCATCATGGACTATTTTGTGCTTCGTGTCTAGTGTATAACGCTGCTTGCGTGATGGTTCGGTTTTCATCCACTAGTATATGCAGTTTCTGGATATTTTTTGTGGACGTGTGGTCTTTCTTACTGGAATCACTCTCATACTCAGTATGGAAATTTCGTAACTGCAGATACCATTGTGGTAAAAAGTTTAGATATAGTAACTAGTAACTATGTACTGAAACAAAAGCCCTTTTTTTTCCATAAGATATGAAACTGTAATAACGAATAAGCTGTATAGAGAGAATTTAACAAAGCTAAACTTTAAACAAAACGACGACTGTTTCAATCAACTGGTAGGAGGTGTGGCGACATTAAATTTTAAAAGAGTCAAACTGAAGTTAAGGAAAGGGTGATCTCATGGGTTGAAATAGATGAAAGACTAATGGGCCTATTTCACAAATAAATGGGCCTACATAGGAGGATACAATATGCACGAGACACGTCGTCTCGGTTTGTTTCAAAATTACATTCGGTTTACCAGACTTGCCTGAACAATAACCGATCGAAACATTTCAAATCCAATTAAACCGCATTAACCGTAAACCTCCGATCGTCGTCATCATCATCATCAACACCAAAGCCCTAAACCCTACCGATCAGCCAAAAAAAACCATGGCGCTTCTTCTCGCCAGACGTCAACGAAGATTCACATCAACCACCACGTCTTTGGTTCGCCTCTTCTCCAATTCCTCACCGGATCCACCTCCCAAAATCGAGAAACCTCCCCAGTCTCCGTCGTCCTTCACTGACGTCAAGAACTCTCTCAAGAACAAATCCGCCCAATCTCAGAATCGAGGATCACGAGCGTCGTTACAGGATCTAAGCCTTAACCTCGCCAGGTTCCAGCGTAGATCCGCCGCTCCGGAGAGCGTGCCGCCTTCTGTTTCCTTCGAGGCGCTATATAATCGAAGAGGGCAAGATAGTAATTTGAGTAAGTTACGAGAAGATTCGCAGTCCAACGTTGGTTCTAATGAAGCATTGCCGACGTCTGTGTACGTGGAAGATGAAACAGAGGAGGAGACGATGATGATGACGGAGTTTTTAAAGATTTATAAGGAAGATGAGTTGGGTGAGAAGCTGAAGATGCTTAGACCAGAGGGGAAGAAGGAAGGAGGGTGGTTCTCGTTGGAGGAGTTGAATGAGAGGTTGGTTAAGTTAAGGAAAGTGGAAGAGAAAGAGGTTAAGAATCAGCGTGGGAAGTTTTCTGTGTTAAGGAATGTTATTGGAACGCTTGAGGATGACAAAGCTAAACATGATGATGTTATTTCCCGTATGTTTCTGTTTGTGCTATAGTTTTCGATTATTGAGAGCTTTGTTATTGGTTAACTCTGCGATTATAGTTTGTTGGTTTTTGCTTAGGGTTCGTAAAGTTGAGATCTTTGTTTGGTTTTTAGCTATGTTTTGGCTGTTAAAATGAGATTTATGTTATCTAAGGAGGTTTATATGGTTGCAGTGCAGAGTCTTTTGGATGGTACTCCTGAGTATAAGCATTATCCTCCCAAAGATGAGCTAGTTGAAACTGTAAGCTTCTTTTTTTTCTCGTTCTTGGACCTTTAAAGCTATACTAGCTTGTCAGTCTCAGAGAGGAAAAGCTTCTTTTTGATGTTTTTGAGCAATGCTCTATTACTCTGTTGATCTGCTGTGACCATTTAATAAACTGTGGGTATTGATATGTTTTTATGTGACTGCATCAACGAAGTACTTCCACTCGGATAATCTGTCATCTGCGGAGAAGATGAAAGTTGAGCTCACGAAAGTCAAGGAATATTTCAAGATGTCGGAATCAGATTGTGGTTCTGCACGCGTGCAAGGTAAATTTTATACAAGGCTAATGGCTTTCTCTCTCTTTCTGATCAAAAGGATCACATTTTTCTGAGACAGATTTTGGTTAGGTTGTCTTGTAATGTCTTTGGTATGTCTTTGCAGTGGCACAGCTAACTACTAAAATCAAGCATTTGACCTCTGCTCTGCACAAAAAGGTAAAACCTCCTCTCAAGTTGTTTTTTCAATATTCTTCTGTATCCCTAATGTCAATACTCGGTGACTGTATAACAAACCGTAGGACAAGCATTCGAAGAAGGGACTTGTAGCAATGGTGCAGAAACGGAAGAAGCTGTTGAAATATCTAAGACGAACTGACTGGGATTCTTACTGCCTTGTCCTGTCACAACACAGTCTTCGTGACATCCCGGATTACAAGATCCCGAATTACAAGGACAAAGCTTAGGGTTCTATTTCCACACTCTTTTGGTTTGGTCAACACCCTGTTGGGACTCTGAGACTTAGCTGTTCAAATCCTGTTAGGTATTTTACTCTCTAGGGAAGAAACTCCCTCAACTCTTTGTTGTTTCACTATTCATTAATATTGCCTCTTACATTTGGAGAGTGATAATAGAGTTATACTAATAAGCTTTTTCATGATATAATTTTACATTGTTCACAAGCTGGACTCATGACTTGGTACCACTTTAAAGCAATGATACGATATTTGAAGAACAGCATCATGTTCTGGGAGAAAGTAAGTATACACTCAACGAGACAACGTAGGAAAACGACACGTGGATACTCTCCTTTAGATGCAAAACTTAATCTTTGATCATTGAAATGCAAATCACAGCCATAGGATTTTACAATATGTGGCATTGCTGCTTATTACGTGTAGCTTACGTTTTACATATTTATAATTTAACAAAAACGAGAATTTGAAATTTAACGATTAAATGGTGGTGAATCCCAAGAGGGTGGAGGAAGCTGAACTAACGGTTGATTGGAACCCATGTCCGGGTTTGGATATGGATTTTCCGGTATGGTTGGTATGGATGTAACCGGCGGTTGCTCTGGTGGTAGCCATGGATTCGTTACCTCTGGTGGCGTGGTGAAGACGGGAGTTTGTGGTGGGAGTTCTCCAAGAGCTGGTGGTGCGGAGAATATTGGAACTGTCGGTGGATCTTGTACGATCGGTGGTGTTGTGAAAACTGGTGGAAAGTCTTGAACCGGAGGAGGCAAAATAGGCGGATAATCTTGAACCGGTGGTGGTAGAATCTGTGGAAAGTCTTGAGGCGGGAGGTCTTGAACCGGTGGAGGCAAAATCGGAGGGAGATTTTGAACCGGTGGAGGTAAAATAGGAGGGAGGTCTTGCACCAGCGGAGGTGTACCGATGAATCCCGGAGCACCACCGCCTAAAAGAGGAGTTGGCGTCATTAGTGGTGGTGGGGGAGATAATACTAATGGAAGAAGGGGTGGTGATGGAAGAGAGGAAGACAACGGTGGCGGAAGAAGGGCAGACGGTGGAGGAAGGGGTAGCACAGGAGTAGGTGAAGGTAATATTGGAATTGGAGTAGGCGTTACTGGTGGTGGCATAACTGGAAATAAAGGTGGTAAAGGAGGGAGCATAATTGGTGTAGGGACAAATGGGATAATCGGTGGTACTGGTGGCGGTGGACAAGCTACTGGTGGAGGTTGAGCCGGTGCTGTGGTACAAACAATACAAGGCTGAGGAGGAGGCGGTGCTGGGGCTGAGACACAAGTGACGCAAGGCACCGGAGGAGGCGGTGCTGGAGCTGTGACACAAGTAATGCAAGGCACAGGAGGAGGCGGTGATGGTGGAGGTGGACAAGGAACCGGGATTGGCGGTGGCGGTGGTGGCGGGCAAGGAACTGGTATTGGAGGTGGTGGTGATGCTTGGACACAAGTAACACAAGGTGGTGGCGGTGGTATAACTACGGGTGCAACCACCGGTGTAGACACCGGAGGAGGAGGAGGCAAGAAAGGGTTTTGAGGACAAGGCACAATTGGGAAATTCCATTGACCGCAAGTGCCAAACACACACCGGAAAAACACATCGCATTTAGTTGCAAATGCTTCACCGTTTCTGCTTGAGCTTCTTCTTCTGCTTTTGCTTTTGGCTCTTCT
Organism: Eruca vesicaria subsp. sativa; assembly: GCA_932364175.1. NCBI lineage: Eukaryota > Viridiplantae > Streptophyta > Magnoliopsida > Brassicales > Brassicaceae > Eruca > Eruca vesicaria. Next base: position 892,364 of record CAKOAT010552931.1, read on the forward strand.
GTGTCTTCTATCCAAACCTTGCTTGTCTTTGTCTTTGTGTCTATGTTGATTCTCTAAAGATTCTGTTATTGAAACACTAATCAAAAGTAGTGTAACTACACAGATTATTACAAGTCGTTTCATCTTTTATCTTTTTAAGACATGCAAGAACTAAACTACGCATGTACATATATATTTATAGTGGAACCATTTGATGATTGATTATATTGAATTCCTGGCCACTTTAACGTTTGTCACTACGTAAGACCTCAGTTTTGTAAGGATTCAATTAATATTTTCGATAATATAGAGAATATTTATTTGGATACACAATTCTATGCAGAGTCAATAAGTACACCTGACTCAGGAATTTAGAGCTATGAGGTGAGTGTTATCCAGCCCACACACAGCCTCTATTCTCAAAGAACATTGAAGTGAATGTAGACAGAACTATGTTTGTTTGTGATGTAGCACTTTCAAAGAATTAGAGACATTCCGGTTTAGAGTCAATTGGAAAAACATAAGCCATCTTAGTAAGTGTAAGTTCGAGTTTGAACAGTGCAACAAGATTGGTTACTAAATAAACTTATGTATTACATCAATAGGTCAACCAAGATCATGTTGGTTGGATTGAGCCAAAATCATTAAAATTGAATAGCCTACTTTCGTCTAAGAACATTGGAATCGATTTAAAACCGGCCATGGGGGACAATGGGAACGGCCAGACCGAAGCTAGACCATATAGAATGATGGTCTACAAAACCGGTTAGATCAGAACTGGTTAAACAAGTCACATGCCATCTGCAGAATATACATTGAGGAGTTATTATGTATAGATATGAAAACAAACAAATGGTAAGGAAGAGAGTAGAAGAAATGCAAAGAAGCAGAACGTGTCGTTAGTTCTTTGATTCTGCTCTGCTCGAAGAAAGCCGCATTGAATTAGAGTTGAGTCTTCACTTCGAGAATTGTTATACTTATCCCACGCCGTTGCTTCAGCTGCTCCTCGTTATTACATATCGTAGAAAACAACCTGACACATTAAAGTTACACCTTTATTAAACAAATCTCGAAAGGCCATATTGCAATTTTGGGCTAGAATTTCCAAACTCTTTAAATGGCCCATTAGATTATGAAACATGAGATGAGACGTGGCGTACACACGAAAGTACAGATTGTAGAGGAAATCAAAATCATTACGTTACATTACATATACTTATTTAGTAATCGTACACGCTAGAGAGGAAAACAGAACATGACTTTGTGTTACAAGTTACAACGTAGGGGACTACATTAACTAAGGAGGAATCATTTCGACGTCCTCCGCAGGCGAGGATTGGCCAGGAACATCGGGAGGAGGCAGCCAAACTATTGGTGGCATAGGTGGAAACTCATCCAATGGCGGCGGTAGAGTGAACACTGGTGGTGGAAGCCATAATGGCGGAGGAGATGGAACCAACGGTGGCGGGAACGCTAGGACTGGTGGTGGCGGCGAAGGGAATATGAAAAACGGTGGTGGAGAGGGAGGAGGAGGTGAAGGAACAAGCGGCGCAGGGGGTGGTGGTGGTGGTGATGGAACTAGAGGCGGTGGATTCGGCCTTGGACGTGGCGATGGACGCGGTGGTGGTGGAGATGGAACTAAAGGTGGTGGACGTGGTCTTGGACGGGGTCTTGGACGTGACGGTGGACGAGGTGGAGGTGGAGATGGAACCAACGGTGGTGGACGGGGTCTTGGACGCGGTGGTTGACGTGGTGGTTGAAAAGGGAGAAAAGGGTTATCAGGTGAAGGTGTAGTAGGAAAAGGCCAACGGCCACAGATTCCGAATAAGTATTGGTAGAGTGGATCGCAGTTTCTGCGTCCACGATTCTGACCGCTTCCACTGCGTCTTCCTCTGTTTATCTGCTTATGATCATTTACGGATACAGCTTTTGCGTTTGCGTTCTCGTCATGATCTGATTCGGTTGTGTGAGAGTCGACCAAAAGGAGTAGTGAAAATAAAAACCAAATCACAAGAAGTTGATTTGTTTTCATCCTTCTTTTGCTCTTTACTTCATTTGTTCTCTTCTTCTTTTGATAGAGAGCTAAATATAGTCCATTTTTAAGTATTTAAATCAAAGAATATAATTAAGAATAATGTATATTCATCTCATGGGAAATGTAGGAGGATGAGTAAATGCTGGGAGGAAGAGATGAGTATTATCATCAACTGCAATGGCAGAGAGAAAATCTAGAAGTATGTGCTACTGTTGTAATTGAATGCGCTTGCTCATTCAATCCATGCTTATCTCCATACTCTGCATAAACTCTTATCTTCCTTCAAAACGTTGACTTTCAAATGTAGTTATTATAAGTGTTTTTTTTTTTCATAAGTGTTAGTCACCATGCTAATCAAATACCATTCAAAAATGTATCAATAACTCTAATGAGGGGATTCAAATGAAAAGATATTGGGAAATATATATCCGAAAAAAAACTTTGGACCTGCACTGATTCGAATCTGCTCCTTTACCATCTTTGTCTTGACTAAGAAGATAAAAAAAAAAAAGAAGATAAATAAACTAACTATCTCACAGAAGCTCAGATGGCTTTGTATATAGTAGTGCATCTATGGTGTGTGCACTGTAACAAAGCTTAAGGAAGAGATGGTGCTAGTCGCACTTTGACATGGCATGAGCTTTTAGTTGGGAAATAATATGCGGCTGATGTAAAGTATAATGCATAGAACAGACTTAAAAAGCAGACGAAAAAGATGCTCATGAAGATACATTGAGCTTTGATTGGACATCCTTGTCCCAGAGAGTGAAAAGACCATCAAAGCATGACATCTCTAACTAACCTTCAAACTCTCAAATTTGAGATTCTGCCACAGATCTTATTAATATCTTCAAATCTTTGAGATTTTAAATAGTAAAATCTCAAATCAAAATTTTAATAAGAATTTCAAAATACTATTATTTTTTATTTGGTTCCTTACAATTGTAGTTTCTTTATATATGAATAATTGACGTTTTAAGATTTTCAAAAATTAAATACATTCTTTTGTTTACTATTTTTGATTTCACCATTCATATTTTTATATTTAATTTATGTTTTAGTTTTAGAACAATTAATATACTAATTTTACTTTAAAACATCAATTCTCATATACAAAACTAAAATAAAAACATGAATCATTCAAATAAAGTAGCTAGGGAGTAAATCTTACATATAATTACTAGGGGAAATCCGCGCTTCGCGCGGGATGTGTTATTTTGGTTTATGACTTGTTTATATGGTTGTTTGCTTATTTGTTTATGTTTAGGATTATAATATGGTTATGTAGTGTTTTGTTTATTTTATATCGTTGTTTGTTAGATTTTGTGTGCCTATGTAACTTTTTTATATGTAGGAGAGTGGTGCATTTTTTTTTTGAATTTGTTTATAACTATTAACATTTAACTGACAACTTTAAATTTGTATTTTTTTTTGAGAAATTAAAATAGTGTTTGTAATTTTATCCCGAAATTAGAGAAAGTATACACCAACTACGGGTTTAATCTATTGATCATATAATAAAAATAAATTATTATTTGTTTGTAGTAGCAGTATGAATCACACTGGTTCGAAGTAACATTCAGGTTGTTTGTCTGTTTGGTTGTCATTGTTTATTTGTTTGTGAATAATTGTATACCTCTGACATGGTCTATACTTATTGACGTTCATTGATTAAGTAGAAGAATATACAAAAAATATAATTTTGTATTATTATGAAATGATTTTAAATGATTGTAATTGTTATACATCTTCTTAAATGTTTGCACAGCTTTTTATATATATAGTAAATAGAATGGATTTTTTATTGTTGTTGTTAGGTTTAACAATCAAAACAGTGATTATTTTATATTTTTGAATGTATTTGTAGTTTTATTTCTTTTTTACACATTTTATTTTAAAATTACTAATTTCAACAATGTAAAAATGAATATATAATTCGCAGTAATAGGAAACTATTTGTTTTTAAAACATAATGAAAACATAGTTCTAATTATTAGTATTCAAATAAATATATGACTGAATATTTTATATCTTCTTCCCAAAATCTGGTTGGCCCTGGTTGTAGTGAAATGATTGTCTGGATATCTTAGTTAAATTTCCTGCTAATTGCTGTAAAACACTATAAAAATTTACTGCTAGCCGAGAGAAACATTCCACCAAGAACCATCAATGTATTTAAATAGATTTACACTAACAAAAGCGAAACTGGTGAAGATACTTTCTCATCCGTATTGCCTATTGATGTTAACTGAGCAACCTTTGGTTTCTTTTTGGTTTCAATGCAGCGTAGATCGATCTACAGAGTCAATAATATCAACCAATAAATTGGAGACACTTTTACACGATTTGAGCAAAATCCCTAGAGGAAGTCTTCACAAAATGTTTTGTACTTTCTACCTCTCGAATACGAACGTTGACCTTCATAGTTCGAAAACGAATCATCTTTCTTCTTCACCTAAGAAAAGAAACATAACTCTTCTTGGTTTCTTCCTTGGTAAGCACGGCTAAAACCCAACATCTATTCTTGTGGAGGGTGGATCTGAAGATGATAAACCAAGCCTCAAGGACAAATCACATAAGCTCTCTGTTCTTTCTTCCGGAGCTTTTATACTAATAGGCATGCCAGTGATTATAGGCGTCTCAGGGACTCTTAAGGACATGTTCACTTGCTGGGTCTGATTATCACTTCCGTAATACAAAGGATACACCGAACCCAAGTTGATTGGAACAGCAATGCATCCAAGGTTAAGAGCAGCTGAGCACAGTGTAACCACAATAAAATAAACAGTACAAACCACAAGTATTTTTCTTGGATTGGGTATCGTAAATCCCCAAAACCTCATTTTGAACAGTAACTTTCTGAAGAGTTAGTTAAAAAAGAGAGGTATCAAAGATACCTTCAACACAATGAGGCAAAAGAGGGCCAGATTTCAGTGCTTTCATCTCTTCTAATAATGGTGTCAATGGCATCACTGACTCTATTCCACATAGTATCAGCATCTTGTATACTCTTCCTAATATCAAACCCCAAAGTCAGCAAAATTCAGATATGAAAACACAGAGAACACTTGGTAAGAAGAAGAAAGACCTCGGAGTTGGATTTAGAGTACATGATGTCCTCAGCTTTCAAGACAACAACAGGCAGCTTCTCCTGCCTTTCTTTGTTCTTCCTCGTAGCAGCACCGTGTGTTTCCATGGCGAGTCTGAAACCATCAAAGATTTAGAAATCCTAAAAATGAGTGTTAACTGGGAGAGAGAAAGAAGGAAACCTGAAGATCTGGCAGATGATGGAACCTCAAATGGGTTGGTGGCTCAGAATATACATACAACAAAGAAAGAAAGAAAGAAAGAAACTTGTGTTTCATTCAAAAAAAAGAAAGAAAGAAACTTGTTGACCTTGGTGCTAAACTTAGCTTGGAAAATTGGATGGACTGAGATATTAGCATTGGATGGACTGAGATCAATAGTAAGGCTGATAAAACCTGAAGCAAGAAAACCAATCCAATAATCTATAATAAAATCAATCAAAATCAACCCACACAAACAAACCATCACCAATCTAAGAATATGCTAACAATAGACTCAACTTAAATCAGACTCGCATCACTATCAGCGAAGTTATTATTGTTTATGCAAAATCCCAAGCAGGAAACCAACTCGAACCAAAAAATCGATACAGCAAAATAAAAACAAAACAGGTTGTAAGGAAGCTCTCAGGCGATGTAGTTGGGACCATCTTTGCTCTCCTAGTCGTTGTCTGCATACTTGGAGTAAAGAATTGTGCTTCCAGTCAAAATTGGTAGTGGCTGAAGTTTACCTTTCTCATCTAGAAAAACTTGGTCCAATCGCTATAACCTTCCAAAAATCAAAGAGGAGAATGTTAATACTTGGCATTTGTGTATAAGCTAAGAAACACATCATCAAGCTTTTGGACTTACCCTGCTAATAGAAGGCTTCTCTTTGGTAGTCTGGTTAGTAATAATCCTCCAGCTGTTTTCTCCATGTTCTTGCTTAACGCTCTTGGAATATTTTATTCCTTTTGTGCCATCAAAACCAAAAAGTTTTTATTTCCATTTTTCTCAAGATCGCCTTTGTTTCTTGCTTCCTCTGTTCTTGCAATGTATATCTCAACCTCTCGCTCTGTTTTTGTCAGAAAAAGATGAAAACTTTATCAGTCCCCATGTTGTAAAAATCAAATCTTTCAGTGAGATACGTGATAACGAACTTGTAAGATGACGAAACAGCAGCTCATGTGTAGCATTTTTTATCTACTTGACGGCTCAATGGTGAATTCTCCGGTGGTTGCTAGGTTCCCCTCCCACTACAAGAAAACTCGTCCATTACTAGGACGGGTTTTCCTCGTTAGTTCCTAGTAAATGGCCTTTTACTAGGAACTTACGAGGAAACGCGTTTCCTCGAAACACGTTCATCGTAAAGACATTTTCCTCGTAAGGTTGTAGCGAATTTACGAGGAAAGTTTTCCTCGTAAAGGCGTGGTAATATTTTCCTCGTAAGG
>CAKOAT010552932.1:0-40036 GCA_932364175.1 Eruca vesicaria subsp. sativa
CTAAGAAACACATACAATACTACAACATATGTTGGTGAAACCTAAACCAAAGAATATCATGACTCACTACTTTCACTCATCTATGCTGAAAACAACTGACTTTTGTTATATATTAATTTATATCTCTTAAGACATATGTTAATTACATAATTCTAATTTTTCATTTATCAAAATATTTATTACACAATTTTTAAATTATTTTTAAGAAAAACTGTCCCAGACGACTTGCGAGGGCTAAAAACGTCAAAAAAAACTCTTTTTTTGTTTGTTCACAAGGGGTTGGTTGTAATTTCAACAGCCTTTTAAGTTACTTTTGCATTTGATTCAAGTTTGGGTTTACTTTTGCATTTCAAATCAAGTTTTGAGTCATATTTGGCAATTTTCCCGCAAAACAAACCAACAAAAGAATTTTTTTGGGCCAAACTCACTAACATCATTTTTCTTGTCACCAACATAAGCTAAGTAAGAAAGAGACTCTGTATGTATACAAAGAGTATGACAGTTGGTTGCGAACACTTCGTGCTAGACGGTCTACCATTGTGTTTTGAGTCTGTGATACATTCTTGATCTTGAAATAGCTGAAACTTCGTTGTAGACATTGAATTTCTTCAATATAAGTAGCAAATGCATTCCATTCTTCTTGTTTTGAAACTATTTTCACCAAATATAAATAATTTGTTGCAAAAATCACATAGAACTGATGAAATCTTGTCATACATTCGATTTTTTTTTTTAATTTGAGATATTTCCGATTTCAAAAGTAATTTTTATTTAAGATCAAAATCACCTACATACCATATTTTAATTGTTCTATAACGTTGATCATATTACTGAAAAATGAAAGTACTCAAGATTAATAATTGATTAAAACACAAGATGGAAGTCATGACTTTGCCGCAGAAGTAAACAAATCTAATTTAAGACCTAGATGATCATGTGTCCGGGTATTTTGGATTTTTAGGTATTTTGATATAGGAATGTAAAACTTGTTCGAATATTTTTACATATCAATTGGGTTAGGGTATTTTTAGTTTAGGTTTGGTTACTTTGGATCGGGTTCAGATATTTAAATTTTGGAAAAAACAGTTTTTCATTAATTAAGTTTTTGTACTTTAGATTTCACCATTTGCTAAACTATTTTTAAAAGGTTGAGTGATTAATAGATTTGGAGACAAAAATTTCAAAATAGAAAGACACTAATATAGTTATTGTTTTGAGAATTTGAATGCAATTTTTGTTAATGCATGAAGTAAAAAGATTGACATGCAATTTTAATTGAGTAACAAATCAATTTTTCTCAATTATATGTACATCATCTAATCTTGAGTCATGTAAAATGTCAATATAAATATTTTGAATAAAATAAGAGAAGTAATCTAGGAATATAAAGTGAAGTATACATAAGTTCAATTATTAGTAGATATCCATTTAGGTTTGGATATTACTTGTTCGAATTCAGATATCTAATCTATATATATATAATTGTGTTCTCTCACCAGCTCTCTCCACGCAAGATAATAGCTCTCACTGATATTACTTCGCATGGGCTTTCTTGAATTATTTGGGCCTAAATGTATTGATGTCAGCCCGTTAATTAGTAGATCTGTTTTTATAATACGATGCCATAGAGATATTAGGGTTTGTGAGTGTCTTCTCTCTCAGCCGCCGTGGAGGTATCTTCATTGTCTCTGTGACTGTTGTTTTGTCTCTTCGAATTCTTTTCTTTCCAAACTAAAGTGGCCAGTTATAAATCCATTGCGTGATTCGTCTTAATAGCTCTCCACCCACGATCTTCACATCAAAAGCTCAGAGTCAGTCTCTCATCGTTTATAAATAGGTATGCTTCTAGCTATGGAGAACCATCCTCTTATCTCACTATTCGCTATCATCTAAATGGCTAACTCCAAAGTGTTTTTTTTATCAGATTTGAAGATGCTTTGATCTTCAATTTTTTTTAATCCTCAATTTGATCTTTGTTTCAATAGATTTTATTTAATGACTGAAGAAACCCTTTTTTCACTTTACTTTGTTGGTTATGTGTGTTATCAGAGAGACAAAGGTTAGCTTGCAGGATAATGGTGAGGAAACACCCCATTGAAGCCTCTGATACAGTTTCAGAGATGGAGGGTTAACAGATATTGTTGATGAAATGAAGATGCCGTGAAAAATAAAATAAAATATATAGGCGCAAACATGGCGCAGACAGGGCGAACGGTCGATCTGAGAACTTTAGGGTTCTTCAAGACTTGTTTTTGGATCGATTAAAGAGTTTTTTTTGTGATAGCTTCTACGAGACCAACGTCTTGTAGATGAATTTAATCAAATCGAACAAGGAATAAAGCAAAGCTTATGTTTTTATTATTATCAAAGTTGTATGTAAAACGTAAGAGCTATGCTCTGTTTATATAGTATTTTCTAATAGACAAGTCCTATTAATAAAATGAATTACAATTAAAACCGAAAAAGGAAAATAAAGCCAAAGCACATGAGTAAAAGGAAATTGTTTAAATTGGAAGTTATGTTGGCGCCAATTGTGTAGATGCGACTGCATCAGGACTCCCCGGGTGAAAAAGATTCGACCTCGAATCCGAAATGATGGCGTCAGAAACATAACGTGATAGATACTTGACATTGAAAACGTCAAAGGTGTGAACATCATCTGGAAGTTGAAGACGATAGACATTGTCCTTCATACGTTCCAATATTTTAATCGGCATCTTCTTTGACTTAAGCTTGTTATAAGCATGCGCTGGAAGCCGATCACGAGTCAAATAGGCCCAAAAAAGTTCACCAATATTAAAGACCAAATGTCGCCGATGTTTATCAGCCACTTGTTTATATTTGGACGCAACAGTTTCCAAGTGAGCGTGAGTTGTAGAATGGATTTGAGCAAGGGATTCGACAAAGGATGCTGCATCCCCATGAGAACGGGTACAATCCGAAAGGTTTGTGAGATCAACCGGTGCACGTGGTATAGTGTCATAAATGATATGAAACAGACAGAATCTCGTACTCCAGTTTAAAGTGGGGGTTGTAAGCGAATTCTGCCTGAGGGAGTTTAGAATCCCATGTCCGAATTGCATCACCGACAAGGCAACGGAGAAGATTTCCCAACGGACGGTTTGTGACCTCTGTCTGTCCGTCCGTTTGTGGATGATATGCGGAACTCATATCAAGAGTAGTTCCCAAGAGTTTCCACAAAGAACGCCAAAAATGACCCAAAAAGCGAGAATAGCGGTCGGAGACAATAGATAATGGTAACGCATGGAGCTTGTAAATTTCACGAAAGAATAGTGTAGCTACCTGAACCGCATCTGCTGTCTTTTTGCAAGGGAAAAAGTGTACCATTTTGGAGAAACGATCAACAACGACGAAGATTGAATTGGATCCTTTTTGAGTGCGAGGAAGACCAACCAAAAACTTCATGCCAATATCCGTCCAGGTTGTGTCAGAATAGGCAAAGGCAAGTAAAGTCCAGCATTAGTTGCGTGGCCTTTGGATTGTTGACAAGGGACACACCGTTCAACTAATCTCTCTACATCGCGGTGTAGGGATGGCCAAAAGTAAGAAGAAGACACGAGACTCAAGGTGCGATCGCATCCCACATGTCCTTCGCGGTGTCGGGAATGCACAGTTGATTCCCACGGAAGAGGAACTCATCATGTAACGTGTAATCAGGAGAGGCAACACAATGAAGCACGGCTTGATATATCTTCCCAAAGAATGGACCATCATGATAAAGCTCAGCAAGATGACTGAAACCCGGGACAGATGTGTGCATATATGCCACGACTGAATGACGACGGCTCAACGCATCCACAACTTTATTGGAAGTCCCTGAAGTGTACTTGATAACAAATGTGAATTTCTGGAGGTAGGCGATCCACAAGGCATGGCGCGATAATACCTTACCTTGAGTACTTAAGTGTTTAAGTGCGTCAATATCGGTGTATAGCACAATCTCCTTATGAAACAAGTAATGTCTCCAATGTTTGATGGCTTGAACGATGGCACAGAACTCAATGTCATATGTACTGTAACCGGAATGAGCTCCCGCTAGTATTTCAATGAAGAAGGAAATAGAACGTCCTTTTTGAGTCAATACCGCACCTATTCATGTCTTTGATGCGTCAGAGTGCAATTTGAAAACAAGTGTGTGGGAACCAAAATTCACACCGTCGATTTCCGTAAAATAAGGTAACTTAGGAAAACCTTAATTTTCCAGAGGACCCGGATCTCTGCGGAAGCCAACGACGAATAACCAAATAAATGCGGAAAATATGAAAAAGATGATAAAACGAATTTATAAAGAAAGTTGATCTTATTTCGAATTCGCGTAAGAGTGTTGCGATCTTTACAAGAGATTACAAAGGCTTTGGCCGCAGAAGCCGTCAGCGAGTTATCAACATAAAACCCTAAACCTAGTCGAGTCGCAGCTCGATAACAAAAGACGAAAAAAAAGAAAAAAAAGAGTTTGATTGATTTCGGACTGAACCTTATGAAAGGCTGCCTACGTACCCCTTTCGAGGATCAAGTCGAACGTAGTTCAGTTGATAGAGCTGGAAAAGAGATCAAACTGCCTGGGCGAGTTCGTCTAGTAATTGAATGCCAGTCATAGATACCGAACTTGTCGAGAATAAAGCCTAGGTTTCTAAGTGCGGAAAATTCTAAGTCTAGAAAAGTTCTAAAAGTCACAGATGAGAGCTCTGAAAATCGTCCTCTGCTACTGTCCTCTGCCTCTTGCTTATATACTCCCTTCCTAGGAAGTTTATTCCTTCCATTTCACCAAGATTCGAGTTTATCGAGAATCTTCTATTTATCTTTATCTTTCCTTTTTTTCTCGCGGAAATCTTCTATTTATCCTCAAACTTTAAATTTATCTTCTTTCTGCGAGTAAATCGTTAAAACGTCGTCGTATCTTTGGGCCTGACTTCGTGAAAGTCGCGAGATAGGCCTTTTATCGCGTTTTAGGACTTTTCGAGCCGTTTTGCGATAAAACCGTTTTACGACTTTATACGAGATCGTTTCCTGATGCGATGCCGTTTTTAAATAAGTTTCTCGAGTTGATCGCAAAGTTTGGCAATGTTCGATGTTTCGGTTAATCGTTGCCGTTTTCTATGATTTACTCGAGGTTTTATTAAAAACGCGTTTTTACGATTTCTCAGGAAAAATCTCGAGTAAATCGTATAGTTAGGCAATGTTCGGTGTTTCGTTTAACCGTTGTCATTTTATACGATTTCCTTGAGTTTTTTTCGAGAAAACAAGACTTTACGGTTTTTATCGTAAAACTTGAAAGATAGGACGGATCGAGACGAAACGAGAGACGTTTCAACCGTGGTTCAGATCACGATCAAGCCGAAGGACGTATGCCTTGAGTCGAGGCTCGGGACAGTCAGCTTGACGTACGGCGAGCTGGTTTGGCCGAACCTGCTCGCGGTTTTACAGCGGATGCGGTTTTGTTGCGGTTTTTCGCTTAACTCGGACAATCATGTAATCGGCGTTTGTTTCGTTCGTTTTTCCGAGATTACGATTTCCTTTGTTTGGAAATTTCTTTGAATTTAATAAAACGGCTTCTCGAGTTTTATAAAACGTATTTTGTTTTTACGAAAACTTTTAGCCATTGATTACGTCATGACCGATTTTGACACCAACAGTTAGCCCCCCAGCTCGCTAGAACCTTGAGCATCTAGCGTGAGGTTCTTGCGAGTGGTTAGCCAGTTTTAGGTGAATTAAGGGTTGGAAAGGTCCGTTGAAAGTCATCTTTCCACTCTCCAGGGAGCGGAAAGCATTTAGGATTAGTGATGCGCCTTGTGAAGGATGCTACGTACCCTATTGAAGGGATCAAGCCTTTCGTAGTTTGTTTTGGAGTTAAGGTTCGTATGACATGTTTCCTAGCAAGACCTTTACGGTCTGGTTATGTGTATTGGACCTTTTCCGTCCTTGAGACTAGCCTCGTGGGCTGTTTGCTATGGCCGAGTGTGACCATTATAGTTTTCGGACTGGCCGTGTGCGGCTCTGAGTCCCTGCCGCTTTTGCAGCTTTATCAGTTTGCGTTTTTGAGAGCGTGTTTTTATTCGTATGAATGTATAGGGAAGAATATGAGTTGATATTGAGGGAGGTCCGCGAGTTGTCGTCTCGCAATCCTTTTCCTTTGTGGATCGCCTTATTCGTTTTCTCGTTTTAGGATGTTTAGTAAATCGAGTGAGCGTTTAGATATAGACGAAGAGACATGCCTTTAGGATCTCAATTCATGCCTTGAGACGTTAGAGACCAGTGTGCTAGGTGGTTTAGGGCAAGACCTAGGTTTACTTTCGGATTGAGGCTATGCGATGACTAGTCGGCTTTCGTTTTGCCTGTTGCGATTTTAACCTTATACCATACCGATTTAGAATCCGCGATAGGTTCTCGGCTTATACGATTCGTCTGGTTGGAACCGAGCATCTCACCGGGAACAATTTCTAAGTTGCTCGGAAGTGCTGACCAAAAGTTTGGATTTCTTTATAGCGCTATTACCCTTGTGTCGGGTTTTCGAGAGCTATCTCTGCGAGATAACTTAAATTTGTTTAGGACTGTTGCGAGTTTGTTGTGATCAGCAACAAACTTTTATGTGTTAGATGTTAGCGTTGTTTGGGCCTTCACGAAGGATACGTATATTAAGAAGTTTTGTATGTTTTATAGTAGCGGATGGACTGTTGGGTCTTCCAGGAAAGTGATTTTATCGAGGAAGGTATTTGTGTCGTAAAACTGTTCTTCAGGCGTCTGCGACGTCTCGCAATGCTGAAGATTGTTTTTTTTTTTTTCGTATGCCGCGTTTCGTGTTCGAAACGTTTGCGGGCTCGAAGATGTTGCGCGGTGTTGCGAGGGTTTTTTCTTAACCCTGCTTTGCAGGAACACTTTGGTTCATTTGCGGATATTCGCAACCAAAACTCACGTTCCTGCTTGGATGTTAAGTAGTTTTAGGATTCGTGCTAGAGCTATTAGGTTCGAGAGGTCGCGTAAGTTGTTTCCCTGAAACGAAGCGTTTTTCATTACGGTGCTTTGTGAAATGTTGACCTTCCGAGATTCGTACGGCTTCAGGAGTTCTGTTACGAGCGTTTTCTTACACATCGGATTTTGTAGAAAACTTGCTTCGGAAATAGAGTGAATCGTGAGAATACAGAACCTAGCCGATTTTCTACAAGTTTGCATTATCCATTGAATGTATGGGCTTGGCATGAAGATTGTATTCAGCCGCACAGCCAAGGTCGTATTTGGTAGAGGATTAGACCACGACACTTTCGTGCTATAGATAAGTTCGAGTCGGTTTGTAAACTTGGAATTGAAGTGAAGCGTGATCGGAAAAGGGCCAAGCAGCGTTTTTCGAGCTAGATATGCCAAGTATGCCCGTGGTTGTAGAAAATATTTTTCCGTCTTAGGTTTTATTTATACGATGAAAGTTTCGTATAATCTTCCCTTCGTTCGTATGGAAGTTATTTCTTTTTTTCTTTTTTAGCCGAGGGAGACAGAGCCCAAGAAGCTCGATGCAGAGTCCGTGCGGAATTGTTTATGGGGTAGTTTCTCGAATGTAATCGAGAGGAATGAGAGCGGATGCTTGTGAACCGCAGAATGAGATCTTTTGGATCGTGGTGCGAGGAAACAAAGTTTAGATTGGTCGTTCAGTGCCGGATCGTATAGCTTGGTTTTCGCTATAAGGAAAGTCCTTTTCTCAAAACCTGTTACTTTTTGTTTTGAAGGTTACTTCGTTGTGAAATGATCCTGACTGTACGAAGGATTTTTCGCATAAGTAACGGGTGATGAATTTAGTAAATCGTCACGACGCGTTGCGATAATAATGTTTCCGCAGGTTTTCGAGAAACCTTTTCGCTTAGTTTTTTTTATATTCTTCTGTGATAGTTTTTTGAGTCACTCACGGAGTTTTTCCAGAAGTTATTTCACTGAGATCTAGTCGCAAAATGTTTTAGCGGGTTTCTCGAGCGGAACGAATCACATGACCAGCAATAGGATCAGTCGGCGAGAAAGTCGGCGAGAAGGGAGGACGTGTTCTCTATTGCTGTTTTGTGTTCTCGATTTTGTTTTTTTGCCGCAAATGTTCTTGATATTATTCCGTGACTCACTTGGTTCGACGGAAAATGAGAGCAATACTTTGACGCATAAAGATTTCTATTATAATTTTTCGATTCTCATACGAAACTTGTTTTATCAAGTTGGAGAAGATCTTTATGACTTCGGCAAATCATCGAGTTTCATTCTGAAGTTTCGCAGAGGTTTTATAACCGCATGATTGCGACGAAAGATGCTGTATAGTTCTCGAGATTATTTCCCAGACGGTTTGGATCAGTCTTTAGCGTTTAGACGGTTCTTAGATTGTCGTTTTATTTTGGGATGATTTTGACGAGGTGCCGCATTGTCTGAATATTTTCCGCTTATTTTTGTGAGAGTTTGCTTCATAGAAAGCGTTTTCTCGATGCGGGGAAAATGTTCGACGAAAGAAAAAAGATGACTTTCCTTTGAAGGATTGGGATGATCGGCAATCTGGGTCGATTAAAGACCATGGTGGATTGGTGATGACTTGGAGTATGTCTGATTTACGAAAATTTTTAGGAGCGAGTCGGTTTTAAGACGACGTCAGCGTCTTTAGCTCCTTCTTTCTTTTAGGAAATGAGATGAGTACGCTCGAATGCGTAGCGATCGTTTCTTGGTTGTACGAGAGATTGGATCGGTTTGCTAGTTATGCCTGAATAGTTAGACAACAACGATTGAGATAGACAAAAATTGCTTACGACTTAGCATGCAAGACTATCCCGCTAAATTCTAAGTTCCCTAGGTTTATGGCAGGTTACAAGTCGTTTTCATTCCTTTCTATGAGAAATTAGAAGTCTAATAAATTTTCAAATCGGTCATACCTTAGTTTCATTGACGATTTGGGATTGTCTATTTTTCGTTTTTCGTCTTTTAACTTATTACCAACAAGAGTATCGGAGCGGGGAGAAGACTTAACCATCGGAGTTCATGTTCTTTGTTGGGGTCAAAATCGGTACGACGGAATCAAAGGCCAAAACTCCCCGCAGAAATATAAAAGGAATCGTTTTATAAAACCCAAAGAATCGTTTTATAAAACTCGAGGATCATTTTATAAAACTCGAGGATCGTTTTATAAAACTCGAGAATCGTTTTATAAAACCAGAGCATCGTTTTATAAAACTCGAGAATCGTTTTATAAAACTCGAGGATCGTTTTATAAAACTCGAGATTCGTTTTATAAAACTCGAAGAATCGTTTTATAAAACTCGAGAAACATTTTATAAAACTCGAAGAATCGTTTTATAAAACTCGAGAATCGTTTTGTAAAACTCGAGGATCATTTTATAATACTCGAGAAGCCGTTTTATAAAACTCAAAAATCGTTTTATAAAACTCGAGGATCGTTTTATAAAACTCGAGAAGCCGTTTTATAAAACTCGAAAATCGTTTTATAAAACTCGAACATCATTTTATAAAACTCGAGAATCGTTTTATAAAACTCGAAGAATCGTTTTATAAAACTCAAAGAATCGTTTTATAAAACTCGAAGAATCGTTTTATAAAACTCGAAGAATCGTTTTATAAAACTCGAAGATCGTTTTATAAAACTCGAAGATCGTTTTATAAAACTCGAGAAGTCGTTTTATAGAACTCGAGAATTGTTTTATAAAACTCGAGAATCGTTTTATAAAGCTTGAGAAGTCGTTTTATAAAACTCGAAGATCGTTTTATAAAACTCGAAGAATCTTTTTATAAAACTCGAAGACCGTTTTATAAAACTCGAGAATCGTTTTACGAAACCGCGAAAAACCGAAACAGCCGTAAAACGAGAACTAGTCGCAACTAGTTCGCCCACCGGCGAACTAGGAGACCCTTGACTAGTTCGCCCAACGGCGAACTAGGAGACCCTTGACTAGTTCGCCGGTGGGTGAACTAGTCCCACTTGACTAGTCTTAGTTCGCCGGTGGGTGAACTAGTCCCACTTGACTAGTTCGCCCACCGGCGAACTAAGCCAGCCGGCTTAGTTCGCTGTTGGACGAACTAGAGACTTCCTGGACGTCCCGAGCCTCGATCTCCCGCATCCCCGATTCGAAACTGACGTCTTTCGACACGGTCGCATTCTGAACCACAGCCGAAATGTCTCCCGTTCCATCTCGATCCGACCTATTGTTCGAGTTTTACGATAAAAACCGGAAAACTTCGTTTTCACGACAAAGAACTCGAGGAAATCATATAAAACGGCAACAGTTAAACGGAACACCGAACATTGCCTAAACTATACGATTTATTCGAGATTTCTCGTTAAAATCCTAAAAAACGCGTTTTTAATAAAAACGTCGAGTAAATCGTAAAAAACGCGTTTTTAATAAAAACGTCGAGTAAATCGTAAAACCTTACGATTAACTCGAGGAATTTACTAAAAACGGCATCAGCTCAGGAAACTATCCCGTACAAAGTCGGAAAACAGATTTATCGCAGAATGGCCTGGAAGGTCCTAAAACGCGATAAAAGCCCATCTCGGGATCTTGACGGAATCTAACCCGAAGATACGATAATGTTTTGACGGTTTACTCGCAGGAGGAAAATAAATGTCAAGCTTGAAGATAAAAGGCAGGTTTGAAGAAAAATAGAAGATTTCCGCGGAAGAAAAGGAAGGATCGAGAAAAATGGAAGATTCCCGATATACTCAAATCCGGGCGAAATGGAAAGACCGAATGACCAAGGCAATGAGTATATAAGTAAGAGGTCTATGGCAGAAGCAAGGGACACGATTTTCAGAGCTCTCACCACCAAAACTAGCAATTAGGAATATTTCCGTTTTTCTGTTAGCGAGCTGCGTCTCAACTAGGGTTTTTCGTTCTTACACTTTTCGGCTACTCTTTTTGTACCAGTTCTTACGCAGATTCGGAATAAGAACCTCTTTGCTCTCAATTTCGTTTATTCTTTTTTGAATTCTAAGTTTATCGTTTTTCTTAATCTTCGTTGTGCAGTTCTGCAGATAGCCGGTTCCTCTGGAAACTTAGGGTTTTCCCGAAGTTTCCTTATTTACGATTATTTGACAGTAGGTGGATTTCGGTTCCCACATTCTTGTTTCTTCGTACTGCTGGTTTTACTTAACCGACTAGATGCGCTTTGTATATCCAAAAATCAATGACGTGTTTATGATTGGATGTTTTCCACTTAGCATGGCAGAGGTTCGTAAAACCGGATTGCGTTTAAGAGTTCAGATCTCTCGTATAGTTTAGGAAACTTTGGTGTTAAGCCGACCGTTGCCGTTAGGGGTGGGACGGATCGGATATCCGGGGTATTTAGGGATATCCGGATTCGGCGGATCCGTAAAATTGATATCCGGATCCGGATTCGGGCCTTCCGGATATCCGGGATTCGGATATCCGGACTAAAACTCGAATACCCGCGGATATCCGGATCCGTTTTAAAAAAAAAAAAAAATTTAAAAAAATCAAAATTAAATTTAAATTTTTAAAATTAAACATATATTTATTCAATTAAAAATTTATTTTTTGCAAAAAAGTTTAAAAAAATAATAAAAATTTAATAAAACTAAGTTTTAGTTATTTTAATAAAAATTATATATAATATATCTATATAAATTTAATTATATTTTAAATATTTTAAAAATATTTAGTGGGCCCGGATCCGGATCCGGATATCCGGACTAAAATTTTCACTATCCGGATCCGGATCCGGATCCGCAAAATCACTATCCGGATCCGGATCCGGACCCCCCGGATATCCGTTTTTTCGGAGCGGATCGGGACGGATCCCGGATCGGATAGCGGATAGCGGATATTAAGTCCCAGCCCTAGTTGCCGTTTTAGACGATTGATTCGAACTCATACAAAAAAACAAGTCTTTGCGGTTTTTATCATATAATCTCAATGGAAATTCCGATTGAGACGAAACGAGAATCAGCGCGATCATGACTCGAGAAAGAAACTCGAGGATTGGTTCAGCTTGACGTAGGGCGGTTCGCTGTCAGCTCGCTGTGTGGCGGTTCTGTCCACGTATCACTTAGGCATCAAATTCTCGACGCCTACGGGAGTCGCAGTATTTGGGGATGCCAAAGACAATCGCGATCTTGCTTCCTGGCCGAACACAGGCTGCGGCAATTGGCGGTTGCGATCGTGAAACCAAAACGGGCAAAGGTTATGCCACCGCCCACAAAAGACGACCCAAAGCAAGCACCGGTCGAGAAACCACAAGTCTCCACACCCATCGCTTCTACCCAGCCGGAGGAGACAATCCCGGATAAAGACATCGATCCTGCAACTGAAGCGATCGAGAAGTCTGCAACAGCCGAGTAAGCACACTCGCGCAAACAATCAGAACTACAAGATGGCTTGATTTCCGAAAGGAATACGTAGGCAGCTCGCCTAAAAAGAGAGTTCAGCTATCCCCCTTCCAAAACGGGGGGGGGGGGGGGGGGGGTANGGGGGGGGGGGGGAGTGGGTACGTATACGAGTATCCGTATACTCCCAAATATTTAGAACTTTTGCTTTATAATCAAAAAAATTTTGAACTTTTTTAATAAAGACAAAATCAGACATACTCCAAATCATCTCCGATCCACCATGGTCTTTAATCGACCCGGATTGTCGATCATCCCAATCCTACAAACGAAACTCGTCTTTCTTCTTTCGCCGAACATTTTTCCTCGCTTCAAGAAAACGCTTTCTAAAATAAGCGGAAAAATATTCGGACGATGCAACGCCTCGTCGAAATCATCCCAAAAGCAAACGGCAATCTAAAAACCGTCTAAGCGCTAAAGACTGATCCAAACCGTCTGGGAAATAATCTTGAGGAATATACAGCCTCCCTCATCGCAATCATGCGGTTAGAAAATCTCTGCGAAACTTCAGAGCGAAGCTCGATTATTTGCCGAAGTCATAAAGATCTTCTCAAACTTGATAAAACAAGTATAAGAATCAAAATTTTTAGGCATCAAAGCATTGATCTCATTTTCCGTCAAACCAAGTGAGTCACGAAATAATGTCAAGAACATTTGCGGCAAAAGAAAAATCGAAAACATAAAGCAGCAATAGAGAACACGTCCTCCTTTCTCGCTGACTGATCCTATTGCTGATCATGTGATTCATTCTGCCCGAGAAACCCGCTAAAACATTTTGCGACTAGATCTCGGTGAAATAACTTTTGGTAAAACTCCACGAGTGACTTCGAAAAAACTACCACCGAAGAATCAAAAACTAAGCGGAAACGTTTCTCAAAAAATCTGCGGAAACAATGTTAACCCAATGCGTTGCGTCGATTTACTAAATTCATCGCCCGTTGCTTACGCGAGAAATCCTTCGTATAGTCAGGATCATGTCATAACGAAGTAACTTTCGAAAGTAAACATAACAGGTTTTGCGAAAAGTACTTCCCTTATAGCAAAAACCAAGCTATACGATCCGGCACTGGGCAGCTAATCTAAACTTTGCCACCTCGCGATACGATCTGAAAGATCTCACTCTTTAGCCCATCGGTTCACGAGCATCCGCTCTCATTCCTCCCGTTTACATCCAAGAATGAGACCGCCCCGCAAACGACTCCACACGGGCTCTGCATCGAGCTTCTTAGGATCTGTCTCCCTCAAAGTAAAAAAAAAAACAACTTCCATACAAAGGAAAGTTTATACAAAACTTTCACCGTAGAAATCAAACATAAAACGTAAAAACGTTTTCTATAAACACGGGCATACTTGGCATATCAAGCTCGACAAACGCTACTTGGCTATTGTCCGATCGCGCTTCACTTCAATGCCAAGTTTACAAACCGACTCGACCTTTTCGATAGCACAAAAGTGTCATGGTCTAATCCTCTACCAAATACGACCTTGGCCATGCGGCTGAACACAACCTTCACGCCAAGTCAATACTTTCAACGGATAATGCAAACTTGTCGAAAATCGGCTAAGTTCTGTATTTTCACGATTCACTCTATTTCCGAAGCAAGTTGCCTACAAAATCCGACGTATAAGAAAACACTTGTACCCGAGCTCCTAAACCCGTACGAATCTCGGAAGGTCAACACTTCACAAAGCACCGTAACGAAAAATGCTTCGTTTCGGGGAAACAATTTACGCGACCTCTCGTTCCTAATTGCTCTAGCACAAATCATAAAACTACCTAACATCCAAACAAGAATGTAAGTTTTAATTGCGAATATCCGCAAACGAACCAAAGTGTTCCTGCAAAGCAGGGTTAAAACAAAACCCTCGCAACACCGCGCAACATCTTCGAACCCGCAAACGTTCCGAACACGAAACTCGGCATATAAAATAAAAACCAACTTTCGGCACTGCAAGACGTCGCAGACGCCCGGAGATTAGTTTTTTGACATAAATACCTTCCTCGATAAAGTCATTTTCTTGGAAGACCTAACAGTCCGTCCGCGACTATAAAATTACGCAAAACTTCTTAACGTACGTATCCTTAGCGAAGGCCAAAACAACGTAAACATTTATCGCCTAAAAGTTTTGTTGCTGATCACAAAAAACTCGCAACAGTCCTAAACAAACTTAAGTTATCTCGCAGAGATAGCTCTCGAACACCCGACACAAGGGTAATAGCGTTATAAAAGAAATCCAAACTTTTGGTCAGCACTTCCGGGCAACTTAGAAATTGTTCTCGGTGAGATGCTCGGTTCCAACCAGACAAATCATATACGCCAAGAACCTATCGCGGATTCTAAATCGGTATGGAATCAGGTTAAAATCGCAACAGGCAAAACGAAAGCCGACTAGTCATCGCATAGCCTCAATCCGAAAGTAAACCTAGGTCTTGCCCTAAACCCAGCACACTGGTCGCTAACGTCTCAAGGCATGAATCGAGATCCTAAAGGCATGTCTCTTCGTCTATATCTAAANTGGAATCAGGTTAAAATCGCAACAGGCAAAACGAAAGCCGACTAGTCATCGCATAGCCTCAATCCGAAAGTAAACCTAGGTCTTGCCCTAAACCCAGCACACTGGTCGCTAACGTCTCAAGGCATGAATCGAGATCCTAAAGGCATGTCTCTTCGTCTATATCTAAACGCTCACTCGATTTACTAAACATCTTAAAACGAGCAAACGAACAAGGCGATACACTAAGGGAAAAAGGAATGCGAGAAGACAACTCGCAGACCTCCCTCAATATCAACTCATATTCTTCCCGCTACATTCATACGAATAAAAACACGCTCTTAAAAAACGCAAACTGATTTTTAATAAAGCCGCAAAAGTGGCAGGGACTCAAAGCCGCACACGGCCAGTCCGAAAACTATAACGGCCATGCTCGGCCAGACCAAACGGCCTACGAGGCTAGCTAGTCTCAAGGCCGGCAAAGGTCCGGATGCCATCGACATCAATATGCTCGATAATTCCTACACGACATATAACTAGACCGTAAAGGTCTGGCTAGGAAACAGGTCATACGAACCTTAATTCCGAAACGAACTACGAAAGCCTTGATCCCCTCAAAAAGGTACGTAGGTAGCCTTCACAAGGCTCAGCCCTAATTTTAAACGCTATCCGCTCCCTGGAAAGTGGAAAGATAACTTTCAACGGACCTTTCCGACCATTAATTCCACCTAACTTAACTAAAACTGGTTAACCACTAGCAACAACCTTACGCTAAAGGCTCAAGATTCTTACGAGCTGGGAGGCTAACTGTTGGGGTCAAAATCGGTACGACGGAATCAACGGCCAAAACTCTCCGCAGAAATATAAAAGGAATCGTTTTATAAAACCCAAAGAATCGTTTTATAAAACTCGAGGATCATTTTATAAAACTTGAGGATCTTTTTATAAAACTCGAGAATCGTTTTATAAAACCCGAGGATCGTTTTATAAAACTCGAGAATCGTTTTATAAAACTCGAGAATCGTTTTATAAAACTCGAAGAATCGTTTTATAAAACTCAAGAATCGTTTTATAAAACTCGAGGATCATTTTATAAAACTCGAGAAGCCGTTTTATAAAACTCGAAGATCGTTTTATAAAACTCGAAGATCGTTTTATAAAACTCGAGGATCGTTTTATAAAACTCGAGAAGCCGTTTTATAAAATTCGAAAATCGTTTTATAAAACTCGAACATCGTTTTATAAAACTCGAGAATCGTTTTATAAAACTCGAAGAATCGTTTTATAAAACTCGAAGAATCGTTTTATAAAACTCGAAGAATCGTTTTATAAAACTCGAAGAATCGTTTTATAAAACTCGAAGAATCGTTTTATAAAACTCGAAGATCGTTTTATAAAACTCGAATATAGTTTTATAAAACTCGAGAATCGTTTCATAAAACTCGAAGAATCATTTTATAAAACTCGAAGACCGTTTTATAAAACTCGAGAATCGTTTTACGAAACCGCGAAAAACCGAAACAGCCGTAAAACGCGAACTAGTCGCGACTAGTTCACCCACCGGCAAACTAGTCTCGTCCCGACTAGTTCGCCCACCGGCGAACTAAGCCAGCCGGCTTAGTTCGCCGTTGGACAAACTAGACACTTCCTGGACGTCCTGAGCCTCGATCTCCCGCATCCCCGATTCGAAACTTACGTCTTTTGACACGTTCGCATTCTGAACCACGGCCGAAATATCTCCCGTTCCATCTCGATCCGACCTATTATTCGAGTTTTACAATAAAAACCGTAAAACTTCGTTTTCACGACAAAGAACTTGAGGAAATCGTATAAAACGGCAACGGTTAAACGGAACACCGAACATTGCCTAAACTATACGATTTATTCGAGATTTCTCGTTAAAATTGTAAAAAACGCGTTTTTAATAAAAACGTCGACTAAATCGTAAAAAACGCGTTTTTAATAAAAACGTCGAGTAAATTGTAAAACCTTACGATTAGATCGAGGAATTTACTAAAAACGGCATCAGATCAGGAAACGATCCCATACAAAGTCGGAAAACGGATTTATCACAGAACGGCCCGGAAGGTCCTAAAACGCGAAAAAGCCCATCTCGCGATCTTGACGAAATCTAACCCGAAGATACGATAACGTTTTACGGTTTACTCGCAGGAGGAAAATAAATGTCAAGCTTTAAGATAAAAGGCAGGTTTGAAGAAAAATAGAAGATTTATGTGGAAGAAAAGGAAGGATCGAGAAAAGTGGAAGATTCCCGATATACTCAAATCCGGGTGAAATGGAAAGACCGAATGACCAAGGCAAGGAGTATATAAGTAAGAGGTCTAGGGCAGAAGCAAGGGACACGATTTTCAGAGCTCTCACCACCAAAACTAGCAATTAGGAATATTTCCGTTTTCTGTTAGCGAGCTCCGTCTCAACTAAGGTTTTTCGTTCTTAGACTTTTTGGCTACTCTTTTTGTACCAGTTCTTACGCAGATTCAGAATAAGAACCTCTTTGCTCTCAATTTCGTTTATTCTTTTTTGAATTCTAAGTTTATCGTTTTTCTTAATCTTCGTTGTGCGGTTCTGCAGATAGCCGGTTCCTCTGGAAACTTAGGGTTTTCCCGAAGTTTCCTTATTTACGATTATTTGACAGTAGGTGGATTTCGGTTCCCACATTCTTGTTTCTTCGTACTGCTGGTTTTACTTAACCGACTAGATGCACTTTGTATATCGAAAAATCAATCACGTGTTTATGATTGGTTGTTTTCCACTTAGCATGGCAGAGGTTCGTAAAACCGGATTGCGTTTGAGAGTTCAAATCTCTCGTATAGTTTAGGAAACTTTGGTGTTAAGTCGACCGTTTCCGTTTTAGACGATTGATTCGAACTCATACAAAAAAACAAGTCTTTGCGGTTTTTATCATATAATCTCAATGGGAATTCTGATTGAGACGAAACGAGAATCAGCGCGATCATGACTCGAGAGAGAAACTCGAGGATTGGTTCAGCTTGACGTAGGGCAAGCCGGGTGAACCCTGTCAGCTCGCTGTGTGGCGAGCTGGATGGTAAGAACCCTTGGGGGAAATTCAGCGCCTCAAGGGAAATGTGAAAGGCTGGTCAGCTCGCCGTATGGCGAGCTGGTCTTGAACGGTTCAGCTCGCCGTACGGCGAGCTGGTTCAGCTTGGCCAGGTCGCCGTATGGCAAGCTGGACGATAAGAACCCTTGGGGCAAAGTCAGTGCCTCGAGGGCAAGGTGGAAGGCTGGTCAGTTCGACGTACGGTGAGCTGGTCTTGAACTGTCAGCTCGTCGAATGGCGAGCTGTTTTAGCTTGGGCAGGTTGTCGTATGGCGATCTGGACGGTAAGAACCCTGGGGGCAAAGTCAGTGCCTCGCGGGCGAGGTGGAAGGCCGGTCAGCTCGCCAAGATGGCAAGCTGGGTAGCTTGGCCAAATCACCACCTTTTCGAGCCGGATAGTATTGCCCAATTCTGCGAGTAGCCTAGGGTTTTTCCCGTAAGTATTTTTTTCGCGAGTAACCATCCTAGGATTCTTCCGAGAGCAACCTAGGGTTTTTCTCGTGAGTAACCCAGGGTTTTTCTCGCGAGTAACCCATGGTTTATTTCGCGAGTAACCTAAGGTTTATTTCGCGAGTAACCTACGGTTTATTTCGCAAGTAACCTACGATTTATTCCGCGGTTTCTGGGAGAGCAAGTTTTATATTTCCGAAATGTTCTCGGAAAACGTCTTTTGCTCAACCCATACATAATGAGATTTTTCCAACTCGGAAATAAGAAAAGCACTACGGGGTTTGATAGATTTTATCGTTGCCCTTAGTGATCCGAGATAGAAATTGCGAGCTTGTTTTGTTGCTCTTCCCGTGGCGAAAAGTCGCGGTTAGGTTTTCGATTTAATTAAGTACTACAGCGTTTGCGTGAGCGTTGGCTATAGGAGTAGTCGCTGCTGGAGTTGTTCTATCAGCAAGTTTGCGAGCTGCGACTTTGTCTTTCATATTTCCAGACATCGTTTTGATCAAGCGTTTTGCGGCTATGAGTAAGAGTAATCCGAACCCCCTCCTGTTGGGATAAAGATCTCACATTGGAAATATGTAAGGGACTTAGGCCAATCCACTAATTACCAATTGGTTTTAAGTTGGAAACCCAAGAAACTTATCATGGTATCAGAGCGGGCCCACACCCTGACCCATTAATCTAGCTCGGAAAGTGGCCCGATCAATCCATTAGCTGATGGCCCAGAGAAGGCTCAGTTCTATCGAGATAACTAGAAGAAAAAGCATTGTCTCGGTAGGAGTATGATGGATTCTGCGAGATTAATGGTTAGATCCACCATTATCTCGAGGGAGGGTGTTGGGATAAAGATCTCACATTGGAAATATGTAAGGGACTTGAGTAATATATAAGGGACTTAGGCCAATCCACTAATTACCAATTGGTTTTAAGTTGGAAGCCCAAGAAACTTATCACCTCCTTCTAGCGCCAAACTGTGGGAACCAAAATTCACACCGTCGATTTCCATAAAATAAGGAAACTTAGGAAAACCCTAATTTTCCAGAGGACTCGGATCTCTGCGGAAGCCAACGACAAGTAACCAAATAAATGCGGAAAATATGAAAAACATGATAAAACGAATTTATAAAGAAAGTTGATCTTATTTCGAATTCGCGTAAGAGCGTTGCGATCTTTACAAGAGATTTTAAAGGCTTTGGCCGCAGGGGCCGACATCAAGTTATCAACATAAAACCCTAAACCTAGTCGAGTCGCAGCTCGATAACAAAAGACGAAAAAGACAAGAAAATAATATTTTGATTGATTTCGGACTGAACCTTATGAAATGCTGTCTACGTACCCCTTTCGAGGATCAAGTCGAACATAGTTCACTTGATAGAACTGGACAAGAGATCGAACTGCCTGGGCGAGTTCGTCTAGTAATTGAATGCCAGTCATAGAAACCGAACTTGTCGAGAATAAAGCCTAGGTTTCTAAGAGATAATGTCGGAAAAGGCTATTGGGATCTCAATGCATATGCGTTGTGTGAGCGGTTTAGGCTTGGTGATAACTGCTAGGACCATACTCGCATTGTGCATAGCATTTATAAATGGTGTGTCGCATAAACAAAACCTGGTTTGAAGCGGTACTGGCGTGACTTGTATCAATGTCTTGTGAGGATGTTTCAGGATAAATTTTCGGTTGGAGAACATGAAGCTGTACGTGTTGAGATAGCCATCATGTATTACGCGTCAATCAAATTCCCAGGTCGGCCGAGAAGTAAGTAGCAAGCATCCATCGGTGCTATATCACAGTAAACTTGATATTTGTAGCTAGGACCAACGGAGAAAGAAACTAAAGCACGCTGTGTCACAGTGAGATCATGGTTCTGTTGGAGCCAAGAGAGTCGATAAGGTGATGGGTGGGGTTCATCTTTTAGTTTTAGCGTAGTAACCGCCTCTGCTGCTATGACATTTTCGCAACTACCAGAATCAATCACAAAGAAGCACACTTTGCCATTGATCATACATCGTGATTGAAAGAGTTTGTTTTGTTGTGGGAATTGTTCCTCTGCTTTCAGCGTGAAACACGACCGGCGAACAACAAGAAGATGACCGGAGTCTGGATATATTTCGTCTTCTTCTTCATTGCGTTTTCGTCTACATCGTAGACAGGGTCTTGTTCTTGGCAAACTTCTTCGATGAGTAACCCACGTTTATTTCGAGAAGGGCAAGCAGAATATCAATGACCTATTTCACCACATGAGATACATTTTTATTCCCCTGGTTCGGGCCTATTGATTATTTGTAGCAGGGACAATTGCAGTCTTAGCTTTTGTTGTTGTGGCGTAAGTGGAGGTACAGCCGGAGTTGTCGTAGTCTGACGATTGGAACGTGTTGATCCCCAACCTTGAAGGCCGCTTTTGGTTTGAGTCTCAACCGTATTGGCTTGTTGGTGAGCTTCCAAGATTGACTGTGGCCGGAACAAATTTAATGTAAATTTAATTTGTTGGCGTAAACCACCCATGAACCGCATTACTAGTTGTTGTTCCATATCATGCAATTCCATGCGGTTTAGCATCTTAAAGAAATCAGTAGCATATTCGTCAACTGTGCGTGGTCCTTGACGGAGGTTCTCAAACTTCTGAAACATTAGTTGGTCATAATTGTAGGTAATTTTTTTTTTTTCATCTCACGCTTCAGTTTGTCCCATGTTGTGATCTTTGTCTTACATAAACGAGCACGAGTGGATTTAATCTGATACCACCATGCAGTAGCTCTGTCACAGAATCGTATCGCGATGAGAGGTGCACAACGATCAGGAGGTATTTGCTTGAATTCCAGTATCTCTTCAACTGTTACAAACCAATCCAAAAGTCTTCTGCGACGGTTGAGCCTTTGAATACGAGGATTTTGAGTTTGAAGGAAGATTTCCAAGGTGCATCGTGTTGTTCGTCATTCTCGGAGGCGGAGTTGTTTTGGTGGTGACGGTTGTGGTTGTTGCGTTGACGTTGTTGTTGAAGTGGAGCAAAAGGATTATCATCTTCATCGGAGTCTTAGTGGAAGGATAGTTGGTTGTTCTGATGGTGGTGCGGTGAGGTGTAACGGTGACGGCGAGCTGAGGTGTAACGGTGACGGCGAGGTGAGGTTATGCGGTGGTGGCGAGGCGAGTTGGTGTTTTATTGTTATTGTTGTTGGGTTGTCAAAGCTGTGACGGCTGTGACAAGGTTGTGAACTAGGGCTTGGAGGTCAGTTCCGGTTTGTTGTGTTGCGGGGGCTTCATCTTCGGCTGGTGCCTGAGAACGAGTTTTACGAACCATCGTAGTGGTTGAGAAAGTTTCGGAGCGTAGCAAAGCTCTGATACCAACCTGGCGCAGCGTACGATAGGCTGAACGGTCGATCTGAGAACTTTAGGGTTCTTCGAGACATATTCTTTGATCGATCAAAGAGTTTCTTGTGATAGCTTCTTCGAGACCAATGTCTTGTAGATGAATTTAATTAAATCGAACAAGGAATAAAGAAAAGCTTTTGTTTGTTTATTATCAAAGTTGTATGTAAAACGTAAGAGCTATGCTCTGTTTATATAGTCTTTTCTAATAGACAAGTCCTATTAGTAAAAGGAATTATAACTAAAACCCAAAAAAGGAAATAAAGCCAAAGCACATGAGTAAAAGGAAATTGTTTGAATTGGAAGTTATGTTGGCGCCAATTGCGTAGATGCTGCTGCATCACAACACGTCACTCCAATGTTTTTAGTAACTACGTTTAGATCAGATTCTCTTTTCTTAAATGATTATCTTTCAAGTGTTTTTATTTCATTCTGCAGAATGAAAAGAAGCAATACAAGCAGCAGTATGTGTGAGATGCTTTTCATAGCAACATTCATCTTCTCTCTCACAACTATTATCGGCAGTTGAGTGACAGAGATAGAATATACGTTAAGGTGAACATTGGATCTGAGCTAAGGTTCATGAATCAAATGAAAAATAGTTCTCTTATTTTTTTTACTTTGCAACTTTTAAGATTACCTTGATATGTCTATTGATGTTCTTGTAACTTGCTTGCAATGATGGTATGAAGGGCTACTTGACTCCATGTTCAGGGGAGACTCACCCGCCTATTTTCTGGTCCCGTCTGGAGTATATCTTGACTAACCAAGTCATTCAGTTTAGCCAAGAAAACATCCACTCTTAGATGGAAGAGGATAAAGAAACTGCAAAACTAACAGTAATTAAAGCTATTATTTTTTATTCAATGGTATCATGCGTTATTATTATGCTATTATCTTCAGGTGTGTAAGAAACCTCAATAAATGTCGAACTTTGGTGTTTCTATTTCAAGCTTAAGCTTTAGCGGTGAGACATGTTAATGCATATTGTGGCTAGTACTACGTGTTCAAGTGCATATAGAATATGTATGAACATAAAGTAAAGAACACATAAAGATTTATTAACGGGGTTCGTCTCCTACATCCCCGGGATCATGTCTAGAAACCATTCACTAGAAAAGGCCGCAACCTAAAATTGCTATATGGTATCTAGCATAGACGTGTGCCTACCACTCTTAACTAGATTACAATGGTTAGAGCAACTACTACTCATTGATTTTATGAAGAGCATAGTTCTCTACAACTAAATTACCAACATATCTCACCATATGTCTAGTGTAACAAACCTCAATAAATTTCGAACTTTGGTGTTTCTATTTCAGGCTTAAGCTTTAGCGGTGAGACATGTTAATGTATATTGTGGCTAGTACTACATGTTCAAGTGCATATAGAATATGTATGAGCATAAAGTAAAGAACACTTAGAGATTTGTTAACAGGGTTTGTTTCTGATATACCATGATTTTGACATGTTTTTAGTCATGGTGTATTAGTGTTTTTACTACTATTTATTATACTATAGAAGCTTTTAAGCATATTTATTAGTTGAGGAGTATTTTGGAAGAAAGTGACGTTTATGGAGCATTTTGAAGAGAATTCGCAGAAGCGCTCGATTCAGACTCGATCACGAGGTCGACACAGAGAGACCCAAACAATCGACATGCGTCATGCATGACCGATCGATTATCAAGACCCAGAAGCCAATTTGAGAGCCAAGTTGACTTAAAGGCCAATCATCACCAAATGACGATTTTACCCATGGCGAGTTTAAAATAAGTTTATATATTTTGCCAGAGTGTTAAAGGCAAAGAGAGCGTTTTTTTTAGAGACACAGACATACACACAAATAGAGAGTTTTATTGTATTCTTTTCACATCAAAGTTTTAGGGTTTTATAGTTTGGAGAGAAGATCTTCAGAGAGATTTGAGATTGGAACTCCAGTGCTTTCTACCTATTTATTTATTTATAATATGCAGTTTTATTTATCTACTTGTGTTATGAATTGCTTAGCTATGTATGAGTAGTTTACTTGTTAGATTTAAGGTTTAAATAGGTTAGGATTAGCCCCAACTATAGGATTTCTAGTTGTAATACTTACTAATAGGATGTTTTAATTGCTCATGATTCTAGAGTAGCTAACTAGAAACATTGAATCCTGGATTATTTAGGTTGGATTAGAGACATTTAAGTGATTCTGAATATCCTGAACGCATCCTTATTAAGCTAAGATTTGTTAGAAATATAATTGATACAATTTGATTTATAAGTCTTTAGTGAGTTTAGGTTAACTCGTGTGCATTGCTTGACCGGACTCATCGATCGATATTCCTATAAGAAATCGATCGATGATGAGTTTAGTGTATTGGTCGATGTTCCTACTGAATTATCGATTGATACTGTCAAGTATGACCATCCGGTCATTAGACTTATTTGTCTGAACGTTAGTTTACATATTTTGTTAAACAAGATAGTTAATGCTCTATAGTATCTCGCAAGCAACTGAATATCATCCTATAGAATTATAATCTTGAAAACCTGAATAAAAATCCTAAGTCTAGCATCTTTTCCATTTTAGTTAAAAGTCTTAATTTCCATTTTCGATTAAGTAATTGTCGTGCTTATTTGGAATATTTCTTTTTGCTTATTTATTATTTTTACTATTTATACATTCACCTAGAGTTATATTTAACTAGATCTATTAGGTTCCCTAGCTCCTTGTGGATTCGATCCCTAAGTACTACAACTGAACCTCTTATTTGAGAGAGTAGTTCACTCCTTAGGGTAATTTGAGTGATACCAAATTTGGCGCCGTTGCCGGGGAGTTTTGATAGCCTTTAGATTTAGTTTTTCAATTCTAAGTTTTTATTTTCTATATCATCTTCTGACAAAATCTTTTTCTTGATTTCTTTTCAGGTGCATGCATAGCATAACCAGAAGCAACAAGAAAAAACAGCTCTTATTTTCAGAATATCCTGCTAGTTTGGAACGCTCGATCCGCAAAGACCAATGTTCGGCATCGATCGACGCTACCTTACTTTCGTCGACCGATTCTCGTCAAACCTCAACCGGTCTCGCTTCATCATCGATCGACACAGACCACGCTTCGTCGACCGATTCTGATAACTCGACATCGACCGACACCGATCAACGCACATCGATCGATTCTCAGCCGCGAGACATGGTTGCGCCTTTGATTCTAACCGCGCACGCAAACGGAAACATGTATGACCTTGAGGGTCATCTGCGTAATGCAACATGTCAGAAACTGGATACTAAAGGTAACATTATCCCTGATTCTGAGGAAGATACTCGACCTAAGACCTTGGCAGACTACAACCGTCCAGATCAGTACTATGCCAATAGGTCAGCTATTCGTCTCCCAGACGTCCAGAGGGAGAATTTCGAGTTGAAACCCCAGTACTACACGCTTGTGGCACATGTACCCTACTGTGGGATGCCACATGAGCATCCTATGGACCATCTTGAGAGGTTCGAGGATCTCATTGCTGCTATCAGAGTTAACGGAGTCCCTGAGGACTATGTATTGTGTAAACTTTTCAAGTTCTCACTTGCTGGAGAGGCTGCACATTGGCTCAAGCAGTTACCACAAGGATCTCTCACATCCTAAGCTGACTTCAAGAAAGCGTTCCTAAGCCATTTCTTTGATGAAGGATGAGCAGAATAACTTAGGAGCATAATTCTACTTTCGCACAGAAGCCTGGAGAGTCTTTTAAGGATTCTTGGCAGAGATTTAAGTTTTTCCAGCGCGATTGTCCACACCATGGGTTTAATGAGGTACATATGCTAAGTACTTTCTTTAGAGGGATCGCTTTAGAGTATCATAGTGCTCTAGATACAGCCAGCAATGGAAGCTTCAACACAAGGAATCCGGAGGAAGCTGTGAGACTTATTGAGAATGAAGCAAACAGCAGCAGTACCAAGAACACTGATGCTGAAAGGAAGAAGTCTGTAGCCTTCCTTGGGAAAAAACAGCTAGATGAAGTAAAAGCTCAGCTGGAACATGTCAACCAGCTACTTATGAGACAAGTTTGCTCAGCAGAAGGTGTAGATAATATGGATTCAGAGTTAGCAAGTGTTAATTACATTGGAGGAACTGGATTTCAGAGGTCTGAGAACCAGTTTGGAAACAGAAACATCAGTGGCAATGTTCAGAGGAATAACTTCAATCAGAATCCACAGTTTCCAAACCCTACAGCAACTATACCAACAACAAGGAGTATGGAAATTCTTTCTACCAGAACCCACCACCACCGACTCAAGAGAGCAAGATTGAAGCTATGCTTGACCAGGTTCATTAAGGACATCAAAAGCTGAAAGTGGAGTTCAATGGGAAGATAGATACTGTCTACAAGGAGTTAGACACCAAAATTGGAGCTTTGAGCACTCAGGTCAGGAAGCTTGAGACTCAAGTTGTACAGACTGAAGAAGCTGTCAGGAGGCACGAAGGGGATGAACCTATGAGACACTGCATCAATGCCATACTGGATGATGATTTCTGGTAAGAAATTCTCCATATAAAGATGGGTGAGGACGAGCCTAAGAAAGAATTTTATCGCAATCTTGAATTTTCATTTGTGAATCGACCGATGGATTTCAATCCATATCGATCGACTGAGTTTGAGAGATATCAATCGACAAGTCACCACTACGATCGATCGATGACTACCGCAACATCTGAAACATGCAATGCCGTCCGGATCATGACCCATGAGGAGTTTGCAGAGAAAAACCCGAATCCACCCATCCCTTTTTACTTCATTGTCGATCGACAGACAAAGCTTGTCAACGAGCGATACGACCCCACTCCAATCGATCGACCTGAAACATTCACGCGTCGAGTACTGATGCAGACATCGATCAACCCACCTAACCCTACACCAGAACCTGTGGACGTTGATAGAACCACTACTGAGAAGACTCTGAAGAGAAGGAAAGAAAATGGTCCTAAGCATCTTAAGAGAGAACCAACTGATAAGAAGATAGATGGTTTCACCAAGAGAGTTCTCAGAATCCCACTAGAGAAATCTTTTGATGATGTTTATGATACCAACAAACTGTGGATGTTTTTTAGAGAGACTAGGAAAACTGAAGAAGACATTAGGAGAATGTTTCACCATGTTAGGGAACAAATGAGACAGAGAACTACATTGAAGAAGAAGAGTGATCGTGGGAAGTTCGCCATACCATGTTCTGTTAAGGGTATTGAGTTTCCACATGCCCTATGTGATACAGGATNGTTTATGATACCAACAAACTGTGGATGTTTTTTAGAGAGACTAGGAAAACTGAAGAAGACATTAGGAGAATGTTTCACCATGTTAGGGAACAAATGAGACAGAGAACTACATTGAAGAAGAAGAGTGATCGTGGGAAGTTCGCCATACCATGTTCTGTTAAGGGTATTGAGTTTCCACATGCCCTATGTGATACAGGATCATCAGTCAGCATCCTACCTAAAGTCATGGCAGATAGTTTGGGTTTAAAGATAGAACCTTCAAAGGATTCAATCACTTTTGTGGATTGTTCTGAGAGGAATTCAGGAGGTATAGTCAGGGACCTGGAGGTGCAGATTGGTAATGCACTAGTTCTAGTGGATTTTCATGTCCTAGATATCAAGTTAAACTGGAATTCTTCACTTCTCTTGGGAAGAGCTTTTATGGCCACAGTTGGAGCAGTTTGTGACATGAACACCAACATGTTTTGTCTACTTTGATTGATCCATATGCTTTTTATGATCCAGTTCGTGTTTTTAAGAAACATGTACATTCAGTGGAGACTGGAAAGGCTAGATTGATTGCATCTTGTGAATGAAGCTGAGTATGAAACTGACTATTCCGGATCGATCAGCACACTGTCATCATTATCGGTCGATTTCATTCACCAACCAGCGGCCGATTCCGCATACGATGCATCGATCGACAGCCAGTCTAAACATGGAACCCTGCCAAATCATTGTTATCCAAATTTTGCCTTACAAGCTACAAGCAACAAGCAACAAGCAAGATGATTACTCTACAGGCAGTTGGGCAGACAGTGGTTTCCATGAAAGTTTCGCAGTAGATACAGCATTCACATCAGATTCAGGGGATCACATAGAAGAACATGATGAGGATTATGCTGAGGAGTATTCCAGAGAGATTCATGCCATTCTCACCGACGAAAGACTTCTACAACCCATCAAACAGACAAAGCACAACACATCGATCGATCCTATTAAACCAGAATCGATCGACACAGACCTGAATCAATGTGGGAACCGAAATTCACCTACGGTCAAGATATCGTAAATAAGGGAATTTAGAGTAAACCCTAATTTCCCAGAGGACCCGGCGATCTGCGGAACCGCACAAAAGCAACCAAGAACGTGATTAATATTAATGAATTTAAAAAGATGTTAAGAAAAATGAGATTGAGAGCAAAAGGATTCTTATTTCGAATTCGCGTAAGGATGGTACAACAAGAGTAAGCCTTAGCTGCGTGAGCCGTCGGCGAGATTCCTAACCCTAGCAATCTAAGACTAAAACCCTAGTTGAGACACAGCTCGATAACGAAAACGGAAATATTCCTAAATGCTAAGTTTGGTGGCGAAAGCTTTGAAAACTCGTCCTCTGCTTCTGTCCTATGCCTCTTTCTTATATACTCCCTTCCTTAGCGGTTTGGTCCTTCCATTTCTCCCAGATTCGAGTTTATCGAGAATCTTCCATTTATCTTTATCTTTCCTTTTTTTTCCACGGAAATCTTCTGTTTATCCTCAAACTTGACATTTATCTTCAAATTTGACATTTATCTTCTTTCTGCGAGTAAATCGTCAAAATATCGTCATATCTTTGGGTTATATTTCGTTAAAAGTCGTGAGTGGGCTTTTATCGCATTTTAGGACATTTCGAGCCGTTTAGCGATAAAACCGTTTTCCGACTTTAGACGAGATCGTTTCCTGATACGATGCCGTTTTTAAGTAAGTTACTCGAGTTAATCGTAAAGTTTGGCAATGTTTGATGTTTCGGTTAATCGTTGCCGTTTTCTACGATTCACTCGAAGTTTTATTAAAAACGAGTTTTTTACGATTACTCACGAAAAATCTCGAGTAAATCGTATAGTTTAGGAAATGTTCGGTGTTTCGTTTAACCGTTGTCGTTTTATATGATTTCCTTGAGTTCTTTCGAGAAAACAAGACTTTACGGTTTTTATCGTAAAACTCAAACGATAGGACGGATCGAGGTGAAACGGGAGACATTTTGACCGTGGTTTGGAACATGATAGTGCCGAAGGACGTATGCCTTGAATCGAGGACGTGGGAGATCGAGGCTCGGGATAATCAGCTCGACGTACGGCGAGCTAGTCTGGTCGAGATAGCTCGAGGCCACTTAGCTCGCCGTACGGCAAGCTAGTTCGGCCGAACCAGCTCGCGGTTTACGGCATATGCGGTTTTTCGCAGTTTTGTACTTAACTCGGATGATCGTGTAATTGGCGTTTGTTTCGTTCTTCCGAGATAACGATTTCTGAGTTTTTCGCGGACTTCCTTTGTTTGGAAACTTCTTAGAATTTTATAAAACGATTTCTCAAGTTTTATAAAATGAGTTCTCGAGTTTTATAAAACGACTTATCGAGTTTTATAAAACGACTTATCGAGTTTTATAAAACGACTTCTCGAGTTTTTTAAAACGACTTATCGAGTTTTATAAAACGACTTCTCGAGTTTTATAAAATGACTTATTGAGTTTTATAAAATGACTTCTTGAGTTTTATAAAAAGTATTTTTATTGTTTTGCGGAAAGTTTTGGCTATTGATTCCGTCGTACCGATTTTGACCCCAACAATCAACAACATCTGACACAACCATTGCTCTAAACACTTTAATATCGATCGATCATGACCCCACCGACTTCAGGAAATTTGGCAACTTTCCAAATTTTCCTAGGGCATCCAAGGAGGATAAAAGAAGACTTACATACATGAAGACGTCTCAAATAATAGAAGCAGTCAAAATACAAGCACCTACTACCATTGGGAGGCACATCAAGAGAGGCTCTACTTACAGAGATTATTGTGGCAAATCAACAAGTGCAACATTCAACCAGCCAAAGTTCACCACCTCTCGCCTAACATCGATCGACACCACCACCATCAAATCGATCGATTCTTACCCTCCAACTTTTACTTGCACTAAAAAATATGCTATTGATAACTTTCTATTACCTGATGAATTTGGTATTATTAGGGATCCAGAGGGTAATGCAAAGAGAATTGGATGGAAGGATTCTACAAGTATCCAAAGAATACATAGCAGACATCCTTCAGATGGCCAATGGACCAGAAAATATCTTTCAACAACAACTTGGCGTAATGCAGCAAGAGTCAACCACTACAGTAGCAGAACCATCGATCGACAGGCCCACACACCCATCGATCGATTTTGACGAAACTCGCAAGCTAGTTTGGGAGCTCGAACTCTACACCAAAGATGAGATAAACGAGATGATCGGTTGCATGAGTGATTAGTAAGAGCGAGCAATGGCTAATCTCACCAGCAATCAAGATACAGCATACGTAGTTTTGCAAGGAGGCATTCCAGGACTGACAACAAGAGTGAAAGAGGTGGAAGCAGAATTAGCTAGTCTGAAAACACATCATGAGCAATCGATCGATGTCGCAAAGGACACATCGATCGATGCTATCAACGAATCAGCACAGAAAGAGCTGACAACAGCTCAGTTAGCTGCAAGGGACACCAGGATAGATGCATTAGATCACCACCGCACCAACAACATCAACTGGTTAAGCATGAGGATCGACTTGTTACAGCAAGATTTGGATGAACTCTTCAAGGAGACAAAAAGGAAACCCCCATCGATCGATACCCACTCTCGGACATCAATCGACCTTGGAAAACTAACCGATCAGAATTCCTATACAAGATTAGAGGTTTACCAGATTGTTGAGAAGATCTACATTGCTCTGAACACAACTGAGGACAGGTTTGATAAGAGATGTGACGACATATTATTCCCTTTCAACAACAGTATCAGCGAACTTCGTTCAGGAACAGATTGGTTGAGGAAGGAAGTAAGAACGATTCAGAAACGACTCGCCTGTCGACCCAAGTTTACATCATCGATCCACATCAGCACTAAGCCATCGATCGATGACCCTTCATCAGGAGCGACCGATAGTACCACAGTTGAAGCGATCGATTGTAACTCCATCCCAAAAAGAAAAAAGTTGCTAGAAGATATGACAGACCATGTTTATGATAAGCTTCAATGGAACAGCATCAACATTGAGAGTCTTCAAGAAAGACTTCAGAACATTGCAGACACAGTTACTAAGATGGATGCAAGATGGGCCAGAAGTAATGAAGCCACAAGAAGTTTCATGGCTACTTGGTTCATCATCAACAGAGAAGTTGTGGATACTTGTTTTCCAACAAGTAGCTCCTTCTCCACACCATAGCTCACCCAGTGCAACAGTCAAGCTAAATGACTATAACTAAGCGCTAAGTGGGAGGCAACCCACTATTAGGTAATTTTTTCTTTTAGTTTTCTTTTCATTTACTGATATAATTTCATTTTACACTTTTGCAGGTTAAAAAAAAGATCCAAGGAGAAATGATAGACCATCTCGTCGGCCGATGGAGATAAGTTGATATCGATCGACAGACACTCAGCTGTGACGATCTATGCTCCTTCATTTTACATCGACTGATTATTCAGTCCGGTCAGGTTCATCTTTCTTCCTTGTTCAATTCAGTACTTTTAATTTCTTTTCTTTCGCCATAACACCGATTTTCTTTACACTGGGACAGTGTAATTTAAGTCTGGGGGAGGTTTACTGATGTTTTATTTGTTTGTTTGAGTCTTATAAAATTTTGTTTTCAAAATTACCTTTTATTAAGCTCAAGAAAATGTATAATGATCATATTTGATTTATACGTGTTATCTAACCGTTTTCTCGCACCATTCTAGACTTTATGATTACATATAGTACTAAAGATGCTAAAGTGGATCAACCAATCAGCTATCCACACTTGCTTAGATTGTTTGAAGGAACCAAAACTACCTCCAACACTAAACTTGACACAACTGCTTGTCTTGGGGCTTGGTATACATTGGATCGGATTCCTCCTTCAGGTCTGAAAGGTATAAGTCTGTAAACTTTTGGTTTCCTTCTCTCCTCTCTTTAGCATCGATAAAATAAAAGATTGAAATGATTTTCTGAGAGGCAGAGGGGTAGGTACATTACCAATGACCCCATTATTCTAATTCAAAGAAATGATCACTCATTGTGGAAGCGAGGGGTAGGTACATTATCGATGACCCCACTATTCGCCTACACTTTGTCCAAATAGAATCAATAAGGTGAACAAGATGTAAGGCATTAGTACTTGTCTTTGTTCACTGGCATTGAATTAGAAAAGATACAGATAAAGGGATATATGGAGGAAAGAAACTTGAATATGACTACCTGTTTCTCAGATACCTGATGGAGTAAAAGTCCTTGCATTGTGATCGATACTCCCAAGGTAAAGGCTACACTTTTATTTTATGCAAAGAAATGAGGTTAGTTAAGGGGAATGTCAGATAGTATACGCTAAGTTGTTGGTCAGATGCATCTTGTTGCTAAGCTAGGATATTGCATAATGAACTGATGTGATTAGAATGTCTTAGATGTGGATTTCAATAATATAAAGGTTATGATTTCAAAGTTTTTTTTTTGACCAAAAAAAAAAAATCAGTGAGTCCCTATTCTTTTCAAACCTCTTTCAGAGAGACTACCTGTTTATTTTGCTTGAGGGCAAGCAAAACGGTAAGTCTTAGGGAGTTGATATACCATGATTTTGACATGTTTTTAGTCATGCTATATTAGTTTTTTTACTACTATTTACTATACTATAGAAGCTTTTAAGCATATTTATAAGTTCAAGAGTATTTTGGAAGAAAGTGATGTTTTGGAGCATTTTGGAGAGAATTCGCAGAAGCGCTCGATTCAGACTCGATCACGAGGTCGACACAGAGAGACCCGGATCGATCAACATACATCATGCATGATCGATCGATTATCAAAACCCAGAAGCCAATTCAAGAGCCAAGTTGACTTGAAGTCCAATCATCACCAAATGACGATTTTACCCGTGACGAGTTTTAACCTAAGTTTATATATTTTGCCAAAGTGTTAGAGGCAAAGAGAGCTTTTTTTTAGACACACAGACATACACACACAGAGAGAGTTTATTGTATTCTTTTCACAGAAAAGTTTTAGGGTTTTATAGTTTGGAGAGAAGATCTTTAGAGAGATTTGAGATTGGAACTCCTGTGTTTTCTACCTATCTATTTATTTATAATATGCAGTTTTATTTATCTACTTGTGTTATGAATTGCTTAGCTATGTCTGAGTAGTTTACTTGTTAGATTTAGGGTTTAAATAGGTTAGAGGGATTAGCCCCAACTATAGGATTGCTAGTTGTGATACTTATTAATATGATGTTTGAATTTCTCATGGTTCTAGAGTAGCTAACTAGAAACATTGAATCATGGATTATTTAGGTTGAATTTGAGACATTTACGTAATTATGAATATCCTGAACATATCTTTATTAAGCTAAGATTTGTTAGAAATATAATTGATACGATATTATTTATAAGTCTTTAGTGAGTTTAGTTTAAGTCGTGTGCATTGCTTGACCGGACTCGTCGATCGATATTCCTATAAGAAATCAATCGATGATGAGTTTAGTGTATCGGTCGATGTTCCTACTTAATAATCGATCGACACTGTCAAGTATGACCATCCGGTCATTAGACTTATTTGTCTGAACGTTAGTTTAGATAATTTGTTAAACAAGATAGTTAATGCTATATATCATCTCGCAAGGAACTGAATAGCACCCTATAGAATTATAATCCTGAAAATCTGAATAAATACCCTAAGTCTATCATCTTTTCCATTTTAGTTTAAAAGTCTTAATTTCCATTTTTGATTAAGTAATTGTCGTGCTTAATTGGAATATTTCCTTTTGCTTATTTATTGTTTTTTACTATTTATACATTCACATAGAGTTATATTTAACTAGATCTATTAGGTTCCTTATCTCCTTGTGGATTCGATCCCTAAGTACTACAACTGAACCTCTTATTTGAGAGAGTAATTCACTCCTTAGGGTAATTTGAGTGATATCAGTTTCCTACATCCCCGGGACCACGTCCAGAAACCATTCACTAAGAAAGGTCGCAACCTACAATTGATATATGGTATCGAGCATACACTTGTGCCTACTGTTGGGCCCAAATACGACCCGTTAGCTAAAGATGACAGGCTTAGATAAGAATAACCAGTAATGGGCTTTTCTGAGGCCCGTTAACAATTGCATTTCGAGAAAGACTTTAGAAAGGAGCCGGAGGCTGTTTGCTAAGGAAAGATCGTTGATAAAGCAGGTTACGGAGGAGAGCTCTAGGCCTCATTTACGAAGAGCTAACAGGAGTAGCTCTAGCTCGTCTCGCAGAAACCTAATAAAACAGCCCAGGATACGAAGATAGAGGCATATGATTCGGTCAAAAGGAAGCTGTTGCAAATCCCTCAGTTTACGGAGAGAATCTCGGAGACTAATCAGGAGAGGTTAAACGTGACCTGAGACTATTTAAAGGAGGAAGAGACGAAGAGAAGAGGGGCTAGAACTTATTCGAGACCAAAAGACCTAAGACACATTTTTCATTGTAACCATCTTTATCGATCAATATTCTTTTGATTAGATCATCAGATCATCTTTGTAAACTCTTATTATTATCAAAAATCAATACAATCATAATTCATTCTCTAAGTTCTTAAGGGATTCAGCCCACGATCGTCTTCTCCCCAAACTTAACCTAACCTAAATTAAGAAGTGAGTTTTATCCCTCACATTTTGGCGCCGTCTGTGGGGACGAGATAATTGAATCCTTCACTCCGTAACTTGAGAATGGATACATCCAACCAGGCAACGAGCCCATCCATCCCGGATCCCGTGATCCAGATCGACGGATCACCGAACAGGAGAGACCCGGACCCTCAAGATCCGGAACCTCGATCCGCCGATCACCGATCCGAGCAACAGCCTCCGACTAATGCTCAACCAAACCAAACTGGGATAGCTAACCCAAGGTCTTCCAGTGGAAACAACACCGGAGCTGCGCTCCCTGAAAACCCTCAACGTCAACACACTCTGCATCATTCGGAAGCTCAGCTATCCGAAATGCGCCGAATGATGGTGCAGTTGGTAGAAAGAGCTCAGGATAACGAGCGTACGTTACAACAGCTAACTGCCCGGCAACAACGGTTTGAAGAGGTGACTAGATCTCTAACGGAGACAACGCATCCGTCGCAACGCCAAGGCTCAGGAATCGCCTTCCGAGATCGACTCACCGAACCCACGTTCCCTTGCGGACGCCTGGACTTTTCCCCTAACAGCGTTGCTCGCAACGGGCAAGAGCATGTTCTCCGGACACCCCTCACTGGGACAACCCCAGTATTTAGTCCACCCATAACTAGCGCTATGGGAAGTAACATAGCGACGACTAGCTCAGCACCCAATAGGGTTCACGAACACAGCACCCGATTGCCACCTCCGCCACCTATTTTTAGGTCCGGAGAAGGAATGTCTCCCCCTCCTAGGGGCAGAGCACCGACTTCAGCTTACCAAAATGGAAGCGGGACCCCTAGTCGAGACAACCCGAGGACGGAAGCTGATCCGACAGCTCACCCCCCGAGTCGCGTCCCTCAAAGTGGCTCTAGAGCTAACGAGCGATTTAGTCCACCTAACGCTTGGGACAACGACGACACTCGACTCCATCGAGAATCTTTTCATCAGATTCCTCGCGAAGACCCAACTGTCCTTCCCCTAGAAGGACCTGAGGCTATTCGCCGATACATGGAGCAAACTCACGCAGCCCTCCAGAAGCTGAACGCTCAAGTGCATAAAGCAACAAGCTCAGCTCCCGAAATCGAGAGCTTGATTGAGGAAACCCGTGGAACCCCATTCACAGACAAAATCGCTAGCTCTTACATAAGAGATACCCGAAAAATTAGGATTCCCGAATNGTGCATAAAGCAACAAGCTCAGCTCCCGAAATCGAGAGCTTGATTGAGGAAACCCGTGGAACCCCATTCACAGACAAAATCGCTAGCTCTTACATAAGAGATACCCGAAAAATTAGGATTCCCGAATATGACGGGACCTCAGACCCCAAGGCTCATTTGAGAGCCTTCCGCTTAGCTATAGTGAAAGCTCATTTCACAAGAGAAGAATGCGAAGCAGGTTATTGTAGGACCTTTGCTGAGAACCTGGCCGGAACAGCTCTCGAATGGTTTTCGAGCCTCGAGCCAAACTCAATCGATAACTTTGATCAGCTCACTAACGCCTTCATGAAACAATACTCGACCCATATCCTTAAACAAGCCTCTGAGGCTGACCTCTGGAAGATCAGGCAAGGAATGGGGGATTCGCTACGAATCTACATCGAGAAGTTCAGAGCAGTTAGAACTAAGCTCTCGAACCCCAACGATCAAGTGGCCATCGAAGCCCTTAGAAGAGGTCTCTGGTATAAATCAGAATTCTGGTCCGAGCTAACACTTAACCCCCCTCCAACTATCGACGATGCTCTTCACAAAGCATCGAGATACATTACCTTGGAGGAAGAAACAGCTGCACTGGATAAAATCCATAAGAAATCCCAGAATCACCCGAAAGGTGAAACCTCGGAAACAAAAGGACCCTCTAGAAAAGGTAGCTCTCGAAACCATCAGACCCAGGGAGAACACTCGTATGCTGTCGACGAAGTTCTGCAGGAAAAACCTGTCGCCGCGACAAGCAAAATCCCCTGGACAAAAGGCTACGATGAGAACAAACACTGCTCTTATCACGATCGAAAGGGGCACTCAACCGAGGAGTGCTGGGACCTCCAACGACAATTTGCAGCTAAATTCGTAGCTGGCAAACTAAAGGACGTGGAACTAAAAAAGCCACCTCCTTACCAGAAAAGAGGTCCCAGAGACACCTCCCCCAAACGCGAAAGATCTCCCGAAAAGGAAACGGATTCGCCACCGCCGGCTCCCAAGAAAAGAGTCGACATGATTCTTGGGAAATTTCTCCAAGGGAAGAGTCTACAAATCGAGACCCTCCTAAGCAAACCCCCACCTCAATCGAGCTCTAGCTCAAGAGTGGATTATATCCTCGGAGGCTCCGATATATGTC
The DNA here is from genome assembly GCA_932364175.1 of Eruca vesicaria subsp. sativa. Lineage (NCBI taxonomy): Eukaryota > Viridiplantae > Streptophyta > Magnoliopsida > Brassicales > Brassicaceae > Eruca > Eruca vesicaria. The sequence goes on from CAKOAT010552932.1 coordinate 37,016, forward strand.
AAGACTCAGTTAACTCAATCAAGAGCCATGTGCGGAAGGCTGTTTCTAGAGCTCAATCTAAGCCTCCCAATCCCGAAACCAATACCAAGATCTCTTTCTAGGAGAGCGAGACGTCAGACCTCGACAGACCTCACGATGACGCCCTAATCGTTACCCTGAACATAGCAGGTTACGAGGTGCCTAAGCTGATGGTTGATACCGGAAGCTCGGTCGATCTCATCTTCTGTAACGCCCTGAAAGGGATGGAAATAGATGACTACGAAATTATCGGCCGAAAGCTAACCTTGTAGGTTTCTCTGGGGAAATAGTTACCTCCTTAGGAACCATCAAACTCCCAGTCATAGCTGGGGGAATCATGAAAATGACCAATTTCGTGGTCATCGACAGGCCTTCTCCATTTCATGCGATCCTAGGAAGACCCTGGATCCATAAGATGAAGGCAGTAGCTTCTATTTATCACCAATGTGTGAAATTCCCAACACCAGACGGAATAACCACCATACGAGGTAGCCAGAAAATCTCCAGGATCTGTTACTTGGGAGGATTCGGAATCCTCAAGGAATCACCTCAATAGCAATTACAGATCCAGGAAGGTCGAGAGATGCAACAAAATATTCGAGATCCCCCTAGGAACCTAACCGAACGAGTTAGCATCGACGACTCAGACCCCGAGAAACAAGTGAACATCGGATCGGAGCTACCCCTCGAAACCAAAAAAGAATTAATCGACTTCCTAAAAAGCAACGTCAAAACATTTGCATGGACTACCAGCGACATGAGAGGTATAGATCCAAACGTCGCCACTCACAAACTCAATGTAGACCCTACTTTCAAACCGATCAAACAGAAACGCCGTAAGCTAGGCCTCGAAAAAGCCCAAGCTGTCAACGACGAAGTAGATCGACTCACGAAATCAGGGTCCATCCGTGAAGTACACTACCCCGATTGGCTAGCTAACCCCGTAGTAGTGAAAAAGAAAAACGGGAAGTGGAGAATCTGTGTAGACTTCACCGACCTAAACAAAGCCTGCCCTAAAGACAGCTTCCCGTTACCTCACATCGATCGCCTCGTTGAGGCAACAATTGGCCACCAGCTCATGTCTTTTATGGATGCATTCTCTGGATATAATCAAATCATGATGAATCCGGAAGATCAAGAGAAAACCGCATTTATAACCGAGCGCGGAACCTACTGCTACAAGGTAATGCCATTCGGACTAAAAAACGCGGGAGCTACCTACCAGAGGCTTGTGAACAAAATGTTCGCTGGACAGCTCGGAAAAACCATGGAAGTGTACATTGACGATATGCTGGTTAAATCCTCAGCCGAGGAAAACCACATCTCCCACCTAAAAGAATGTTTCGATATCCTCAACGAATACGATATGAAACTAAACCCCGCAAAATGCACCTTTGGAGTGCCCTCGGGCGAATTCCTTGGCTACCTCGTAACCGAGAGAGGTATCGAAGCCAACCCGAAACAGATAGCAACCTTCCTGGAAATGCCGTCACCTAAGATAACCAGGAAGGTACAAAGACTGACCGGACGAATCGCCGCTTTGAACCGATTTATATCCAAATCTACTGACAAATGCCTCCCATTCCGCAAACTTCTAAAAAATAATAAGAAGTTCCTGTGGGACGAGAAATGCGAGGAAGCCTTCAAACAATTAAAAGCTTACCTCTCCAAGCCTCCGATCCTATCCAAGCCAGTAACAGGAGAACCCATGTACCTATACCTCGCTGTGTCAACTGCGGCGGTTAGCGGCGTACTGGTACGAGAGGAGCAAAACGAGCAACGACCGGTCTATTACACGAGCAAAAGCCTAATAGACGCCGAAACTAGATATCCTACCATGGAAAAGTTAGCTCTGGCAGTCGTGACAGCCGCCAGGAAACTACGACCTTACTTCCAATCACACTCGATCGTGGTAATGACCTCACAGCCAATACGCACGATCCTGCATAGCCCCAGCCAATCAGGACGATTGGCTAAATGGGCCATAGAGCTCAGCGAATACGACATCGAATATAGACCCCGAGCTGCCATAAAAGCTCAGGTCCTCGCCGATTTCATCATTGAGCTATCATCTGAACAGCTAGATCCGAGAGCCGAAGCTCCGGAATGAAGCCTCTACGTCGACGGAGCCTCATCAAAACAAGGTTCCGGAATTGGCCTAAGGCTGACCTCGTCAGCCGGAGAAACCATCGAGCAATCCTACAGGCTCGGCTTCAATGCTTCAAACAACGAAGCCGAATACGAAGCACTAATCGCAGGGCTAAGACTCGCCCTAAGCCTCGAAATCCGAGAGCTGAACGCCTACAGTGATTCACAGCTGGTAGCTAGCCAGTTCCACGGCGAGTATGAAACAAGGGACGAAAGAATGGGGGCATACCTTGAAGTCGTACAAAGCCTCACTAAACAGTTCATTAAATTCGAGCTAACGAGAATCCCACGGGGAGAGAACTCCTCAGCAGACGCGTTGGCTGCATTGGCATCCACGTCAGATCCCCTGGTATAACGAATCATACCCGTAGAAGGAATCGAAAAACCTAGCATCGACATAGCTACCAAAGCTGAGATCGATAGCAAGCCGAAAGAGCAAATAGAAGGTAGCTGCTCCGAATCAGCAGCAACCCAAGTCCTAACCACATTCTGGTTCCCAAAAGCAAAAGCCCGCAAATTCAGAAAGCACACCTCCGGGGGCACAGTCCAGCCTTCAAGCTCACTTGTCCTAAGAGTAAGCACTCGCAGAACAAGATATTCCCCCGAGCCCGAAACTCCAACCGAGGACACAATCCCAGCCCCGAAAATAAATAACGCACCTGGAGACGTCCCTCCAGACCTAGGTTCCGACGAACCTAACAGAAGGAACATCCCCAGGGGAACAACCTCCGGACGCAACAACAACCGAGAGCCTGATCCCGCGCTGGGACCTCCCTCCTCCCTCCACGACAAAATCATAGGAAGAGAGGACTGGAGAATTCCAATCATGCAGTATATTTCGGAGGGCAAGGTCCC
>CAKOAT010552932.1:40479-59627 GCA_932364175.1 Eruca vesicaria subsp. sativa
TCTCCCTAGCCTACGGGATGGAAGCCGTCGTCCCAGCCGAAACTGTCACAGGGAGCCTCCGCCGAGAGCTCTGCACGACAAATCCCGAAGCTAACAATCAGCTCCTATCTGATCACCTCGACCTCATCGAGGAACGACGGGATCAAGCCTTGCTCCGCATTCAAAATTACCAACAAGCAATGGCCCGACATTACAATTCTAAGGTCAGGTCCCGACAATTCGTTGTAGGTGACCTGGTACTCAGGAAATTTTTTAACCATACCAAAGAGCCGAACGCTGGAAAGCTAGGGACCAATTGGGAGGGCCCCTACCAAATCATCCATGTGATACGTCCAGGCGTTTACAGGCTCATGAAGGTACGAACCGGGGTACCTGAAATCCGATCATGGAATGCCATGAATCTCAAAAGATACTACCATTAGGTACCTAAAAATTTATTGAACTACGTCTGGCTTGATCCCTTGACTGGGTACGTAGGCAACTCCGTTATGAGTGCAGCCCCAATCTCATCTCAACATGATCATCTTCACACCCAAAGGGGGCACGTGTTCAGAACACCCAGCTCAAGCTATTAACTCTATGACTATGTACTCCATCGAAGTTATAATAAAAACATCCACATTCAATCATTTCATGTCTTTACTATCTAAAAACAGGTCCCGGCAGACCCGGACCTAAGGTCTTAAAATCCTACTATCTCAAAACAGGTCCCGGCAAACCCGGACCTAAGGTCTTAAAATCCTACTATCTAAAACATGTCCCGGCAAACCCGGACCTCAGGTCTTAAAATCCTACATTCTAAAACAGGTCCCGGCAAACCCGGATCTCAGGTCTTAAACCTACTATCTAAAACAGGTCCCCGCAAACCCGGACCTCAGGTCTTAAAATCCTACTATCTAAAACAGGTCCCCGCAAACCCGGACCTCAGGTCTTAAAATCCTACTATCTTAAAACAGGCCCCGGCAAACCCGAACCTCAGGTCTTAAAATCCTACTATCTTAAAACAGGTCCCGGCGAATCCGGACCTAAGGTCTTAAAATCCTACTGTCCAAATTCAGGTCACGCTGAACCTGAGCCTGAGGTCTTGAAATCCTACTATCTAAAGTAGGTCCCGGAAAACCCGAACCTAAGGTATCAATACTCTGCTTCAGGTCACGTCGAACCTGAATCTAAAGTCCTAAAATCCTTAACAGAATCCAAGGTCTCGATACGACAGACGAACAAACTCACATCCTTTAGGAATCCAACTGAAAGTTTCAGACATCATTAGCTCGACATGGCTAATCCCGAATGAATTCAAGTCTCGATAACCTAAACTCGAGACCTTGTATAGAGGGGTGACTTAACCTGTTCTAGAATTTTTCGTTCGAAGGATTGAAAACTCATACTCAGAAACTCGAATCTGTACTAGGGAATTCATTGAAATAAGAAACGAAAATGATCACTGGTCAAATGACTTAGAGAAAAAACCAGTATAAGATAAAGGTTTAAAAGCCTCCCCAGGCTATTTAAATTCAAAAGATCCTAAACGCGACAAAGGTTTAAAGACCTCCTCAGGTCATAAGTCTTAAACAAAGGAATAAAGCCTAACCGGCGAAAAGTCTGAGAAAACATAAAGACATAACTTGAAAAAGAAAAAGAGGATGACGTCTAGACTTCCATTTCATCAGCATCCTTCCCTTCGTCTTTTTCCTCCTCACTTGCAACCGGCTCCTTAGCCAAAGATCCATCACCTACGGTTGTTTCAACTGGAGCTGAAGCCATATTCACCAGACCTAAATTAGAGCCATATCCTCCGGAAAAGGACAGATTAAAAGTGTTGATCTCAAAAGTACCTGAGCTTTCCGAGAACTGAGGCAAAGGTAACTTGCTTACTGAAAAATCCGACACCTGAGCCCTCTCGTACGCAGCGGTGGCCTCGGGAATTAGTGACATAGATCGCTGATACTCCTCATCGACACTCTTGATCTCATTCGCCAACATTTCCTCAAGAAGGGCGGTATTGGCTTGAAGCTCCTGAGCATAAATCTGAAGGCTAACCTCTTCCTTCTTCTTAGCAAACTTCTCCTTAACGGAAGCCAAGATCTTGTTGTAAGCTTCAGCTACCTCTTTTTTCCCTTGACGGATAGCTAGCTTCACCTCAGCCTCCTTATTCTTCTGACTGATCTGCGCCGAAGTTACCAGCTCTCGAACATGCTGCTCGGCAACTCTCTTAGCAGCCTCCAGCTCGGCTATCCTCCTTCCCTTCACTTGGAGATCAATAACTTGACTCTCGATCTTCCCGGCCTGAATATCGGCCTTCGAGCCGAGCCTTTCTACCACACTCTCGAGCTCAGCTATCATAGATCGAGATTGATCGAGCTCCTCTTTAGTAGCCTTCACCATTTCAGTCACCTGAGCTAATTCCCCTGCTCGGGGAGCATTGTTGATCGTGTCCTCCAAGCTCAATTGGACTCGGTTGATAGCCCCAGCTAGCTGAAAATGAAACAAACCAGCCGTCGATCGACAGTTTCACTAAAAGAAACAAACAGAATAAGTTTTGAGGTCTCTCACCTGACCCATGCAATGAGCGACTTCCACGTACTCCTCTCGGTTAGTCATGTTGTTAATTGCAGGGAGAGAACAACCGGTCCTCTTCATGTACCTCATCAAAGTGGCCAAACCCCAAGGATCTTCCAAGACAGAGCCAGGTTTCGAATGGGTAAAACTCCATCCCACGGTTCCTCCTCTCGAAGAAGAGGAGGAAGACCTGGACGATCTATCCACTTGGTCAACCCGAGACCTCTTAGGTCTGGGAGGCTCGATCTCGGAAGGCTCCTTGATCACTTGAAGGTCGGTTTCCTTGGTCTGAGCATCGGGTTTGGGGGCAACCTCCTGAGCCTTTGAGGCATCAACAGCAGCGGTATCTTTGATCACAAGAGAAGCTCCATCATCGAGAACATCTCGCACCTGATTGAGAAAAGATCCCCCTTGATTCCTCTCACTCCCTCGAGAGGAACTGGCAGCTTTAATTGCTTTGCCACGTGAGCGGTAGGATGGTTGAAGAGGCATCTTAGCTTGTTGAGTTTTCTCGGTCTCGGAGGTACTAGCTTCCGTCGAAATATACACGATCGAGTTACCTTCGGAAACTGAATAAAAAAAAACTTGTTCAAAACCAAATAGTTCTAAACGTATAGCTATTACGTTCGGAAAGAAAGATAGAGCCGACTTACTTTCTAAACATGCAGCTGGGATAGGATCCAGAAATGAGGCTCCGTATCGTTCTGGAAACCTGGCTGCTCCTATGCGTGAGGTAGTAAAGGCTCCCCAAGTACAAGGACTCTGCTTCAGCTTACGATACAAAGCTCTAGTAAGCTTGTTAGTAAGTTTGTCAGGTTCTTCAATATCTGCCAAAAAGAACCAACAATCGTTAGATTACGCAAGATAAGCGAAACACGCAAATACTTCCCCAAGGGGTCCTAACCCGAAACATCGGACCAGACAACCCTAAGGGTACGACCCTCGGGAACTGTCAAGGGGTCCGTCTTCACATAGAAGTATTTCTTTCTCCAGTCATCGTCACTACCGGAGAATTTGAAAAGGCCCAGCTTGGGTCGACAAGGCAAGTAGTAGGTACCACTGCCACCTTCCTTTGAAGCGCTCTCCTTAATCGTATAAAGGCTCATCAGGTCACGAATATCAACGGCAACCCCCTCCTCTCTAGCCCTAGTGATAAAGCCATTCACCACTCGGATTACCGAAGGGCAGAGTTGAGAAAGGCCTAACTGGTAGTGATCTAGGAGGTCCAGCAAGAGATCGGGAAGCGGGAACCTGAGATGGCATTTGGTAATGTACTTCTCGTGAATACAGAATCATCCCTCTGGAGCAGTTTCCGGGGTCTCATCGGATTTGCAATCCCTTGCCAAATCTTTCGAACCTCCGGCTTGAACCATGAGGTTGACCACATCCTGGCTCTTTAAGGCGGAAGCCACATGAGAACCAAGAGGGACACTCCCACTTGAGCCGTCGTTCTTCTTAGTCCGTTTTGAAGCCCTTGTGGTTATCGACTCCTTAATCTTCTTACTCTTTTCATTCTTCTTCATCGCTTCGCCGGTTTCTTGTTTAACCTTCATAAGCCGAACACCGGAGGAAGAAATTTCAGTGTCTCCGGTACCTTCCTTAGGTCGCGTCATGTTAACCGAGAAAGGAGCCGAAGGATAAAACGAGAGCGAAAAAGAAATTTCGATTGAAACTAGAACTTTCGAATTAGAGGATTCCAGAGAATCGTGATGAAGACAAGATAAAAAAAAAAAAAATAACAATCTAGCCACAATAAATTAAAGAAGGAAATTGGACAGTTACCAGGGAAACCGAATCGAGGCGTGGAGTAGTGGTGAAAGCTGCAGTTAATGGCCACAGCTTTATATCACATCGTGTCTCGAAAATCGTGGACGAAACTGTTCAAATATATTAACATGAGCCGTAGATCTTACCAAACGAAATCGGGATCGTCCGATTAAGGTCACACGTATCTTCCAGTTTAATATAAAATAATCGTTATCTCAACAAGAGATAGATATCAGGCGGCTAAGCTTTAGCTTCCGAGAAAAGAGGTCTCATCTCGAAAGCTGGGGGCAACTGTTGGGCCCAAATACGACCCGTTAGCTAAAGATGACAGACCTAGATAAGAATAACCAGTAATGGGCTTTTCTGAGGCCCGTTAACAATTGCATTTCGAGAAAGACTTTAGAAAGGAGCCGGAGGCTGTTTGCTAAGGAAAGATCGTTGATAAAACAGGTTACGGAGGAGAGCTCTAGGCCTCATTTACGAAGAGCTAACAGGAGTAGCTCTAGCTCGTCTCGAAGAAACCTAATAAAACATCCCAGGATACGAAGATAGAGGCATATGATTCGGTCAAAAGGAAGCTGTTGCAAATCCCTCAGTTTACGGAGAGAATCTCGGAGACTAATCAGGAGAGGTTAAACATGACCTGAGACTATTTAAAGGAGGAAGAGACGAAGAGAAGAGGGGCTAGAACTTATTCGAGACCAAAAGACCTAAGACACATTTTTCATTGTAACCATCTTTATCGATCAATATTCTTTCGATTAGATCATCAGATCATCTTTGTAAACTCTTATTATTATCAAAAATCAATACAATCATAATTCATTCTCTAAGTTCTTAAGGGATTCAGCCCACGATCGTCTTCTCCCCAAACTTAACCTAACCTAAATTAAGAAGTGAGTTTTATCCCTCACACCTACCACTCTCATCTAGATTACAATGGTTAGAGCAACTACTACTCATTGATTTTATGAAGATCATAGTTCTCTACAACTAAACCACCAACTTATCTCACCGTATGCGTCTCTCAAGAATAGCCTTGGCACGTACTCTTTTCTTTGACGGCCTCCTGGTATTTATCTGATTGCTAAACCCTAAATTTAGGGTTTCCACACAATCATTCATTTTTCTTCTCTTAAGAATAATGAAGTTCTTCATCATCTTAAATAAACTATTTAAGATGTCTACTTAATTCAGCAGCTACGTCATGGCTTGTATAAGTCAAACTCATGTTGTCCACTTATATATTTCTGCATTCACCTCATAGCTTAGCTTCTTGAATGACTTATTGTACCACTTCATGTACTACTACGGGATAAGCACATGAAGCACTACATACATATTCTACATCTTCAAGACATGTTTCAGTACTTTCTCAAACCAGTCAGCATTACATCTTCAATCTCTCCCTTGATGACTGTGTTTTAGAAACCACGCGCCTTCTCAAACTAAACACCTTCTCAAACTAGTCAACACAATCACTAACAATCTCTCCCTTGATGACTAAGTTTTAGAATAAACTAGATTTTGACCCTTGCTTGAAAAGCGCGAAAATTTTTTATGATTAAAAATTTATATAATTGGGTTTTGTCTTAATTTAAAGAATGTTTTGGTATAAAATTAGTTTACCAAAATTTGTGGTGATAGTTGTTTTTCATTAGTTTTTAGTTTCATTTTTTATTTTTAGATTTTGTTTTAAATTTTGGTTTTTGGTTTTTAGTTTTTAAGTTTCTATTTTTGATTTTCAGCTTTTGGTTTGGGTTTTTAATTTTTAGACCCGCTGAGTTAGTTTGAACTGATATTACCAACAAACAAATCTCAATTAATCGAACATCTAATTTAAAACTGAAAAGATGACAAAATATTTTTAAAAAATTTTGAAATAGTTTATTTTGTAAATAAAAAAATAATAAAAAATAAAAAATATAACCTGCGTTTTCAGCTTTTGGTTTTGGATTTTAGTTTTTAGATTTGGTTTTTGGTTTTGCTTTACAGTTTTTTTAAATCTGTAAATTATTTAAGAAAAATAAAACAATAAATTATTTAAAAGTTACCATTAAAATTTATCAAGATAGAGTGATTGTTATTTAAAATAAAAAATATTAACATGTTTTAAAGTACATGATTTAAATAAGTGATTAATAATAGATAATTTTGTTTTGTTGAAAATATTAAATACTTTTGGGCTAAAAATGTTAACATGTTTTAAAGTACATGATTTAAATAAGTGATTAATAATAGATAATTTTGTTTTGTTGAAAATATTAAATATTTTTTGGCCTGAAAATAGTAATTGATTTTTGATCCATTAAGGTGGAAAGTTTATTTAATGTTTTTTGTAGTTTTTCTTTAATACTAAGCCCAAAAACCAAACAATTAAATGTCATGGAAACAAAAGTAAGCCCAAAACTCTATTCCATAAATAACCGCCGGTTTAATTTAAGTAATGCGGTTCAATCAACTATATAACTTGTATTATTTGTAACATTCTAGAAAGTGTCCAAATTTAAATGACAACTTGTATCAGTAGATAAAAAGAATGACTATATTTTAATAGAATAGATAGATAGATAGATACCTTCTGAAACTAGTCAACACAATACTAATAATCTCTCCTTGATCACTATGTTTTAGAACCCAAACAACTTCTCAAACTCGTCAACAAAACCTCTTCAATCCCTCCCTTGGTAACTGAGTTTTAGAATCCAAACCCATCTCAAAATTTCAAAAAAAAAAAAAACCTCTCCCTTGATGACTGCATAGTAAACCCTAAGCATACACCTAATGATACTTGTAACCTTCTCTCCCTTTTCAACTTCTTTGATACTCGAGCACTTTTGTTCTTTCTTCACCTTCATCAATGCCATGATTTTCTCTCAGCTGTCCTAACATCAAATAGACACGCTGTCGCCAATAGAACAGGATCTAAGCCTGACGTACGCACAAAACAGTCTCTCTCTGATGCAGTAGCAGGATATAAACTCATTACTTACTTAGAACCATAATCATCTCCTTAATTAGGTTTTGCTCCCACGGCAATCTCTCCTTTGCGTCAAGCAATGAGACATTATTTAATCCCTGCTTGAGTGTTCAAGTAAGTTAAAACTAATGGTTAAATCAGATCATTTCGTGTTTTAACATTTGGTGCATGCTCGGGCACATCCATTGATGCAGTCTCTGCCGCGTTGCTCTTGTAAGCGCTCTATGAGGAGAAGTCATTTATTCTCAGGCCATTCCAAATAAAGTCTCGTTACTTAGATCCAAGCAAAATGCATTGATCTATTCACGTCATCAAGCAAGAAAACTCACCCAATAGTTAATCTCCACTTGCATATACAAGTTTCAAAGAACTCAACAAGAACTCCAGATTACAAACTCTTGCCTCTTGTTCCTTGCTCCCCCATACATCATGACAAGACACCGGTCTAAGAAAACACGCATCTAAAAAGGTCTCAAATTGGATTCCTAGAGGCAGAGTTTCCAACAAACGGCAAGAAGATCTTCATTATGAGTTTCAGGAACGATGGAGCTCAAGAGCATCTAGAACAATCAACACGATCGATGCACTTTAGGTGATATCATCAAGTCTCGTCTAGTTGCTGAATGTGATCTCAGGCCTTAGACAACTCATTTCTTCCAGCCTCTGTCTTCATTTTCTTTTCTTTTTTGACAACGAAAGGCTGATCTATTACTCGAGCTTGAGGTGGTCTGGGAATCCAGACCGGAATAGAACAACCAACATACGTGAGATCACGATAAAAAGATCGGGCAGTCTTAGCTAGATGATCAGACATAGCATTTAAAGGTCTAGGTACATAAGATATCTTGAAGTCTGGGAAACAAATCCTCAGCGTCGAGATCCTCTCCAGTTCCGTCGAAAAGCTAGGCCATCCTTGAGGATCCGTGAGCATTGCTAACAATTCCTTGCAGTCCGTCCCAAAGCTCTGACATGGCGAATGTTGAAGCATGTTCTCCATTGCCCACCGCAGCGCTTCCAGCTCCGAATGCAAAGCCGACTCCACTCTACTCACATTCCGCATCCCCATCAATTGGCTATTTCCCATGCAATCCTTCCAAACCCATCCACAACCAGAGAAATGATCTATAGAGGTCCATGAACCGTCTATCATGCAAATATTTCGTAGACCTATGGTCTGACGATCAGTATCGCTATTATCTTGAGTAATCACAACATCCTGCTCATTAGCTTGAAACCAGGCAAGACACTCACTCTCTGCATACCGGGCCAGCTCCAGAGGGTCTCTATCTATTCCTCTGAACAATTTATCATTCCGAGCTTTCCAAATGTACCATATTAACCAAGGATAAGGATCCATGTCTAATTCCGGCCCACAAATGGCCTTCTTCCGCCAGAATAGATAGTCCATATTCACATAAGTGCTTTCCAAAGGAAATAGGGTTGGGCTGGTAGGTATAGATGCTAAGGCCCATACCTGTAAAGCCGGTGGGCACTGAAAAATTGCATGTGCAATTGTTTCTTCCGGTTCTCCGCATCGTGGACAGAAATTATCGCATCTCATGTGTCTATGGATTAGCGCACTCGTAACAGCCACCTGCCCCGATATAATCTGCCACATAAGATGGTGCATCTTCGGGGGTGCTTTGATCTTCCAAACTTGTGCTTGAAGCCTTTTAATACTAGGTTCATCCACCAAACCCTCATCCTCCTTCATTAGTATGTTTCGAGCTACCCAATAGCCGGACTTAACTGTGTACTGTCCACTCCTTGTATAACTCCAGCAGTGTGTGTCTCTACGGTGGGTTGAACTAATGGCCATACTCCTTATGAGAGGTATATCAGCAGCATCAATATAGTTTTCCAGCCGTTCCTGATCCCAATTCTTTGTTTCCTGGTTTATTAGATCACTCACTCTCATATTCGGATGCAAAACCGGAGCAGATGCATGTGCTGGTCTTGCCGGGAATGTGGGAATCCATGGATCCTCCCATACCTTTACTTCATACCCTGAATGAATTTTCTGTCTAACCCCCAATAACAATAGCTCTCTTGCAGCTGAGATGCTTGTCCACACATATGATGGGCTGCTGACATTAAGCTTTCGCAAAGGCGAACTTAATCGATAATATCTCCCTCGCATAACTCGAGCAACCAAAGAATCTGGATTTTGGGCCAATCTCCACAACTGCTTTGCTAATAAAGCCAGATTGAACTCATGAATCATCCTGAATCCAATACCACCTTCCTCTTTAGAAAGACACAACTTGTCCCATTTTGTCCAGTGTAATCCTCTCTTTTGTGGGTTTGAACTCCACCAAAACTGTGCAATGGCACTAGCCAAGGCATCACATATCTCCAATGAAAGTAAAAAACAAGACATAACATAGGTTGGGAGGGCTAATAGGATCGACTTAATCATTACTTCCTTTCCACCTTTAGACAACCACCTGCACGTCCATCCATTCACTCTGTTCCGGAGTTTGTCTTTTAAGAAGGCAAACAACTTACATTTCGAACCACTGATATCCTCTGGTATTCCAAGGTAGGTTCCCATTCCTGCGTCATTTTGGATCCCGAGTATATCTTTGATCTCATGCCTGGCCTCTAAACCGATCCTCTTACCAAAAAGTAAGGAAGACCTATCAAAATTAATACACTGTCCAGAGGCTTGTCCATATTTCCTAACCGCTTTCATTACTTCTTCACACTCACGGGGCTCCGCCTTACAAAAGAAAAGGCTATCATCAGCAAAGAGCAAGTGGGATACCGACGGACACGCACGTGTGATGCGCATCCCCGTTATCTTTCCCTGACTCCTTGCGTGATTAAGAAGGCTAACGAGCGCTTCCGTGCATAGAATAAAAATGAAAGGGGATAAAGGATCTCCCTGACGTAGACCTCTCTCTGGGACAATATTCCCTCGTGGCTGACCATTCATGAGTACCTTATACTTAACTGTCGTTACACATAGCATAATCCAGGTAATCCAAACTTCTGAGAACCCCATCTTCCTCATGGTGGCTTCAATGAAAGACCACTCCATATGATCATATGCCTTACTCATGTCAGTTTTGATGGCCATCCTCTTATTCCGCCCACTTGGTTTTGTTCTTAAGGCATGGAACAACTCCTGGGCTATCATTATATTATCTGAAATCTGTCTCCCAGCAACAAAGGCTGACTGGGTTTCAGAAATTCTATATGGGAGAACCTTTTTTAGTCTTTGGCATAAGACCTTAGAGATAATCTTGTAGCAAACATTACAAAGACTTACGGGTCGAAGTTGACTCATCTGATTTAGCTTGTCAACTTTTGGGATAAGGCATATATTAGTATCATTGAGTCCAGTCGGAATAGTCCCATGAAAAAAGAAAATCATTAACCATACGGGTTAAATCATCCTTTACAATATCCCAGAAATTTTGATAGAAAGAGGCTGTCATTCCATCAGGTCCAGGAGCTTTCTCAGGATGCATAGCAAAAAGAACTAATTTAACTTCCCACTCTGAAACCGGAGCTATGAGACCCTCATTATCTGCAGACGTAATTGTAGTTGTGACTTCAGAAAGTGCCTCCTCAATCTCCTCAGGGTTCGATGACTGAAAGATTTGGCAAAAATAACTGGTAGCAATGGCTACCAAGCCTCCCTCATCCTCCACAACATTCCCATCCGCATCCAAAAGTTGGGTAATCATGTTCCTCGCTCTTCGTTGCTTCGTTAAAGCATGGAAAAATTTAGTATTTCTATCTCCCTCTCTTAACCAGAACACCCTACACTTCTGTTTCCAGAATAAATCATCCGCCTTAAGGGCATCAGACAATTCTTTTAAAGCCGCCGCTATTTCCTCTGTAGTGGCATCATCATTGGATGATAAACGATCCACCTTTTCCTTTAACTCCTCTACGCTTTTCTCTGAATTCAGATTATGTTGCCTCTTCCAATTACATAACGCTCGCCTGCAGCTTGTGATGTGCTCCATAATACTTGCACCCGATGGGAGATCTGGTGATTTCCATCCTTCAAGTATAATCTGTCTGAGTTCGTCATTCTGAAGCCATCGCTTATCAAATTTAAAAATTTTCGATCTCCGTGTCTTCCGCTTAAGAATGTCAGCCATGATTGGACTATGATCTGAACCCCAAAGCCTCAGATACTGCACTTTAGAATGAGAGAACTTCTCATGCCAGTTCTCATTACCCACAGCTCTATCCAGTCGACATCAAACAGTCGAATTGCCTGCTCTTCGTCCTACCCATGAAAGCATGTTTCCCGTGAAAGGAAAGTCAAGCATACCACAGTCACTTAACATCTGCTTAAAGGGCAAAAAAGAGCTATATGTACGTTGCCTGCCTCCTACCTTCTCTTCATGACAAGTAATTTCATTAAAATCACCAATCACAAACCATGGTCCATTTCTTGTTGTTGAAAACAGCGTAAGACGTTCCCAAACTAATTCTCTTCGTTCTACAACAGGATCCCCATAGACAAAGGTCATGAAGACTTTTATTCCATCAATGACTGCCTCAATATCAATCATTCTATTATTCGAAAATAAAATCTTAACTTGAAAATCATCCATAAAAACTAAAGCTAAACCACCGCTGAGCCCATGTGGCTCAACGGTAAACAAACGATCATATCCTAGGTCGGCCTGAATGTCTTGCAACAGCAGCCTCCTATTCTTGGTTTCAGAAAGGAACACTAGTCCTGGGCGATGCTTCTGACACATCTCCGTAAGGCGTCGAACTGTGAGGTCAGTCCCAATCCCTCGACAGTTCCAACTGAGTGTCCTCATGGATGTATGTGGGATGGGTTTTTGGACCCCATCGAACCACTTGCTTTGTATGACTTTGATCGATCCACTCTAGCACCGTGACTGGAGTGTTTTGGTTTTCCTCTCTCTCCTGCTTGCTTCTGAGTAGAAGGAATAAGAGATCTCAATCGTGGAGATCTCCGACGGAGGACTTCTTTCTTCTTAGGAGTGCGCCTGTTGCTATTCCTCACCCCTTTTGAGCTTCTTGTGCCTCTTCCACTCTCTTTTCTACGTGTATCATTATCCAGTGCCACCGATACATCCAAGTCCATGAGCTCCTCATCAAATAAATCGTCCTCCTAAGCCATTCTTTCCTCTTCAGCGTCTTCTAATGGCCCCATGTCAGTCAAAGCCTCAATAGTTCCTGCATCCTCTCCTTCATTTTCATTAGAATACGTCAAAGAACGTATCACACTTTTTGGACGAAGCGTCACATCATCCTGCATATTTGGGGAAGTAATCGTACTAGCTAGCCTTAACTTTCGTGGGTTTGCCGAAGTCACTTTGGAGACAACATCCAAGCTATCCGCATCATCAAGTTGACCACGGAAGTTACTTGAATCTTATCCATCCTCCTTCGCATCCTCTTGGTCATAGGAACCAAGGCGGGGGGAGCGATTACGAACGATCACATCAGAAGCGGAGTCCACATGAAGTGTCCTATCCCTGCGTTCATTTTCGTAATGGTGAGGATCACGAGGAATTCTTTTGTTTTCCCGTGCAAATCGCGATCCACCATACTCGCCATGTGCAGGTCTTTCATGACTCTTGTCGTGGCCCTTGTTCATGTCATTGTTTCTGCTCCTATCATGTCTAACATCAGGCGCAGAACGATGATTCCTAGTCTCCTCATTACGACGGTTACCTGATTTATCTCTGGTCTCAGTAGACAAGTTCCTCACACCAGTATGAGAAGATGAAACATTAGATTTTTCTCTCCATTGCAGGTCGACATGTCGAGTATAAGGAACCTGAGTTTGTCTCTTTAATTGTTGTTCAGAGCGTCTCCTCATGACCCGATCCCGGTGATACTTCGCAGAATCAGAAGCATATCGGTGAGGCAAACCGGCAGTCTTGCGATCATATGGATCAGCTTGACTAACCGAAACTCGCTGGTCATCCCAAGCATTATTAGAATCCTTAGCTCCACGGGGGTTTTGATCTTGTCGTTGATTTGCGTGTGTGTTGTCGCTCGTCAGGCCAACAACCTTGGTATCTAGGGTCGCACCTCTATGTATCTTAACAGCTCTGGTGTCTTTGATATTTTGACGATAATGAGGCTCAGTCTGGCTATCAATGTTTATAGTAGTCAAATTCCTCGTTGTGATAGGAGCAGTAAGCAAAGGCTTATGATCTCCCTCCTTATGTGGCATACGCACCCGATCAAACACTCCAGTCCTTGCATTGTTGTTCAAAGACTTCATCGGACAATATTCCTTTTCATGCGTTAGAAAACCACAAGTGACACAATACTTGAACAAAAGGTCATAGGAAATCTTAAGAGTCACAGCATTGCCCTCAGAATTTGTAGCCATCCTCGTAAACTTAAGAGGTTTACGTGTGTCTATGTCAATCAACATTCTCCCCTCCTCAAGCTCCAATGTATCAACACGACCTAACGTGTTCCCAATACCTTCCAGATTCTTTATGGTCCATAAGTGCAATGGCACTCCAGTTATGGTAACCCAAAAGGGGATAATCCACGGGTAATCGTCGTGCACAATCGGTTCCCATCTCACTAACACAAACATACAGAAGTTATAGTGAAAAGGGCCTTGGCTTAAGACTGCCTTAGGATCCTCCTCAGTGGTAAAATTTAGCAAAAATTTTCCATTACCTAAATCATTTGCTGTGATACGGTCTTCCATGCACCATTTCCCTGGCATATAGTTGATTGGCATTTCGACATTCTGTTTCCTTGGGTTAAGGATTTTGCCTATCAGGGAGAGCTTGAATTCTTGAAGGACATGGGAGTCCTCCTCGTCAATGAGCTTAAACGGTGCATTCTCGGCCTCCCACATGATTCCCTTAACCTTGATATCTGTCGAAGACGAGCCATACGTATCCATTGGTTGGTCGGAATTAAACTGTCACAAGCCGCTCTGTTTATCTTTGTTTTTGGATTGAAAAACAGAGTTGTATGAGCGAAAACCAGAAGTACTAATTCGTCAATTGGCTCAAACAGGGAAGTAGCTTGGATGAGACAAAGGTATTCAGAGACAAAGGTCTATGAAAGTGAAAAGAACGAAGCAAAAGCAGAGACAAAGGCCTAGAACTGCTATTGCTTGAGAAATACGGTAACTCGTCCTCACCCACGTGGGTAACGGAAAATACAGATGACCACGATCCCCTCAAGCAGTAGATCGCCTCCAGTAATCCATCATAAGGTTGGGTGATGAATTGATTGACAACAAAAACCAGAGGTTAACGACAATGATCGTTATGTATAGCCGCCAATCACCACCCACGTCAAACAATCTCCGACGAGAAGTTTCTGTGATCCAGAGACACAAACAACCGACAAGGATCGTGTTGTTGTGTTTGATTGATCAAAACCTATAGGAGGGATGATCAGATCTGGAGCCTTACGTACTTGGTCGCCGTCGCCATTCTTGTCGCCTCAGAGCGTTAGGGTTTTCTTTAGCGGATCATATAGCCTCTGTCTTCATAAATATGTTAATTTACTTCATGTATATATATACCCAGCTGATTACTTGTAGGCTGTAGCTGAACCACGAGCTAACTCTATGCAAATCAGAAATGTAGAACTATGAGTCAGCACTTAGAAGAAAACACAACTAGTACTTTAAAAAAATAAAAAAACTTGCAATGCATATTGTTGCATCAATGCTTGAAGCCTAATAGCCTTTAGATTTGACTTGTCTTTATTGAGAACTGCTGATAGCCAATGATGATATCCATGTCTCTCGTTTAAGATCAATCCCCCTTTTTTTATTCCTTGAGATCAGATTCTTGGAAAGCTCATAAAACTGCTAACTGTTTTCTGCAATTTACAGAAATCTGCAACCTGAAATGTACCATGATGCTCCAACCTTGAAGATAATTCGATAAATTATAGCTTCGTTTGGCTCTAAGATTATTTCCTGTGAATGCTTCACTGAATATAATCAGTATTAACTTCATCCTTTCTAGAGATCATGACAGCACTTGCAGCTCTGAATATAAGCTTTTTAATCAAGAAGCTTTACAAGACTTAGCACCAACAATAAACAATATAACGCCTTGATAGCTTTCTCTTAGACTTAACATCATTTCCATGACTTGAGACTTCAACTTTTCAGCAGATAATATAAACAGAGCATGCACACACGAGTAAAAACCATCTGCTTGCATTTCCACCCCAGAAAAAAATGACCAAAATTCCAGCAGCATAGGAACAGAGTATGAGCCAGTCAAGAGACATTCACTTTCCAATCACTTCTCTGCAACACTGGAGAACCTGGATTGACCACCATGAAATATGCCTTTAGTCTTTGCAACATTCACTTGCAAAAGCAGTACTGAATCTCTTGATAGATTTTAGATAATAGAATCTCAGCATTTCTGATACTGCCCTTGCTTTAGGAACTGAATTCTCATGTTCCATGAGCTTTGTAACATTGATCATTCAACTTATCTTGATGCTGACTGACAATACTCATAAACCTTGTTACAGTCTCCTCTCCATCTGTTATCAAGATTGAGAAAAATCTCAGCTATTCTTCAATCAGTTCAGTAAGACTAAAAGACTTGTCGTTTTGCAGTGCAGTAAGTACACAATATCTCTGGAGTTTATTCTAACATCCATCTCAGAATTTAGATCGCAAATCTTCTCCATGTTTGCAGATTTCCTCTAGCAATTTAAGAACCTCGCACCAATATGAGCCGATCTTTCTGAAACCAGCAACAAGGCCATATATCATAGTTGCATGTAAACCATAACCAAAAATCACTATATCCATCACACCAAAACTCATGAGTATCATCATAATTTTCCCTTAAGATTTGCAGTGTTGCACAAAGAAAAACGACACAGTTCCAGTATCTTGCTGCAACTTTGGAGACCCTTATCGACATGGCTCTAGTGTCCTAAAAAATCTCTGGACTATGAGATTCCATCATTTATTAGAACCCTTCATCTCAACCACTACTACATCTCTGGGAAAATTTTAAGCCACATCAGAAAGCTATAGCATCAGACAGATCATTTGGATCCTTGTACACGATTTCCTACAATCTCAAGATGAGCCTTTCTTTGATCAGACCCTAGCTTGATATAATCCAGAATACTTCCTGCCCCTCTCATAAGCCTTGTTACAGATCTTGTCACAAGTGTTGGTGTAGACTTGTACTCTTTACTCCACCTTGTATGCCTACCATTGATTGTGCTTGAACCTGTTGACTTCTTCTTGTCTTTATGCTTAGATTATCATTCAAACCATTTCTCTCTTCTCAGAAACCATGTATTGCAATGAATAATCAGCATGTAACAAGCATTAAACAGACCAGAAACTGCAGATAAACTCCAAACGCCAACCCCATTAGCTTGACTTCTTCTTCTTGTCTTGGATTATCATTCAAGCAACATGACATATCTTTTTCTCTCCTGCTTGGATGCATAGCTAACTCAATATATATATAGAGAAAATAAATAGAATAGACACTAAAAAAGTTTTTGTCACAAATATAGACCTTAACAAAAAGGTGTTATTTTGGTCACTTTAATTTTTGAGATGTATGTTTGTGATAAAAAACTTAAAAGAGTGCTATTTAAGAGCATTGCTATATATATATATATATATGTTTTCCCTCAGCATCTGATTATGTTAGATAGAGTCTCAAATCTGATTTTCCCTGGACATATTTGTGTGTAACCCTGGCTGAATTCTGTTAGAAGTCTCGCATCTCCTTTCAAGGTTCGAAACCTGCAACTGATACAGAAAGACAGATGTTGAATCTCCGAGCTCTGCGATCTCATCCAAACAGTATCCTTGATCACCACTTCTTGTAACAATACATAATGACCAGACCTTGTCGATAAGAATAACTTCGAGCAGCCATCTAACACGTCTAGCAAAAATCTCTTGTCGAACCTTGGGAAACCTCTCAACTCCTACAAGCTTTCTTTGATCAGATTGTAGTTTCATTCTTTGCCCTTGATGATGTCACACGTGTTGTATAAGCTATGCTCCGCCCTGCCACTGATTATACTCAGTTCTTCATCTGCTACAGAAATTATATCTTCTTTAACCAATATATGATGCACTCTTGATTTGAAAACATGTATGAACGGCATCTTGACATGCTTACCTTCTATCTCATGGACTGACATTAACTCCTTTGCTTTATTCCATAGAAATTTCGTGTTCTAATGCCATGTGAGCTTGCTTTTGTTATTCTTCAGTGACGTGATACTCTTCTTCCGCATAATCGTTATAGTCTTGCTTGTGCCTTCGTTACTCTTATTAAATATCTATTCTATTAAAATAGAGTCATTTTTTTTATCTACTGATACATGTTGTCATTTAAATTTGGACCCTTTTTAGAATGTTACAAATAATACAAGTTATATAATTGATTGAACCGCATTACTTAAATTAAACCGGCGGTTATTTATATAATAGAGTTTTTGGCTTACTTATGTTTTTATGACATTTAATTGTTTGGTTTTTGGGCTTAGTATTAAAGAAAAACTCCACCTTAATGGATCAAAAATCAATTACTATTTTCAGGCCCAAAAATATTTAATATTTTCAACAAAACAAAATTATCTATTATTAATCAATTATTTAAATCATTTACTTTAAAACATGTTAATATTTTTAGCCCAAAAATATTTAATATTTTCAACAAAACAAAATTATCTATTATTAATCACTTATTTAAATCATGTACTTTAAAACAAGTTAATATTTTTTATTTTAAATAACAATCACTCTATCTTGATAAATTTTAATGGTAACTTTTAAATAATTTATTGTTTTATTTTTCTTAAATAACTTACAGATTTTAAAAAAATGTAAAGCAAAACCAAAAACCAAATCTAAAAACTAAAATCCAAAACAAAAAGCTGAAAACGCAAGTTATATTTTTTGCTTTTTTTTTATTACAAAATAAACTATTTCAAAAATTTTAGAAAATTATTTTGTCATCTTTTCAGTTTTAAATTACATGTTCGATTAATTGAGATTTGTTTGTTGGTAATATCAGTTCAAACTAACTCAACGGATCTAAAAATTAAAAACTCAAACCAAAAGCTGAAATAAAAAATAGAAACTTAAACATTAAAACCCAAAAATTCAAAATCTAAAACAAAATCTAAAAATAAAAAATTGAAACTAAAAACTAATGAAAAACAATAATCACCACAAATTTTGGTGAACTGATTTTATACCAAAACATTCTTTAAATTAAGACAAAACCCCAATTATATAAATTTTTAATCATAAAAAATTTGGGTGATATCAGTTCAAACTAACTCAGCGGATCTAAAAATTAAAAACTCAAACCAAAAGCTGAAATCAAAAATAGAAACTTAAAAATTAAAACCCAAAAAATCAAAATCTAAAAATAAAAATTGAAACTAAAAACTAATGAAAAACAATCATCACCACAAATTTTGGTGAACTGATTTTATACCAAAAAATTCTTTAAATTAAGACAAAACCCCAATTATCTAAATTTTTAATCATAAAAAATTTCCGCGCTTTTAAGCGCGGGTCAAAATCTAGTATTAAATTAAAAGTGACACTTTAATGTTAACTTCTCTATTAAGCCAAGTGTGTTTGGCTTCTACAGTAAGAATGTTCGTATATGTGTCTCCTCTAAGTAACTAGATTTTGACCCGCGCAACCGCGCGGGTGTTTGTTTTCGTTTATAGTTAGTTATATAAACATTTTGTTTTCACTTGTAAATTGGTATATATTATAGTAATCACATATTTACGATATGTATAGTAAATGTTTTTCAAACATAATAATATTATATAATACGTGTTTTAATCAAATAGATTGTTTCAAATTTTCTAT